>LPNX010434200.1:41896-117554 GCA_001517045.1 Pseudotsuga menziesii
CCTGGATGACCATAGGGCTGACCCACTCAGATTCTTCAACAAGTTCGATTATTCCTGCAGCAAGCATCTTATCCAACTCTAGCTTAACCTTTTCCTTGTATTTTGGATTCAATCTATATGGGTGCTGCTTCACAGGCTTCACATCAGGCTTCAGGGGGATCTTCATTACACTGATATCTCCCAGGATACCTTTCATTTCATAGAACTTTGTCGGAAAAAGATCTTGGTATTCGTGGAGAAGTTGAGTTACCTTGCTTACCATCTCGTCATCCCAATAGTCGCCAATGGTAGCAAACTTAGGCTGTGCATCGGATCTAATGTTAACTGTGCGCGTCTTCAAGGGCTGCGTCACTTCGGGAACTTCGACTGCCGGTCCATGCACGTCGTAGTATCCTTCTGACTTAGGGATATCAAGACAGTGCGAGTCCTCCTCCTCGTCGACTGTGAAGTTATAACATTCGACTGCGAGGGCTTCTTATGTGGCCCAATCAGGGCGATTTTCTGTCACTTCTTGTTCGTTAAATACCTTAGTATGGATGATCCTAATAGCTGCATCTAGGGCTGGACTGACATCATTAGTAGAGAAAGTATTGATAAAGCTATGAACAAGACAGTACCAACTTACAATATCTTGGTGAAGTTCAGCCTCCACGTACCAGTTCTTCGCTAGTGGTCCCGGCGTGTGCACAAATCTATGTACCCACTCATCCTGAGGTACATACTTCCATGCCTCGTAGCATTTGCATAAGTGGTCCTAGGGGCAAGTTTTTCCATCAAACTTGCTTCGCGCCTTTGCCAACTGGTTTGAGAACCTCAGGTGAAGAAGCTTCTGACATGCTTCCCAGGTAGGGATCTGCTTCTTATGGCTTGTCCACCATCTAACTGCTGTGGCTCTGAATGCTGTCTCCAGGGCCTCCATTTTCTGTAGGTCAGGTATCTGATCCGAGAATTGTACAATAAATAGTTCAGGATCTGTTGAACCATCATACACAGGTATAGTTCTGGGTTGTGAGTCGACCCATCTGAGAGACTTGGTAGGGCAGACATTGCGGCCCCGATGGTGCTCAGATAATCGGTGTTGCCAGCTTTCTAATTCATCTTCAGAGTCTGTCATACAGGAGCTACCAGACTCCCACCCTGCGGCCGGAGGATCCTCATAACCTTCTGCCTACGCAGTGATAGTAGAGATGGGTTCCGCATTATCTTGATCCTCATGTCGGAGTGGTTCTGTGTACCGTTCCCCTTGTGAAGGATCCAGGGGCAGGATGACCCTGAAGTCTTTCCCTTCGAATACCATCTGTCTCTTATTTAGGTTGATGACTGCGGCATTTTCCATTGCCCATTCAATTCCTAGCAGGGCCGGGTAAGGGTTGTTGTCATCAATGATCTCAATTACTTCGAAGTCTGCGAAGGTGCTGACTCCGTCAATATCTATTTGGAGATCCAGGAATCTGCCTAAAGGTACAATCTTTTGCTGGTTGGCTAGCCTCAACTGTATAGGGGACCAGGCAAGGGTAGGTTTCCCCATTTGTTCCCAGGTTTGTTTGGTTAAAACATTTACATCAGACCCTAAGTCCAGAATAACATCGGTCATATCATATGCCCCTATCTGAGCATTCAATCACATTTCCCTGCCGGTCCTGCTGACCCAAAGAACAGTTTTGTCCCGACCACAGCTTTGCAGAGATTCGCAGGAAGCGATGACGTTCTGCAGCTCATTTAGAGCATCTTGATTTCTTAAAAGTTTGAGGCAACTTTGTAAAAAGGTAGACAATATACTTACTTTATCCAGCGAAGCTTCGCGGGGCGGCGATTGAGGCTGTGCAGGCACGCTGGGTGGGCTAGGGCCAGCAAAATCTTTCTTGGCCTCCAGGAATGTCTCTTTCTCTCTGATGATATCAAATGCCCAGCTTGGTTACAATTGTAACACACGAATTGGCTTCGGCCTCGCCCGGCCATGCCACCATGGCCTCCAAAAGTACCTCGTCCAGAGGCACCCCCCTGGTAACAATAGCTATCATTACTTGGGCCTTCAGTGTGCACTCGGTAAGCATCATAGGTGCGGCACTCATCCTCATTATGACCTATAGATTTGCAAAAATTACAGTAGGAGTTCTTAGGTCCCTGTCCATACCTTTGCAGCAGGTAACAGTTCTCAGGTCGGTGCTGACCTGTCATTCTGCAGAGTTCACAATAGAGAACTTGTGGTGGAAAGGGGTTCGGCACACCTGTCTGAAAGTACTTATTTTTTAGAGGGCACTATTCCTTGTCGTGACCTTCGGTCCGACATTGCGTACACCAAACCTCTTCGCGATCAGGTTTTCCCTTTTTCATCTCGCGAAGTTCTAGGGCCATCACAGCTAGCTGCGCTTGGATTTGAGTGATACCAGAGTCAGCTCCGACAGGGGCAGTCTCTAGTTTCATTGCGATTTCCAGAGCCTCTTGCTGGTCAGCAACCTTCTGTTGCATGAGTGGAGTTCTGATATGTGGTAACAATGCTACAATAAACCATTCCTTGTGCTGCACAGGACTAATGGTAAAGCTGACTTGGTCCAGTAGAACTTTGAATCTCTGATCAAAGTCCCACACTGATTCACCACATCGCTGTTGAGTTTCCTTGAGTTCAGTGATGCTCTGCGAATCCGATTTAGGCTTCTTAAATTCTTTGATTATGGCTGCCTTGATCTCGCCTAAAGTAGGGCTCTGAGTGCTGGAAAATTTCATGAGCCATGTCAGAGCCCGGTCCCGAAAGGAAGTAATGAGCTATGCGGCTCGCACATCCAGATCTGTAATTTTCTTCGCGTTCCATACTGCTTCGCAGAGAAACCAGAACTGTTCTGGGTCCTCTGATCCCGTTCCTTTAAAGATGGGGAGTTTAATGTCATCAACAAGGTGGGACATGGAGTTTCTGTGGGGGTTGGGAGGGGGACAGGACGTCGATGGGGGGGAATTTACAGGGGCAGACTGGCCTGTGGCCGGAATACTCGGACCTGGTTGACTCTCAGACTGCGATGGAATTTCAGGGGTAGCGAGGCGGCGTTGCGGGGTGACCGGATGGTTTTCGGACTCTTCAGGGTTTACAGGGGTGGACGCGGTAGCCTGACCTAAGGGAGAGGGGTCAAAATCTCTCTTATACCTTTTTCCGTTTCGCAGCAACCCACTTTGCTCGTCGAAGGTAGTGTCACTTGCAAACATATGTTAGTACAACTAAACTAATAGTCTGATTCAAACAGAAATATACCCTTTTCGGCCAATAGTATTTTAATCCGTAAGCTTAATAAATTCAAAAACTTACCGCGGGGCCCTTGGAAGAACTGTCGTTCAGCTTTGCTGAAGGAGCTACTTGCGTCAAGGGAAAACTCCATCACAAAAGCTTCCAACGTTCGCGTCGTCCAAAAATCAACAGCGCGGGATACCTCGTTGTTGACGTGTTGCACAAGATTGACCCTCGCCGGAGTCAACGCGGGAACCCGTCGAGCTTGGAAGTTCGTCCTTCTCTCTGTTAACCTAGACAACCACTGGTGCAACTCTATGTGGATACTACCAAAGAAAATTTCATAAGCATCACAAAAAACATACCTTTGTAAAAAGTCACTTGCACTACACCGCGGATTGGTGTTCTCTTGCTGTACAAATTTCAAACAGATCTCAGCAAACCAATCACTGATTTCCTTCACAGAGGGCCTCCAGAACATAGCCCTTGAGGTACAATGTAAACCCCTCTTGAGCAGGTACTGAGTTCAACCAGAAACGGAACCAATTTGTTGGGCAATAGGGCAGACCCAGGTTTAATCCTTTAGTGTCGCACCAACAAAAGACCCACAGCGTTGGCCCTTTCGGCAACAACCTGCGCGCAGGTTGCAGTCTCACCCGAAACAGCTATGGGGTGCCGCAGAATCAGGTTTCTGCAAGCAGAGAGGGGGATTACTGTACCTTAGCCAATAACCTTATTAATCAATAATTATAAAGCTTTACCATTCATTCATATACAACTTCGCAGATAAATAAACAATCGCGACTTGCTCAACCCACTACAAGGAATTCACAGCGAAGCTAAATATTAGCAGCGATCTAACTATCAGATGTATACAGTTATTAATGCATAAAAGACAATATAAACAGAAACAGCACAAGAAACCACAACACCGGATATAACGTGGTTCACCCCCAGTGTAGGGGTTACGTCCACAAACTGTGTTTTATTCAACTTGCTACAAAACCACAGTTTGATCTGCGCACTCAGCTACAGATCCCTTCAATCCTTAAAAAGCCACGCACACAGCAGCAGGCCCCTGCGCACACAGCTGCAGGTCTTTCCTCAATCTTCTTTACAAAAACCCTCTGTGCACACAGCTGCAGAGGTCGTCCACGCACACAACTAGGACTTAACCTTCCCTTACAAAATCAACCTTAACTTTGCCTTAATCTTTCTTACATCACAAAACCTAACCCATCTTCTTTACACAAGCGCTTATTTATACTACGCATTTTTACAAAACCATGGTCTTAAACCATGGGCACCCAAAACCCTAAACCCTGGATTTCAACCAGGGGTTTATTACAAAAAAGGAGTTTTAACTTCCCCCGACACCCCTAAGACTATTTTGACCCGTAACTCCGCTTACAAACTTTCTAATTAACCGCGGAGTTACCCAAACATGGAGTATGCGTCCCAACACATGTCATATATTATTTGAGCCGAAACCTTATTGACGCAGAGATTCATTATTCTCATGTCAAGAAGCTTGCTTTAGCTACCATACAAGTGGTTCAGCGGTTGAGACATTATATTCTCCTTCGCCAAACCTTGGTTGTGGCCCATGTCAATTCGTTTCAATTCATCCTTACCCAAAGGATGATTGGGGGAAAGTATAATAAATGGATTGTCATTCTGCAAGAAGTCGATCTCAAGTTTGTTTCGGCAAAATTGAAGAAGTATTTAATTTTTGCAGAGCTTATATCGGATTTCTCGAGCAAGGCCGAGGAGTTGGTTTGTGAAGATACATTTGTCGATGAACACATCTTATTAATCTCAACGTTAGACCCATGGTATGGGGATATCATAATATATTTACAAACACTGAAGACCCCTACTCACCTCTCGTGAGATGAACGACGATGATTACATCACGTCTCTAAGAACTACCTCATAGTGGACAATACTTTGTACCACTGTGGGGTAGATTCCATTTTATGACGTTGTTTAACTCATGAGGAGGCTGAGGTAGTGGTGAATGATTGCCACAGAGGGACGTGTGGTGGTCATTTATCTGGGCTTTCTACAGCTCAAAATACTTTAAGAGCGGGTTATTTCTGGCAGTCGATCTTTAAAGATTGCATTGATGCGATCAAGAGGTGCCACCCTTGCCAGATGTTCGCACGTAATATGCACTCGAAACCTGCCCCGTTACATCCCATTATCACCGCCAGTCCCTTCACTAAGTGGGGGCTCGATTTTATGGATTGCAACCCAGCTTCGGCTGGGGGGCATCATCACATTATAGTGGTTGTTGATTATTTCATGAAATGGGCTGAGGCTATGCCTACAATAAAATATGACGGTGAGACAGCTGCTCACTTTGTGTTCAACCAAATTATTACTCGGTTCGGGATTCCGAAAGAGCTTGTCACTGACCATGGCTCGCACTTTCATAACCATATGATGGAAGAGTTGGCATCCAAGTTAGGGTATAAGCAAGAGCATTCATCTTCTTACTACCCCTAAGCAAATGGACAGGTAGAGGCAGTAAATAAATCACTCAAATCCATTCTCCAACGAACCATCGCACAGAGCAAGAATAATTGGCACATTATGTTATATCCTGCTTTGTGAGCATATTGAACCACCGTTAAGACTGCCACTGGTTTTTATCCATATCAGCTTGTACATGGAGTGGAGTCGATATTGCCGATTTAATGTGAAATTCCTTTGTTGAAGCTAGTTGTGGAACTCTTACCGGACACTTCCCTGTTGGAGGAGCGTTTGGTTCACCTTGAGCAACTTGATGAGCAGCGTCGGGATGCCTTGGTGGCTCTAGAAGTCAATAAACGTCGCGTTAAGGTCCAGTACGATAAGTCTATCCGTCCAAGGGCATTTAGTGAAGGAGATTTGGTCATTTTGTGGGATCAACCGAAAGAACCCTTGGGGGCAGGGAAATTTAATCCTATGTGGCGTGGTCCTTACGTGGTCAAGCATGTGTTAGAGAAGGGTGCGTATGAGCTAGTGGATTACGAAGGAACAGCCTTGGCGAAGCCTAGAAATGGGCTCTATCTCAAGAAATACTATGCATGATCTTTAGCCAAGGCTACTTGTTGTATATTATTGTACAGCTTTGCATAGTTAGGTCTTTTTCTTATCATGATCGGGTTTGTGATTAGTTTCCGTTTCTTTTGGCAGATGTCAATGGAATATTCCACCTACATAGGATTCGCGGATGGTGCAAGCCGTCACACTCAACACTCAGCCTCTGCTGCTTGGGTGATTTATACTCCTATGGGTCAGGTACTGTCTTCAGGAGGTGTATGTCTATGGCCATCTTCCAACAATGTTGCTGAATACAGTGCCGTTATTGAGCTTCTACAGGATGCCATTTTACATGGTGTTCTATCTCTTGAGGTACGTCTTGATTCGGAGTTAGTAGTGTCACATCTCAATGGTTTGTACCATGTTAGAGATCCGACGTTGTTGAGAAGGTTCTTACATGTGAGATTGTTAGAATGGAAATTTGACAATATAATATATATACACATTCCAAGAAATAATAATCAAGTTGCTGACTCATATGCTAACTACGTGTTAGATTGGCATTTGTTTCATTCATAATAAATTAATCACAAACACAATTTTTACATATGTGAATAAATAAATCGATCACCATAAAACTTTTTATATATACTTCAAAAATGTGATACTACATAGTGTCATGATACAAAATTGAGGCTTTTAAGCCACCATCATATAATACATGGTCGTACAAAATGTATACACTCCCAGGTGTCTAATCCTATGGAGGAGGAGGAGGGTTGTGATCATGGAATGTCACTACGGCTCTAGCCAGCCGTCGAAATAAACGCACCCATGCGCGTGGTACACCCACCACCTGCCGCTGCATGGCCTCAAGCAATTCCTCGACTTGCGCCATGGGAACTCTATGAGTCAATCTCACGAAGTTGGTATGAATGCTCTGGAGCATTCGCTCCACATCCACACCTGTGATGTCATCTCCTCTTCCCCTCCGTCTATGACGAGGGAAGCCCTCTGGCCACTGTGGTCCCACATCTACACACAAATGGTAGATGTCACTATGTATCATCACCCAAAAATATGTCTTTTTGATTCCACATAATCAAGAAAATACAAAAAAATTAAATAACTCAAAAATTTAAAAATAGAGGGTCGAGATTCGTTACTTATATCACCATATGCCGATCCTAGTGGTAGCGGCATGTCCGAATCCCCCTGAAAATATATCCCTGCATAGGGGTAGTCATCGATGGCAACTATCTGTCGTCGCCACCATGGAAAGAAGTCAGCTGGATATGGGTTGGCCACTCTACCACCCCCAGTCTGCGCATAGCATCTACCCAATGCCATTGGGCCGGATCTCGAACCCCATGAAGAGGAACATCCACTCTGGGGCTCAATCCTAGAACACGCTCGAAGAAAAACATGCTCAAAATACTGCTGAACCCGAAGTTCCGCACCCTGTCTGCCTTACACTCACTGAGCTGGTGTTTCATGTTGCTCAGTAGTGTAGTACTCCAGTCGTAGATCGTGGGTCTCATGCACTCCACTGCATAGAACATCAGAGGCCGCGAGGCCCGGTGGAGTGATGCTAAGCCTGCTATCCTGCCCAGCATTAGTAATATGGCCTTTAGGCCTAGTGCCTGTATAGCATTGGTAGGGACTTGACTCCACACCTTCTCGGTGTCTGGATAACAGTACACTGCAATGTACTCGTCGATAGTCAGGCCACCTCCTGGCCCACCACGGGAACGAAGGTTCACCACTTCCCCTCGTCTAGAAATCCCTATGATAAAGTATATGTCCTCCACCTCTATGGTGAGGGACATCCCATCGATATGGAAAGACTCCGGGTCTAGATCCCAATAATCTACCAGCATCTGTAATAGTCTTGGTTTGGCCCTCAAACCACCAAGACACCAAAACTTGTAGAGTCCACATGCACATAGAGCTTGTTGAGCCATTAAGTAGGCCCTTACTACTTCCTCTACTTCACAATGCTCACACTCTCTCCACTCTAGGACCATCCTACACAAGAAATTGCAAATTTTCCCACTAGTTTATTGAAAAAACCATATGCACAGCCTCATACGTGACTGTTTTGAAAACAACCGCGTATGTACGCGGGTTTGAGGCCATTTTCTGCGTATATCCAGCCCTATACACGGAAAAAACCTTGATTTCCGCGTGGGCCACAACGTTCATTTTGGGTTGGCGTAAAAACCTTATTTGACCATGAAAATTCATAAAAATTGTATCAAAATGGAAGAGGAGAGCATGAGTAAATACCTGGAAGAAACGATAGTGAATTTCGCCGGCTGGATTTCTTGGAATTTGCTGTTGAAAATAAGAGCTCAAATGGGTAAAAGTTTCAAATGATTTATAATTTTTTATTATTTATAGAAAATTTTCAAATATTTGAAAATTTTTAACCCCTTTCCTATAGTTTCGACATTTTCTAACCATTCTGGACCATTTTTTACATAATTTGTGATGTAGAAGACCTTTTTCAGTGTTGTTTCAGCCATTGGATTGACCCGTTCGTGCCGATCTTAGGTATCATGTCTAAACTGGCATATAGGTTAGGTTTCATCACCGTTTGCATTTTGCATAACCTTATGACCATCTCATCATGACCTTAGGTACAAACCCACTCTATTATGTCACAGAACCTTCTTGCTGCTTTAGAAGTGGTATGATATGAGTGGTAGAGCTTTGCGTTACATGGGTACCCTAGTTAGTGCCCTATTTGCATTTGGTGCCCATGCTGACATTTTCTCCTTTAGGGTGTGGGAGTCCGTTGTATAGTATTGCCATGACATTTCACAAGAGCCTCATACTCCTCTTGATCTTTTGCTGGCCTTTTCCCTCAGGACTCCCTCATGTCAAGTTGTGAATGCATTATCATGATATTTTCTTGCCTTATTGAGCTTTATGCCGGTTCCCTTGACATTGCGTATCATCCATATAGCCCGAGCTTGTCTCATGTCTAGCCATGCAGAGCCATTTTTTATATCCTTCACAGCTTGATTTCCTTTTTACCGGGAGGGGATTTTCCCCCGAGTGTCGATATCCTGCACATGTATCCTTGCATTGAGCATAGGTATGTTCCACTGCTTGGAACTAGTTTGTTTTCCCTTATGACACTCATCTCCTCCTAGTTTGTAACTATAAATCTATTTTATTCTTTTTTCAAGATTTTTAAATAACTGAAAAGGTCCAAAAAAATGAAAAAACCAAAAAGCCGGACAAGGAAAGATGTTATCTGTGGCAGCTGTCGAGTCGTGTCACCTTCGAACAGAGCACTGTATATCACATCCATTGGTTGGGTTATAGTTTGACTTTAGGAGCTGTACTCGTTTATTTGAGTTTATCTCCACCGACTAGTTAAGCTTCCAGTCCCTATGGAGCCTCTGTTGATGCCTCCTGTGTCACAGAGATGTCCCAGTTTGTATATCGAGTCTATGCTACCTTCATTCAATCACCATACGCCATTATGCTCTTGTTCGAAGGAAGTTGAAGCCTGAGTCGGCCATTCCTCAGTTATCTTGACTTTGCATGTCATCCATTCCTGGTACAGTTACTGGTTCGTGCACCTTATGATCAAGTCCTTCCACATTATACATCTTTGCTGAGTACCTCATGTTGGATGATGGGGGATGCCTTAATGCCCTCCTTCCAGTGGATTTCATCCCATTGACTTCAGATCATTTATTCTAGGATTGGAATCTAGAGTCCTTTTGAGTTCCTTGAGACTTGTAGTCATCAGTGGTAGGTTCTCTCGCCGTCGACAATTCTTGGGAATACATCAATGTCCCCTGATCGATGGATCCTCTCAAGTGTTCAACCTCAACACATTTATTCACACTTGTTAGTTTGCACTCTAGTACCTTGATTCCCATTTTCATTATCGGTGGGTGATCTTGCGTCTGTTAATGGTATACATTAATGACTGATAATCAGACGATGGACTACTATGTTCAACCTCAGCACCTCTATTCGCATAGTAGGACATGTAATCGTAGTGGTTTGTGTAGAAGACTTTCCAGATTGGTGGCATCTCTTATATGCTACCTCCTTGATCATGCCAGTGTTCATGAGATTTCAGCTCTTGTGACTTGATTCCAGTATATGTCAGATATTTTCAGCCACTATGGAGATCTTGATCTGTTATATCTTTAGCCATTATGTAGATCATGGTCCTATGTATATCTTCATCATGGAGATTCTGATCTATGTATATTGTACATGGCTATGACAACATATGTGATATCATGTATCATGCCTATTCATTGCCATTGTACTCTTATGTATCCGAGACTACTATATGTATTTGCAGTTATATGCAGAATTGTATTATTGTACTATGCTGATTGGGTGGCTGGTCTTCCGTTTGGGATCATTCATCACTCCACTTCTGGGATGGACTTATAATGTATTTCGGCCATCGTATGACCCCTCTGATCTCACACATTAGGGGGCATATGTTATAGCTGATTTCACCACTCTAGGTGAATCACACTTTGTATGGCCTTCCCATGTCCCGCTACAGACTCCTTAGACCCCATGGACCATTTTTTGTCCTTTGATGTTTCCTTGATCATCCCTAAAAACATATAAAAAATGATACACATGACTTTTAAACCTATAAGAGCGTATATACGCGGGTTTGACCACTAAAACCACGTACAATGGGATGTGTGCATAATCCAAATCCTTTTGGAGTTTTCCTTGACATGGATCCGACTCATTTGACTCCTGTCCTTCCCTATGCCTTGAGATCGCTCGGATTCGACCTTTCATTACCCATTTAAAAATCTATATAAGGAACCCCTTGGTACATTGAAGGCATAAGAGAGAATTGAGAGAAAAGAAACTATAGTCCATTGTTGCCAGAACTTATGGTTGAGTTTGAATCCCTTTGTCCCTTGGAGCACTAGTGTGTTCTTCCCAAGCTTGCCTTTTTCTTGTGAGCTTGATATTGAGAGATGGAGGATTGAGGTGGTGGAGGCCCAAGTGGGGGATTCAGTTTCTCCGGTTCGCAGACGTGCTGTCATAGGTTGTATCTTGTAATCTCTGATTTATATTAATAGAAATATCTTTTCCTGTCCAATAATGTGTGTTTGAATGAATATTTTATCCATTGGATTGTGTCAAATGCTTGTACATTATTGATTATATATGCTAGAATATATCTAATACCATGATATATAGAATGCTTGTATTGTTTACTTGTTGTTTAGGAAGTAATATATCAATTCAAGCTGAAGATTGAAAAGCTCAACGAGGATCTACTTCAACCGTCCGGAATAAGGTACGAGGTCTGATCCTTTAGTGTTAGACATTTAATTTCTATTGCATATTGGAAAGGATTGATTTATGGAGTCAAGCTATTTGTTGTGGTACCCCAAGCCATATGAATTTCTCTCCGTAACAATATTCAGAGCAAGTAGTAGACATCTTCACTAAGGTGTTTTCTGAGAAGCACTTTAGTAATATAAAATCACTGTTGGGGATTTTTGATTATGTGGTGAAGAATGATTGATAACAATATTTCCAATTTTTTTGTTCATGTCCATGTTTAAGGGAGGATTTTCCCATGTTGGTTTTTTCCTCTTTCCTTGGTTGTATGGACAAGCAGTATGTAAAGGGTGACTAATCCTTGTTACTAGGACCTATAATCTGATATATTTTTTTGATATTTACATAAATTTAGGCTTAAGGGGGGGTGTTAGAATAAATAAAACCTGTAGTTACACATAATTCATGCACAGAGCACTCTCAAACTGAGATCTAGTCCTCCTAGGATCATTAGGATTTCCAGCTAGTTCTCCAGCTGCATGAATGTTTTTTGCTACCCATTTTGGTCTTGTAGGATTGTTAGGATCTGAAATTAAATCATCATTATCAGACATATCAGAATCATCATGTTCAACTATCTCTTCACTTACATTCAAAGGTTCTGGTGGTGAAGAGGATTCTCCAACTTCCACTGCTACTAGGGGCTCTTCTTGAAACTGAACACACCTTTCAATGAAGGCTTTGTTTGTGCTCAAATTGATCAGCTTGTACCCTTTTGAATCTTCAAAGTACCAACAAATAGACACTCTTGGCTTTGGGGCTGCAAAGCCTTCCTCTTTTCTGTTGGAATTCTAACCCAAGCCCGTGAGCCAAAAATCCTGAAATGGGTCACATCTGGCTTGTGCCCACTCCATGCTTCGAAAGGAGTCATACAATCAAGTTGTTTATGAGGTACCCTATTCTGGATATAGGCTACACAGTTTATAGCTTCGGCCCAAAACTTTGGTGGCAAAGTCTTAGCCTCCATCATGCAGGTTGCCATCTCTTTCAGTGATCTGTTCTTCCTCTCAGCAACACCATTCTGCTGTGGTGTGTAAGGGATAGAATGTTGCATCTGAATACCTGCATCTGCACAATATTGAATGAAATCAGACTTGACATACTCACCACCATTGTCAGATCTGAGGACCTTGAGTTTCCTCCCAGACTGGTTTTCAACCAAAGCCTTAAAAACTTTGAAGAGGCCAAAAACTTCAGACTTGTGTTTCAAGAAGTAAACCCAGCAATACCTGGAAAAGTCATCTATGAATGTCAATGCATATTTGGCCTGACTCATTGACATATGAGGAAATGGGCCAGCAACACCACTGTGGATCAACTCAAGAGGTGCATAGGTTCTCTCATGACTAGCTTTCTCAAATTTATGCTCTGGGTGTTTTCCTAAGATGCAATCTTGACAGACTCCTTTGGAAAACTTAATCTTTGGTAACCCTATGACCATTTCTTTTTCACTAAGATCAGAAAGATACTTGTAATGAAGGTGGCCAAATATTTCATGCCAAATCTTGCTTGCCTCATTAGCATGAATCAGAAGAGCAGAGGGGTTTGAGTAGGGTAGGAAGTGTGAGAACATGTATACCTTCGAAGTGTGATTTGCAACTCCTTTTGCAATGACTTTACCACTTGAGATCTCTGTGATCTCAACTTCATCAGGGGAGAATATGACCTTCTTTGGAGACCCTATGTGGGTCATCTGATACACTGATAAGAGGTTAGAGGCAAGACCTGGAAAATACAATACATTGCTGAACTTACCATGGTCAAGATAAATCCTCCCTTTGCCCAAACTTTCAGTGAGAGAGTCATCTCCCAGTACAATTGGTGGACCTTTCGACATGTCAAGTGAGGTGAATGCCTCCTTGGTCAAAACCATATGTCTTGAAGCTCCAGAATCAATGATGAAACTAGGTGAGCTTGATGTGCCAGCAACCAATGCATGAACTCTCTCTCTGTCATCTGAATTTGATCCTCCTTCCCTCTTCTTTGAGCTGTCTGAAAGGGAGATGCCATTCTTCTCCAGGAGTTGGGTCAGCATGTCTATTTGCTTCTTCATGCAGGAGCTTTCAGAATGATTGCCCTTACTGTAGTATGCGTACTTGCTCATTTCTCCTTTGTTCTTCTTCTTCTGGGGGTTCTTCTTGGAACCTTGAGGCTCCTCTAGAGACTTGTTCTTGTCTCTCTTTTGCTCAGGTGGATTTTTAGATTTCTTCTTGATTTTTGAATCCACCATCGAATCTCCAGCAACCAGAGCTTGGTCTTTGATGGTTTGATGGTGCCCATCATCACCAATTTATCTTGTTCTTGTATGAGAGATTACATGAAATCTGCAAGGCTAGGCATTTTCTAGGCTCGAGCACTGTCAACTTTGTGGCATAGAAGGTCAAAATAAACACTGAATAGTCAAGGCCAAGCTTCGAGAGTATGGCCAAAACTAGTTTCTCATCCTTCTTTTTGATCCCACATTGTTTTAGCTGCAAAACAAGTGCTTTGAACTTGGAAAAATAGAGTTGCAGGGATTCAAAGCTATTGGGACTCAGAGAGATCAATTCATTTTCAATTTGATGTCCCCTCATCTCATCTGTCTTACCAAAAAGCTCAACAAGATTCTCCCATACTTCATTTGGTGATGTTAATCCATCAAGATGGAAAAGGAGGTCTCTGGATATGCTCAGACACAGGAGACCATAGGCCTCATCCCTCCTGTTGTGCCATTTAATATTCTCTGCAGCTGCATTGGGCTCTGCTTCTGTTTCCATAGTCAATATGTAGAGGCCTTTCTCTCTCAATAGTATCTCCATCTCTGATTTCCATTCAAAAAAGTTAAATGGAGTCAAGATGATCTTCTGATATTAATCCATAGCTCAGAAATTGTCCCTTCAGTCAGCAGAATGCTCCCAGTCAATGATGTCGAACCTCCAATAACAAATTGGAAGGAGAGAAATTGATCTACAAAGGCTCTGATACCATGTGGAAATTGAACCCAGGTGTTAGAACAATTACACTCACAACAATTGCCAATTACACATGCAAATTACTCACAAAGGAGACTAAATATGGAGCAGAACATTAATCTGTATTGAATAAGTGTACAATATCCAACCCTGTGAAGTCATAGGCTACCACAATAAATAATTACATGAGAGATTCGAATGCATAAGGATGCCATTCGAATTTGGTCAAAAGCAGGCTTACTAAATCTAAGCAAATCCCCCATAGGTGCATAAAGCAGTTTCCAAAACTGTGTAGGAGCTCACGAATTGGAAAAATCAATTAGGTAAGCTAATAGGTGATGGAAGGACAACTCATACATGCTTTTCTTAGGAGAAAAGGGTGGAGGATGATGAGGAAAAAAAACAAGTTAACTTCACCTAGTCAAACTTTCCCAATTTCCTTAAAACTCAGAAAAAGCAGGCAATAAAGCAGAAAAAGAAGACATGCATTAGGGAGGCCAGGAATAAAGCAGATTTGATTCCAAGTGGTTTCCCAAGCGCTCCATGACTCAAATTTATCAAGTTTGACCACTATGGATGTGTGGAGGACAACTTGAATAAGGTGGAATATGGAAACTAGGCAATTAAGGCAAAAATTGGATTAATTAATGTCTAAGGTAGCTAACTATAGTGTGATTATTCTAACATACTGTTGATCTCTAGATTGCGGGATGCAGGGTGGAAGATGTCGATTGTCTGCTTTTTCCTTTCCACAACCTTATCTCTGCAATAACAATTATGTATTGTTGATCTTTTGTGGTTTTTTGCCCGACCATCGATTACCATATTGTGGGATGCGGATTGTGGGTTCATAGAATCTTTAAACGCAATTCCCTTCCCGCATTTTTCTTCTGTATCGTCGATCTCTTCTAGCGGAACTAGTCTCAACTGTTCGATCTTGCTCTTTTGCGGAACTTTGTATTTTCCGCCTAACTGTTGGATTTAATCCTTAACCGTCATATCTAGTGTGAGACTAATATAAGCCATCTGATATTGATCTTTTGCAAAACTTCATCCTGTCGCATATCTTTTGTGGAACTGATCCCCAATAGTTGGATCTCGTATGGGATGCTTCTCGACCATCGATTTTAGATCGAATTCGGATCTCTCCATGAATTTGCGGATCTACATGATTCCTTTGCAACAGTTCATTCAACAACAACATTGGATGATCGATCTTTAGTCGTTCAACTTGCTAATAGAGTTCTTCATTTGTCATTCACCTTGCAACCTACAACCTGTAACAGGGTTATTCCTTTGTTATTTTGGATACCTGCAACCTTTGATCTACCACCATATCCACTGGTTATTCCTTTATCATTCATGAGCACCTTTTACATTAGTGACAACTATATACTCAACAATCTCCCCCTTTCGCATTGATGGAAAAATCTTTAATCATTCTCCCCCTTTGATGCCAATGACAAAGAAACCTCTTTGTCTGACAGCTCCCCCTGTCATCATATCTCCCCCTGAGATTGAGATTTCTCTTCTTATTACTTTTGTAACGGAATTACTCCCATTTTCTATCTAATATTCTCAAAGGCTTCCTTAGGTAGTGGTTTGGTGAAAATGTCAGCAATCTGTTCTTTTGTGCCAATGTATTCTAATTTGACAGCTTTTTGAGATACCTATTCTCTTAGATAGTGATACTTGATTGGTATATGTTTTGTCTTAGAATGCATGATAGGATTTTTAGACATATTTATAGCACTAGTGTTATCACACTTGATCACTATTGGATGTTCATATTTTACTAGTAGATCCTCTAGGGTTTGTCTCATCCAAATAACCTAAATGCAACATGAGGTGACAACAATAGATTTTGCTTATGTTGTAAGAGTGAAATGGAGGCTTGTTTTTTACTTGACCATGATACTAAACAATTTCCCAGAAAAAATGCTGCTCCACTAGTACTCTTTCGATCGTCAACACTCCCCTCCCAATATGCATTAGTAAACGCCTTCAAGGTAAAGGATTTTCCTTTCGGATACCATAAACCATACTCCATAGTACCTTTTATATATTTGAAAATCATTTTTACTGCTGTTACATGTGTTTCTTTGGGAGCTGACTGGAATATAGCTACCAATCCAACAACTTGCATCACATCTGGTCTTGTGGCTGTCATATATAGAACACTACCAATCATGGATCTAAACATGGTATGATCTACTTCCAAAGATTCATCATCCTTACTTAACTTGTAACCATTGACCATGGGAGTACCAACAGGTTTGGAATCTTCCATTTTAAACTTTTTGAACATATCTTTGATGTACTTAGATTGAGATATGAAAATTCCTTTGTCTATTTGGTAGACTTGCAATCCCAAGAAGAATGTTAATTCACCCAACATTGACATTTCAAATTCTTTCTTCATTTCCGAGGAAAAATCTACACTTAGGATTTGAAGATTTCTTCCAAATATGATATCATCCACATAGACAACAACAATGATCATATTTTTATCTTCAACTTTTAGGTAAAGATTAATTTCAGCGGCTCCTCTTTTAAAACCTTCTTGTTTTAAGTAACTGTCTAGTCTTGAAAACCACGCTCTTGGAGCTTTTTTGAGACCATAGAGTGCC
Source organism: Pseudotsuga menziesii (assembly GCA_001517045.1). NCBI lineage: Eukaryota > Viridiplantae > Streptophyta > Pinopsida > Pinales > Pinaceae > Pseudotsuga > Pseudotsuga menziesii. Next base: position 59,083 of record LPNX010434200.1, read on the forward strand.
TTTTTCAATTTACAGACATAATCTTTGTTTTCAGACAGGAGAAACCGTTCAGGTTTTTCAATATACACTTCTTCTTCTAGTTTGTTATTCAAGAATGCAGACTTGACATCCATTTGATATACTTTGAAGTTTTTATGACATGATAGTGCTAAAAATATTCTTATTGCTTCAATTCAAGATATAGGAGCATAAGTTTCTTCAAAATCAATACCTTCCACTTGGGCATACCCCTTACAAACCAATATTTCTTTGTTCCTTATTACTTGTCCATCTTGATTGAACTTGTTTTTGAAAATCCATTTGGTTCCTACAATGTCCTTATCTTTAGGTCTTGGGACAAGTTCCCAGGTCTCATTTTTCTCATTCTGATCTAGTTCTTCATTCATGGATTTGAACCATTCGTCACTTTTCCTGGCTTCTGTAACTTTCTTGGGTTCTATTATCAAGAGTAGGGCTTGTTCCACATCTGGTAGTTTCCTTCTTATTTTGACTCCAACATTTTTGTCACACATGATCTGTGACTCTGGATGATCCTTTTGTATATTCCTAGAAGGATTTTTAGTGTCAGGTCTAGGGAAGTATTCATCATCTTCCTATGTATCTTCCTTCTCTTTGTCTTCTTCTTCATTATGAATGTTCTTGACCTTTTGCAAGTCTTTTATTTCATCACTGTCACATGTATTTTCAATACTGTCAAGATTTTTCTCTTTCCTTGGTTTTATTTCATCTACTCTTACATCAGCACTTTCAACAATTTTATGTCACCTTTTATTGTAACTCCTATATGCCTTTTTGGTGGATGAGTATCCTAAAAATATTCCTTCATCAGGCCTGGATCCAAACTTTCTAAGGTCATCCTCATTTCTTTTGATGTAACAGTTACTACCAAACACTTTAAAATATTTGACTGAGGCTGGTATTCCATACCACAATTCGTAGTGGGTCTTATCCTTATTCACTCTAAGTTTTCCTCTGTTAAATATGTAGATGGCTTTATTTACAGATTCTCTCCAAAATGAATCTGACAGTTTTACTTCATTGAGCATAGTTTCGGCTGCTTCTTGGTCTGTTCTGTTTTTTCTTTCAACAACCCCATTCCGTTGAGGATTTTTTGCAGCTAAAAATTGTCTCTTAAGTCCATGACCTTCACATAACTCATTGAATTCATTTGAGGTAAATTATCCCCATTATCTAATCTAGGACATTTGATTTTCATACCTGACTCATTTTCAGCCATTGCCTTGAAGATTTTAAATTTTTCAAAAGCTTCTGATTTTTCTTTGAGGAATGCCACCCATGTCATCCTTGTGTAATCATCAATGAGAAACATGAAATAATGATCTCCTTGCAAGCGTTTAGTTCTAGTTTGGTCCACAAAGGTCTGTGTGTACTATTTCCAGAGGGTGTGAGGTCATATGTTCTTTTATTTTAAAATTGGCTCTAGTTTGCTTCCCATGTTGACAATGTTTACATACATATTTTAGAGGAACTACAATTTTTGGTAGATCTCTTATAGATTCCTTTGTTCTTATTTTGGAAATATTTTCAAAACTTAAATGTCCCAACCTTCTATGCCATAACCAACTTTCATTTACCATACTTAAGTAGCTTTGGTTTTCATTTTCCAAGATGTATACGTTGTTTGTATTTCTCATAGCAATGTCGATGACCTTTCTTGATTTCTTATTCTTGATTTCACATTTTTCTAATCAAATATGCAAATGTGTCCTTGGTCACATGTTTGACTTACAGTGAGAAGATTAGGCCTGAGGTTTTCAACCAACAAAACATTTTCTTCTTTGATCTTGTTGTTGACAACAACTGCTCTTTTGTCGATTATTTTGGAGGACAAACTATCTCCAAAAGTGAATTTTCCCTTATTATATTTTAAGGTTATGAATTTTCTTGGGTCACCAGTCATATGTTTTGAACAACCACTATCCAACTGCCATAAGTTTTAGCTGTTGGTTTCACATAAAGAAATCATGGAAATTTCCATTACTTCCTTCTCTTTCCAATACTTCTTTTGTTTGATGTTATGAGGTTTGATTGCAACAATACTCCTTGTATGAGTCTTCAGTTTACAATCTCTTTCCATATGTCCATGGTTATTACATTTATAACATTATATGTCATATTTTTTAATTAATGTGAAAAAAATTCTTATTTCCCTTCGACTGATTACTTGATGACTTCTTCTTGCGTTTAGAAACCTTTCTTTTAGTTCTACAATTTAGAGCTGTATGGCCAAAATTATTACAAGCAAAGCAGTGGCCTAAAAATATCTATAGATATCTATTTGGTCTTTTGGGTGCTAGATGTTTTGTATTTTTATCTTGTGAAATTAAGCCAGCTTTCTTGCTTCTTTCCTTTTTAGCTGGAGTCTTTAGTACTTCAGCATAGATTTTCTTACTTCCTTCTTGATTTATGAGAGACAAAATCTCTGGCTTCTTTTCTTTAATGAACCCCAAACCATACCTATCACCTGATGGTCTTTGGCTACTCAGAATGTCATATAGAATCCTTGAGCTATTCTCAAATTTTGATTTGATAGTTCCTTCATCAAGGTTTCTCTTGAATTGCATGATTTCTTCTGCAAGCTTTTCAGACTCCTTTATACTTCTTTTGATTTGTAGGTTTAGGTCCTCCTCAACCTTTTTGGAATCTAGGAGTTGAGCTTCCAACTGATTGATGACAAGATTTGACTTTCTATTATTTTTCCTACATTTCTCAATTTCTTCAAGGGTGCTAACAAGTTCAGCTCTTAGATATACTTCTCCATTCATATCTGAGTCACTATTTGAGGCTTGAGTATCTAGGCCCATAAATAAAATTCCAGTTTCTTCAACTCCACTTCCATCTGAATCTTCACTGTCTTCCATGGTTTAAACAATTTTCTTTCTCCCATAGGATTTTTTCTTGTTCTCTATTTTACCCTTTTTGAAATTCGAAGTTTCCTTTTCTTCATTCTCATCTTGTTTAGTGTAGGTGAATTTAGAGGGAAAATGTCCAATCCTTCCACAATTAAAACACTTTAAAGGTAACTTCCCCTTGTATTTTGCAGCCCTTTCTCAAGTTTATTAATGAAAAAAGATTCTTAATCATTTGGGTTTTCTGATTCATGTTTTAAGGAGGCTGTGAAAGTTACTTCTTTTCTTGAAGATCCATTTTGTCTTGTTCTCATTTCATAAGCAGTGAGAATTCCATGTAACTCATCCATTGTTACCTTTTTAAGATCATCTCGTTCTTCTAAGGTGGATACTTTTGGGTCATATCTCATTGGTAATGTTATTAGTACCTTTCTTACTACTTCCTTTTCTTTTAATTTTCCTCTAAGCGCTCTGATCGCATTAACAACTTTGTCTACATGAAAAAAGGTATTCACCAATGTTCTCTTCTTCTTTCATTTTAATACTTTCAAATTGAACTTTATATGTTTGAAGTTTGAATTCTTTAACCTTATATTGTCCTTCATAGATAATTCTCAACTTATCCCAAGCTTGTTTAGTGGATGTGCATTGCATATCTTTAGTAAATATCGAGTTTGTTAAACCACTTAGGATTGAATTTATGGATTTGGCATTACCTTCATATTCATCAAGTTCAACTGTATCTATAGGGTATTGGTTTCCTGTTTTAAGTTCCTTTTCAGTTGCTGCACAAACCTTCCATCCCAGGGACATTAGATCACACCTCATTCTTACACTCCAGTAAGCATAATTTTCTCCGGTAAATAGTGGAGGTTTTTTAGTGGCCAATCCTTCTTGTTGATCCATTGTAATTATTGGATGGGATCTTCCTTCCAGTGCTTAAGCTATTTGCGAAGGAACCCGCTCTGATACCAATTGATGGTTTATCCCACAATACTGAGAGGGGGGGTGAATCAGTATTGTCATTTTTTACTTTAAATTACACAAAATCAACAATCAAGACATAGATTTTATCGTGGAAACCTCAAAAGAGAAAAACACCAACACAAACTCATTAATAAGATGAATTTACAAAATTGTTTATCTGCTGCAACAGAAAGGATGCAAAACACACCCTAGTTTTCGTATGCAACTACAGACTAGGATGCTACACCACCCCTATGGTGTTATGTCTACTACAATAGACAAGGATGCTATGACACACTATTCTCCAGCTACGACTGAAAGGAGGGTTCGACCCCCTGCAGACCTGTGGTCTACCCTAGCACCACCCTGCCACCATAGACTGATTTTCTCAGCCTTTTTAGAACAGTTGAAAAACTATTCACTTTGGAATCTATCAGCCTTCCTAACAGAGACCCCTAATTCTTTACATATTTATTCAATAAATACCCTTTACCAATTTCTAATCAATGCATCTCTCCATAGCTGTGCTCTTTTGTTTTGGATTCTGATTGTTCACTTACAGACACAATGAATCATCATCCAGTTGCTCAACCATTGCATCATTTCAATGAATACATCGTTTCATTTCTTCCCACAACTGTGAATTCATTTCCACAGCCTTGTTCATCGTTTTCTGGTGTTTCCATGATCTTCTTCACTAGATACATTCCAGACAGTTGATCTTCTCTACCGATTTCTATTTAAATCGTATTTCCGCACCAATTTTCTGTTTCAATGATTTCCCATCGTTGTTTTTCATTGGGATTTTCCCTGACTGTTGATCTCCATATTACGAGATGCAGGATGCGAGATGCGGGATGTCGATTGTTCGCTTTTTCCTTTCCACAAACTTCTCTCCACAATAACAATTCCGCACTGTTGATCTTTTGTGGGTTTTTTCCTGACCATAGATTACCAAATTGCGGGATTTGGATTGCAAGTTCATAGAATCTTTAAATGCAATTCCCTTTTCATATTTTTCTTCCGCACTTTTGATCTCTTATGGTGGTACTAATCTCAGTCATTCGATCTTAATATTTTGCGGAACTTTAGATTTTCTGCCTAACTGTCGGATTTAATCCTTAACAGTCGGACCTAGTGCGGGACTAATATAAGTCGTCCAATATTGATCTTTTGTGGAACTTCATCCTCACACCTATATTTTGTGGAACTGATCCCCATCCATTAGATCTCATGCAGGATGCTTCCCGACCGTCGATTTCAGATCGAATTTGGATCTCACCATGACTTTGCGGATTTGCACGATTTCTTTGCGGAAATCCTCTGTGACAGTTCATTCAGCAATAACATTGGATGATTGATCTTTAGTCGTTCAAATTTCTAATAGGGTTATTCTTTTGTCATTCACTTTGCGACCTGCAACCAGTAACAAGGTTATTCCTTTGTTATTCTAGATACCTGCAACCTTCAATCTGCCACCATATCCACTGGTTATTCCTTTGTCATTCGTGAGCACCTTTGACATCAATGAAAACTATATACTCAACATTTCCATCACTTATCATCTGGTACATATCACTCAGCCAATTCATGAGCATCTTGACAGATTAGGAAAGTGATTTATGCACCTATGGGGGATTTTGACTAGTTTAGTAAGCTTTATTTTTTTTCTAATTTGAATAACATCCTTATTCTTTTGAATCTGTGATGTAATTATATATTTGGAGAGCCTATGACTTCATGAGGTTTCCTGATGTACACTTATTCAATAGAAGTTTTTGTTATGCTCCATATTTAGTCTCCTTTTTGTGGAATTTTGCATGTTTGACTATTAATTTTGTGAGTGTAATTGTTCTATACCTTGGGATTAATTTCCACACTAACATTTGGAATGTTTAGTGTACATCTAGTCTTAGATGATGCACTCATTGATATAGAAAATAATACGGGGCATATAAACATTGATCCAATTGTTCATCTAAAGATAATGCAGATTCTAATGGTATCTAAGAATCTATAAATGAGTTTCAATAGTTACATCAAACATATTTTTTTATTAATATGACGTTTGTATGGAAATCTAAAGGAGTGTTTCAAATTAGATATGACTTTCCATGAAGTTGTGAATCATTTCTATATTTCTTGGTTCATATGATTTTATTATGAATCATATAACAACATTTATTAGTTTATCTAATCTGAATATGGAAAATGAAACAAATATATTTTTATAAAATAATCTGGGGTTAATTGAATGCAATTTGTATTAAGGTTTTTACTAATAAGTACATAAACAAATTGGAATCTTTAATTTTTAAATTAAATGGTAATATTGTCATGTCATTATTTATTATTTGGTGCTTCGACTAATATATTAGTCCCTAAGGATTAAACATTTTAAGGTTTACATTGATTTTGTTTACAGCAATGCGAATTTTTTAGGTCATGGTTTCAAAACATGTTGTAATTTTAAGCTCGAAGTTTATTTTATTATTTTGGTTACAATGACATACTAATTGTTAAGGATGTCATTTAAAAAGTACATCATATTTAATCCCATAAAAGGGGTGATACTGGTAGCATTGATTTTGTTAGGATATTTAGACACTTACGAGTTAGTTAAGATCAACTTGTGTAATATATCCGTTAGGTAAAGTGTGTTTCTTTAGTATGCATTAGTATGCATTTGTAAATATTCTAATCTGATGGTCATGATATGTTCTAGACATAAAGTGATCCGACGATTCAACTTCTCTTAGATCATACCTGCCATTGATTCGTGGCTTAACACCCGATTGGTCCATGATCTCTATTTAAACAACATGGAGGGTCCTTGGCTAGTTGATCAATTATGAGATGCTCATTTGTAACTTTATTTCTTTTGCATAATAAATTTCTCCAAGTAGCTATTTGGATGGGGCCGTGGACGGTTTCCCTCTCTACGTCAAAACATTGGTGTGTTGATCTGTGATCTGTTTGTGTGAGTGGCTGCTCTTGGTGTTCGGTCTTTTGGGAGTACCCTGTGTACCCAAACAAATTTTTGATTTGATGCTTGATTATAAGGTTTTAGTTACAATTATGTCCATACTAGTTAAGGCCATGGTTTCAAAAAAATTGTAATTTTAACCTTTGAAAAAATAGGTGCTAATGGTAGCACCACTTTTCAATTTAGGGGTTGATTTTAAGGATGTTGTTAGAAATATTGACTATTTTAAATTCCATGTTTGCAAATTTGTAATTTAAACCCCCCCCACCCCGCTCCCCAAAATAAGTTCTATTGGTAGGACCACTTTTCAATTCAAGGATTAACTTTTTGTGTTTTTTTATGGAAAATAATGGGATTTTAAGGCTACAGTTCTCATTTTGAGGTCATAGTTCTTATCAATCTAGTAACTATACTTGATGAGGTAGTTGATGTAATACCACTTAATTTATGTTCATTAATACTTTGTATCCCATACATATGTGTCTAAGATGTTCAATAAGGAATTGCCAAGCCCAAAATGTATCATAAATAAGAAAAAGGTAGAGAGAGAAAAGAAAAAATGAGAGTAAAAGAGAATATTATAGTATTTTTATGATAACTTTTGATACCGAAGTCGGATTGGGTCTCGCTTGGTACCGTTGGAAAGGTATCGTCAAGGGCTTCAACGTTTGTGTTTTCAGCTTCATGATATTCCTCATGTTTTGTCTAGGGAATGCATATTTGTAAATATGGACATGCAGAATCTTAAAAAACATCTTTTCAAAGATGCTTTCTGAAAAGCATATTTTAAAGAAATATGCTTTAAAAGATGCTTTCCAGAAAACATATTTGAAAATATGCTTTTCGAGATTCCTCATGCCTAGATTTACAAATACGTATGGCCTGGAAAAACTATGAGGAATCATGTGAAGCTCAAATCATGAAAGTTGTATCCTTCGATGAGAGATTTCCAACGATACCAAGTGATCTCCAATCTAAATTTGTGATCGAAAGTTATAGAAAAAATACCATAATATTCTTTTTTTCTCTCTCATTTTTGTTTTTCTCTCTCTACATTTTTCTTATTTAGGATACATTGTAGAAGAGGGTAGAATGTTATAAGTTATCATCACACAAAGGGGAAACCAATACCATTTGGTAAATAATGGAGAATTTTTCATTATCAATGCTCACAATGGAAAAACTAGAATCTCACTGATAAGTGAACACACGACCAGAAGCTTGATAAGGACAAACAAGAAATTTGTATTATTGTCCTTGAGAGGGAATCAACAAAAGGAAGGTACAATCGAGGTTGAAGCATCCTTAGAGGGTTGTAGTAGGGAGTAGAAGTAGCAGCTAGAGAAACATGTCGAAGCATGAAAGGAATTATTTCAAGAACCCAAAGCGAGAACGAAAGAGGGAAGTTAATCACAAAATTTAGCTACAACCCAAATATCCATTTCCTAATATCGAATTGTATATACAATCATTGTTGTTAGTAAATGGATTAAAGCAACAAATGCAATAGTTATAGCAGTAGGGAATCATAAGGCCAAGAAATTTTCCTTGTGTATCAATAATCATCATTATTCCCAAGAATAACAAAAATTGTAAAATGTGCATTGACTATTGTACATTGAATAATCACACCATTAAGAATCATTACCCATTGACACAACTTGATGACTTGTTATATCAATTAAAACAAGCAAAGTACCTCACCAAAATACACTTGAAGCTTGAATACCACCAAGTGTGGATAAAAGAAGAATATTGTTGGAAGATTTATTTCAAACAATGGAAAGGTATATATGAATGGTTACTTATGATTTTTTGGTTTGTGATTTTTTGGTTTATGTAATGTAATGTGCACTTATTTAGTGTAAGAATACAATTAAAGGTCTTGAAGTAGTTCGATTACTATTTTCAAATGTATGGATACATTTTGGATGAGCTACACCAATTATATTTAAATCAAATTCCAAAGTTTTGGGTAGTTTTTGCTCAACATTGTGGGGGAAATGGACATGAAATTTAAGAAATTTAAAATTTTCCATCCAAAGACAAATGAGAAAATAGAAGTGTTGAACATAAATATGGAACAAATGTTAAGAGACTACAATTGGAAGCCACCAATGACTATGGATTTGTATTTGGTTCATACACAACATGTTTATAATAGAGTAGTACATTCACCCACCAAAAAATATCATATTAAAAATTGTTTTACTTATTTGACACCATCATCTATTGATTTGGTTTATCGATGGCAAGAGGAAATATTCCAAACACAATGAGAAGGAAATAAGAGAAATAAATTTCATTAGAATAAAGTTGATCCATTAACAAATCCAGGAACAATCATAATTAAATCATGTGAATTTCAATCTCCATTATGATTAGTATCAAAAAAATCAAAATTTCCAAGTTGGATATTGTGTCTAGTTGTATTTGTGAAAGGAAAGTTTACAAGGATTATCTAAGAAGATAAGTTAATTTAGGTGTGAAACGTTTGGCGTTGTTGCATAAGTCAACAACAATGATTTTTTATTAGTCCTACCACCATATATGCATTTTTTTTTATAGTAAAAGTGGAAAATCTATGTATTTTCAAACCATGTATGTTGGATGAGGAGAAGAAAGGGAAAGTACTGCTTTTAGTAAAGTATTTCACATTGAATGCTCTTGAGGAATTGGAGGAGGATTCACCTTTGCAAGTGAAGGTTTTACATACATGTATGAGGAAACAAGAAATTCAGTGGATTTGACTTAAAGGATAGATATTAAGGAAGAAAAAAAGTATGAGAGGGACCAAGTCAATACTTTATTCCCTCATAATCTTCAATAGTATGTTTTGGGGACCAAAATCCTTCTAATTAAGGAGGTGTGATCCAAAAGGACCATCTAAGAAAATGGAATGGAAAGGCATAGTTATGTTTAAGTTAATTAGTGAAATCATCATGTTTAATAGGGTGATATCGATTGTTAAAATAATATATCACAACTCGTTGAGTAAAAGGGATATCATAGCCATATATTGAAGGAAAATAGACCTATTAGAGTGAGTAAGGTTGCAACCTTCACTTGAAGGCAAGTCACAATTCTTGAATGAATGATAGATCATAATGATGAGGATCTAGGGATATCAAACTAATCACCATTAAGGTCCATGACAAAGGGTTAATGTAAAGAGCACTCACATCAAGGCAAGCGAGTATGGTTGCATTGCTTTGAACAAAGTGACTCCGGTCAATTTTAACAAAGAATCACACACTTAAAGTGAATGAACTCACACTAGATTGAATGAGGATAAATTGAAACAACTTAAATGAGGGTAACTTGCATTACCATGAGGTAAGATACATTACACCAATAAACACATCACACCACTAGAAGCAAAGGGGTTGCTAACTTTTCAATGAGGGATGAACTTGCATGGAATATGTAAAGGGATTCGTGCTAAGAGGTGTAATATGATGACAAGAAGAAGAACCACCGATCTGGGTGAATGAAAAATTTGAGAATATGGATGGATAAATGAATTGGAACTTGAAGAGTCACAATGGTAATTCAAAGAGTCATAATACAACCGATAAATTATCCTTCATTAGACATAAAGGGAGTTTGTCTTGAAATATTTTCATTGTTGATTAAAAAGTGAAGATTTAGCATATTCAAAACTAGAGTGTTTCACTAATGTTTGTATCATGTTTCAAATGAATTATTTGAGACAAATATAGTAGTTTGAGATAGAGCCATATGGAATGGATCAATCCCAAATTTGGATGGCCCATTCTTATTCTAAATGAAGATTGAAAGGCGAAGGAAGGAAATTTTCTTATGGTTCAAAGTAAAGTGCACAATATCCTATGCTCCTAAGAGCCATTGTAATCTATGTTTATCTTATTTTAAAAGAATCATTAAATAAAAATCAAATCCATTCCATTGCTGATTTTTTCCCAAGTTGATTTCTCCAAGGTAAATATGTGTTCCAACTTGTTTTGGTTGAATGTGTCATGCATTTTAATTGTTGTTATTTATTTTCCGCAATAACATAACATAAGAGGATTTACTAGTTTTTATTTAGCTATACTAAATTTATTTGAAGATCCATTGTGGCATTTGTTCTAATAAGATACCTACTACATGTACAAATCATCACTACATATTAACGAATATTTCATGGAACCCTTTCATTGAACCCCCTCAAATACACATTTCTAATTTTAAAAGAAAGATCTAATATTCACTAGATATCCTAGGTATTCATTTTTTCATGAAATTTTTAATGCATCTTTTATTTCTAACCCTAGTATGGTGACATGATACAACTCTTATAACTCCTACATGATGATTATGCAAATTGATGGACTGTTTATTTCATTTTCTTTACTTCCTTATTTTAATTTCTAGCCAATAAAATAAGTGGAGATAAGTGGAGATTTAAACAACACTATTTGGTTTGCACCATCCAATGAGGTTAAAAGAGTCCAAATTACCCAAATCACGCCTCCTATTATTTTCTCAAAAAAGAAACCAAGAAAAGAGACTAGTAGCATAGAGGTTTCCTTTTGAGTTATTAGTATATCAATTTCTACATCACAGTCAATGGGAAAAAAAATTATTTCTAGAAGATATAGGAACATATTACTATGACCCTTTATTTATTCTACCCAATTGAGATTCATTACAAATTCCTTATGTTAGGTTTCTTTCTCATGTTTTGGTCAAATTCTTGATTTTGTCCCATGAATCCTCCTTGTCCAAAGCCTCCATTCCAACCTCCTTGAAATGATTTGCGGGATCCACCTTGCGACTAGTACTGTGGCTGATTAAACTATTGTTGTTGTTGTGTGGTGGAGCATACTGTGACTGAGTATACTGCGGATGAGTGTACTATAGATATGGATGATTTACTGCATGTGATTGTATTGTAGTTGCTGCGGAGAAAATTATGGTTGCTGCAGCACAAACTGCGGTTGTGGCCTCTTCGTCGATCGCGGTTCTTCTCCTTTCATGAAGTATGTATCCATCGTACTTTCTTGGAACAAGTCATAGGACTGAAAATCCTTCTCTTCGTGTGCAACTGATCGATAGAAATTGCAAAACATATTTTCCAGCTTCGATACCATCTTTTGAAGGTACACGCATTACTCATGTCGATGTCCTCAAGTTTGACAGATCCGACACGATGGAAACCCACCTTAACTCAATGGATTAGGAGCTCCTACCTGTAATTAATCATGGAAATCTGGACATTGATCTTTACGGTGTCCTTTTATGTGACAATGAATACACTGTACTTCTTCATGAAAGAACCTTTCCTTTCTCGATATCCTACAACTAAATCATTAGAGTCGTCAATTGGGATTGAATCTGATTCATCCAATGCCCATTTCCCCAATTGGTGAAGCCTCTAGCTTCATCGCGATCTCCAAAGCCTTAGTTTGTGTCGTAATATTTTGCTGCATTAGTGGGATTCGGATATGCGGTACCAATACTGCAACAAACCATTCTTTATGTTGCACATCACTCATTTCGAAGCATATCTTAGCCATCATTGTCTTGAATCGTTGATCGAAATCCCATACTGACTCGTTCGGATACTATTTGATTTCCATCAACTCGGTAATATATTGCAGCTCGAATTTGTGTTTTTGAAATTCCTCAATCAACTTGGTCCTAATCTGCGCTAGTGTCTTCTGTGGATTCCCTATTGGTACCTGTGCAAATTTCATGTACCAATCTAAGGCGAGACCTAGAAAAGTTGTCACAAGTTGTCCCTTCCTGATATCTTCATCTTGGACTTGCTTCGCATAAGAACCAATACCACTTAGGATCTTCAGTTCCGTTCCCATGGAACAAAGGTAGTTTTACATCGTCTCCCTCCATTCTGGGCCTTCTTCCGGTAATCGCTAATTCGTTACTATTACTCCTGTGGTGACACACAGGGAAGTATTGAGATGATATGGTGTTTCTTACTGAATGTGGCACAATGCATGGAGGTGTAGCTACATTGTTGCTTTGGGTTGGTTCTTCCCCGGACTCGAGCGTAGCATGGTCATTTCCTTCGTCACTGTAGGGTTTCTTGGTTTTTTGTGGTCTCCTTTCGCAACTTCTTGTTTCAGCCACACCAAGACTCTCCTCAGTCCTCTGACTATTCTCTTGCCAGAATCTCACTCCACTTCTCAAAAGACCACACTCTTCCTCAACTTCCCTCACAGTCTCTTCGTATCTCTCATCCATCTACCCTGTATCATTCCATCCCACCCACTTCTCCATTGTACTCGTAACCTCCGCACACCAGATCTCTACTCATCAAAGTTCATCTTCATTATTCCCTTTTCGTAGATAAACATCTTAATCCACAATTGCAAACACAATAGAAACCTATCTCTTGGTCCTTGGAAGAATTCCCTTTCTGCGTCGCTATAGGATTTGACTTTGTCAACAGCAAATTTAGTAATATATCCTTCCAAAATGTTGTTGATCCACACTTCAACTGCTCTTGATGCTTTGTTGTTGACCCTTTTTAGTCACTGGATCAGTTCAGGGGTCCAATAAGTAGGTTCGCCTCCTTGGAAATTCCTTTTCTAGAAGGTAAGCTACACCAACCATGTTTTAATTATTGAACCATTGATCTACAAGAAATGAGAGTAATTGAAAGTTATAATTGTGCAATGGAATAGTAAGAACAATGTACATTGAACAAGATAAATTTCAGAGAAAACTGATAAGAATTGATCAATAAATTACAACATTAATATTCATTAATTCCAACGGTATACAACAATGTTACAATAAGGATAATTTGAATCATGTTTATAATATTCGAATCTACCAACTCAATCCTAACTGACTGGCTAACTAGGAGTGTTTAAATCACTGCATGAGAGTTACTAGTCTAACTATGGATAACTAAATCAGTCCAACAACCAGTAAAACTGACAAGGTAGGTGGAAAAAGGTGCCACTTCCCCATGCAACCATGAAAAACTGGTGCTAGACTAACTGAATGTAACTGAAGGTTGAATCAACATAACTGGTTACCTACCACAACCAACTAATGGTGGCTGCTGATGGCACTCAGAGTGGCTCCTAAAATGTAGGGAATGGTCTCATAGGCACTTAAACTCATGCATGAACTTGCAGTAAGTGGTAGTTAACATCTATATGTGTTCCCCATACTCCAGTACAGTAAATATGTCTCTCTATGCTAGAAAAAATGATCAATAGATTATGAATGGAAAATGGATGATTATAATAATCCTAACACCCCCCCTTAATCCTTACTTGGATAACTTTGGGCCCTAGAAACTATGCCAAGAGACACCCATACAATCTAATGAAAAATAAAACTTCTTAATAAACTAAGGAAAATGGGGAAAACCTCATGGGACACCCCCCCCCCTCCTCAAAATAAGTAGGAACAAGAAAAACAAGTTATTCTTAGGAGACAAATCTTCCTCTTTGGGAAATAAATTGCAAAAACTATGCTGCAATTTGCAGCAGCATGGTTCTTCTGTGCAGCAACATCTTGAAGCTGTGCATGTGAGCCTTTCAATGTTCTTCTGATATGATGGATTTTGTATGCGTTTCTTCTTTATAGAGGAGGAAAGGAATGATCAATATTGTTCTTCTGTGGACCAAATGGTTGATCATTCGCTATCATCAAGTAGCACTTTCCTGGAAGTTTGTTGCACCACTCTATAGATAGAAAAGTTGTGTGAGAGAGTGAAATATGCTCATTCTAATACCAAGACCTTATTCTCATTATGTCTTCTGGATTCCCAGCTCCATCCCCAACTTCTTTAATGAGATTTTGGGCCCATTTAGGCTTAGGCCACTGATTTGTAATGGGAGATAGATCTGGATATAGATCTTCATGAGGTACAACCTCAATATCAATATCATGTTGATCTTGTTCCTATTCATCTGAATATGAAATATGTGACAAAATATCATGATCAAAAGGAAATTGAAGAGTGTTTTTACCTTCCTGGGCTTCGGGTGGTGGGATATAAAACAACTGATCTTCTTCAAACTGAACACTGCGCTCAATGAAGCACTTCCTAGTTGCAAGTTCCATCAACTTATATTCCTTGGCATTCCTCTACATATCCCATCAATATGCATTCACTACTTTGGGCTTGGAGGGCCTTTCTCTTGTCCATAGGTGTTCTAGCCCAACCTTTGGAACCAAACACTCTCAAGTGAGAGACATTAGGATTATTCCCATGCATTTCTTTGAATGGAGTGGCCCCAACCACTAATTTATGAGCACTCTATACTATATGTATGAATCACAGTTTACAACTTCAACCCAAAGAGAAGGAGGAAGATTCTTGGCTTGGAGAAGACAAGTTTCCATCTCCTTCAATGATCTATTGTTCCTCAGCCACACCATTCTATTGTGGTGTGTATGGAACTGATTGTTCCATTCGAATCCCCTCTGATTCACATTCATGCTTAAAATATCTTTTAATGTATTCACCAGTCTCCATTATCTAAAATTATGGACTTGATCTTTTTCCTGAAACTATTTCAATCAAAGCCTTAAAAACCTTAAAAATTCCAAATACTTCTGATTTCTGTTTCATGAAATATACCCAGTAGAACAATCATTAATAAAAGAAAGGAAATACTTGGAACCATTAATTGATGTTGTAGGCATTGGTCCTGACACATCACTTTTTATCAAATCAAGTGTAGAGGAAGCCCTAGTTTCCTTCCCAACTTCATACCTCTTCTCTGGATGCTTACCTACCAAGAAACCAGGACATACTCCATCTGATGTTTGGATGAGAGGCAATCCTTCAACTAGTTTGTCATTGTGGAGTTGCTGGAGATAGTTGAAATTGATATGCCCAAATATCTCATGTCATATCTTGCTGGTGTTGTTAGCATGAGTTAATAGAGTTGTTGGATGTGAAACATGCAAAAAATGAGAGAACTCATAAGCCTTTGAAGCATGGTTAGAAAACCCTTTCGCTATGAGATTTCCAGTAGATTTTTCTATGATTTCAACTGAGTTAGATTCAAATGTAACTCTCTTGGGAGAGCCTGTATGGGTCATATGATAAACATACAACAATTTTTCTGCAAGAGAGGGCACATAGAGAACATTCTTGAACTTACCATGTTGGATTTTAATAGAACCTCTCCCAACAGCTTGGATTTGGGATTCATCTCCCATATGAATGCTAGGTCCTCCTAATAGAGAAAGAATGGAGAAGGATTCCTTGGAGGAAACCATGTGGTTGGATTCTCTAGAACCAATTATGTAATATTTTGACTGAGTAAGTCTTTCCTTCAAGGCATGGCATCTCTCACAATATTCTGTTGGTGGTACAACATCATACTTCTTTGCTCCTTGTGGAAGGGAAATATTGTTCTATTAAAGGAGTGCTGACAGGTGCTCGATTTGCTTCTTCATGCACTGGCTTTCAGGATGAAAGCCTCTCATATAGTAGGGACATATAGTCTTCTCGAATTTCTTCTTTTTCTTAGATCCCAAGGCTCCTTCAAAATATCTTAGTTTCTCTTTTGGATTCGAATCAGTGGCTTTAGGATCCTTCCCCTTGTGCTTCCCTCTGGCTTGTGCATTGCTAGAGTATGACATCAAGAGAGATTGATTTTTGGAGGATTGAATCACTCCCATTTGAGCCAATTTGTCCTGCTCTTGTATTAAGGACTCAACAAAAATATCTAGAGAAGGAATCTTCCAATTGGGGATGGAATATCTTTTGGAATGGAAAGTGGAGACAAAGACAGAGCACTCAAAACCAAGTTTGCTAAGCACAGACATCACAATCTTCTCATCTTTCCTCTCCAATCCACATTGTTTTCACTGCAGTATTAGAGACTTATACTTTGTGAAGAACTTCTAAATGGATTCAAAACTGCTAGGCTATAGGGATATGAGCTCATTCTCCAATATGTGCCCTCGAAGCTCATATTGTTTTCAAAACAAGAATTCTAGTTTTTCCCAAGCTTCTTTCGAAGTCCTAAGTATCTCAATATGGAACAAAATATACCAGGAGATATGAGTACACACAAAGTCGAAAGCCTCATCAAGATTATTCAAAAACTCATTCTTTTCAAAATGCTACTGGGGATCAGTTTCTCTGCCCATAGTCATCCTATACAGGCCAAGCTTGCACAAGGCTACCTACATATCTACCCTCCAATCTGTATAGTTGAAAGGTGTAAGGATATGGGGTACGAGAGCTGAGGAATCCATCTATCTGTATGTTGAAACAATCAATTCTTCAATTAGCTATATATGTACCTTCAAATATCACTGAAAAACCAAAATAAATTCACAATCATGTTAGTTTCAATCATTTCCACCTTGGCATGTACACTTTCTCAGAGTTTGTCAAACTTGGATAGTCTTCTCTAAACAGAATTCAAAGGGAGCAAGGCTATCATTCCAGGATTTATGTGGAAACTCGACTGCTTCTGATGTACAATGGAGGTCGGACAAGACTTGCTGCTATCCTGAACAAGGATCTGATAGCATGTTTGTATTATTGAATCATTGATCTATAGGAAATGAGAGAATTGAAAGGTATTAATGTGCAGTGGAATAGTAAGAACAATGTACACTTAACAAGACAAATTGTAACACCCCGGTTTTGACCCCGTTTGCATTAAAATGTATATGATGTATATCTTGTAATTAATCGTGGTGTGGAGATAAAGGCAAAAGCTCCACCATCGATTTATCGTTTTATGTTCCAGCCATTAAAATTGTTGCCGAAGGAATATTTCGTGCAAGTCGGCACATTATAATTTTTAGCATCATGTAATTATGCGTTTTAATTAAAATACCCACAATCAGCTGTGGCAATGCAACCATAATGAAAAGGGCATGATTTTCCTAAGGATAGGGAGGGAAATTATTTAAACCTTTGGGCCAATGGGGAAAATCCAAATGTCAATAGGAGAACCCATCAATCAGTCAAGTACCCATTTTGACTTTTTCCCCCAATCATTAAATTCTACCAGAATGTGGTTGAATTAGTTATTGCATGGGGATGGGATGAGTATGGGAAACAATTTCTAATTTGGGGAAAACCCATTTTTACTTTTGGGGCAAGTAATCACCCAAAAATGCATGCCATTTTCCCATACACCCACGATCTTCTTTTGCTCATGCAGGGAAGCTTGGGAGTTGTTTGACCTTCACATTTTTGCTCATTTTCCTCATCTTGCATGCCCAGAAATCCATTTTTGGTGTTGTTCAGGAAGTGGGAAAGGAATATTTGCGTTTTGGGAGTTGATGGCAGTCATTTGGTTCCTGTAATGGCTTAAACGTCCTCAGAACTCGTGGGAAAAGAAGATTCACGTTTTATTGTGGTGTGTGGAGGTTGTTTTTTCCCATGTGAAGCCAATGAACATTTGCTGAAATCGATTTTGTCTTCTATGGTTGTTTTAACCACTTACCCTCTTTGATTTTAGCTTCCAGGACGTTTTATCCATGCCCAGCATTGTAATGGTGGTGCAATGATTTCATTTTTTGGCCACGTTAGGGCCAAAATGTCCCTGGGAAATCAAATTGTTGTCAGGGGTTGCTCTTACCCTCCTTGGCAATTAGTTTTGTGGCCGAATTGTTTTCCTAAACCTAGGAATGGTGTTTATTGTTGTGTGTGCAATTGGTCTTTGGACTGTGTAGGAGTGGGAAGGTGCTTGACAAACCTAGTGTTTTGTAGGAGCCTCATAGATAGAATTAGAGGGTTGGCTCTCTTCTCTACACCCCCTGAATAGCACTGGAAGGGAATTCATGGCCTGAGGGACTGTGCAGCAGAGAAGGGAATGATTCCTTATGTTGGGTGTGTGTGGATGTCTTAGGAGTCAAGCTAGTTCTGGTTTAGGCATCCTTAACTCTTCAATGAGCCCACTAGCTTAGCAGACAATGCTTCCATATCTTGATAACCTGATAAACCCAACTTGTTGGATTGGTTATGTGTTGCTGTGTACTCTTGGTCTGATAAACCCAAATGTGTGGGCTTGACTGAGTCTTGACATATGTTTGGCTATGTGTGAGGCTGCCTAGTTTCCTTATTCCTTGGGGAATCATGCCCAGCTCGGGGGTGGTAGTGTTGTTGAGAGATTAAGGAGCACACTGGCCTATGGTTGGGTGGAATGTTGTAGCAACATAGCTGGTTGTGGGGCGTTCTTCTTCATAAGATAAGTATTCTTGTTTTAATTCCCTGCAATTAGGTTTGATATTGAATTACAATGAACATGTTGAATTCTTGAATGTATGGTTTTTCTTCCATTGTATGGTGATAATGTATGCATATTTTAGTTCAAAGCATTTCAATTTTTATGTGTATGTTCATGGGGTTGGCATCCTGGATAGATAAGGGTATGGTAGCGTCTTCTCTGCTGGTCGAAGGGTCAGGGACGTTACATAAATTTTAGAGAAAACTGATAAGAATTTATCAGTAATTACAACATTAATCTTCATTAATTATAGCCGTATACAACAGTGTTGCAATAAGGAGAATTTGAATCTACCAACTCAATCCCGAGTTACTAGCTAACTGGGAGTGTCTAAATCACTACATGGGAGCCATTAGTCTAACTATGGATAACTAAATCAGCTGACAATCAGTTAAACTAGTTAAACCAATTAAACTGACAAGGTAGGTGTAAAAAGGCGCCACTTCCCCATGCAGCCATGCAAAAATGGCACTAGACTAACTGAAAGTGATATAACTAAATGTGACTAAAGGTTGACTCGGCATAACTAGTTACCTACCACAACCAGTTGATGGAGTCTATTAGTGGAACTCAGGGTGGCTCATAAAATGTAGGGAATGTTATCAGAGGAACTTAAACTCATGCATGAACATGCAGTAAGTGGCAGTTAACCACTATATGCGTTCCCCATACTCTAGTACATGCTAGACAAAATGATCAATAGACTATAAATTGGTAAGGGAGGATTATAATAATCATAACAAACCACTCGTACAAAATTATCGAGAATTCAGAAAAGAAACTTTCATGAATATCAAAGTAGATATACCTTCCCAACCACTCTTTTGTGGACAATCTAGAGCTTTGGTTTTCCTCTGTTGTGAATTCTCGATCCTTTTGATAGAAAAAATCATGGATCTCTGGTTTCATCAGATGCCACAACATATCCTCCTCTTCCCCGCACTATGGTTTCTGCAGCAAAACCATTTGTTGACACAAATTTGTCGAAAAGGGTTCACTCACTATTGAATCCCTTCAACTTACTCTCCCTAAACACCAACCCGAACAGGTTTTACCGTGTCCAACAACACCTGCGAAGCAGATGCAGTCACACCTAAGATGTTTGATGGAGGGCTGCAGGATCCATGTTTCCACAATAAAGAGGAGGAGGTGCACACTCAGTATTGCTTTGTCTCCATGCAACTCAAAGATCCAGAAAAGGGCCTTCACCTTAGCATAAATTACTTATCATCATTTGCACCATAAACTACTCATTGTCATTTGTATTGGATCTAGTATCACAATATTTCATTATTTAGAAAAGAGATCAATAGGTAAGAACTCATTCATTATGCGAAGACTTCTCATCATCCATACAACCAAACCATTAAGAGATTAGATCACATTACATTAACCATTCAGATCACGTCATATAAGATCAAATTAATTAACAACAGAGACAAGACATCATAAAATAGGGAAACATCATGAATCACATCACAGGTAAAGTTGACACATAACTTCCAGTAACCTTCTTATATTAACTTCCATAGGTCCAATTACATCTTCAAAAAGAGTCCCTTGGTTGATAACCTCAGACCAAAATCCCGAAAACAGTTCACAAGATAGAAAAATATACGATTCGCTTTAATCATCATATGATCTTTCTTCTATAGTTCTAATTCTAATTATAGGCTTGTGCCTTTACAAAAGGGTCCACATATAGCTAACTTCCTAACTAACTTGGACCAAAATTACAATAAGGTGACCAAGCCGACCACTTGTCGACATCCTCGTCTTGTGCAGTTTCTTTTACCCTTATCGCTTTCGCACCATGCATATCCAATCCACCTGCCAATAGAGAGTTATCTAAGCATCAAACAATGCATCAGAAGAAGAGAACCCAAGGATAACAAATATGGCATTCTGGTTCTGAAGGTTGCAAACCAATCCATCCTAAAGTCACCTATTAAACCCCATCCCCCACATCTATATCTAATTAAAACCACCAAGATACCTAGTTATAAACCCCAACATCTTTATGTTTTTAATATATTAAAATACCCCTTTACCCATATATATATATTGAAAAATATATTACTTTTGTTTTTTTTGGGAATTTCTAATTCCCTAATATGTATAAAATTTCCTAATTAGTGAACCCTATATGGATCTAGTAAGGTAGCTAAACACCAAATACCATGTAGATATGTTTTTGAAGGCTTTAGTGCTATTGTCAAATATCTTTAACCCTATATGCTTACATATTTGGCCAATCCTATCGTTTTTTATTTTGTAGAGGTGACATAGTTTTCACATAAGAGATCTTGGGAAGATATATATATATATATATAACCCTCATGTATATCACGTATTAAAAAGGATCAAAGCTCTATAATGTATTTAAAGTCTTTAAAGATGAAAAAAACTTAAAAAATTTGTTCAAGGAATTTGATTAATCTCTACATTGGCACGTAAACAAATAAATTAAATCTCTATTAATTATAATAAGTTGAAATCACATTAAAAAATGATGATATATGTGAAAATCAAATATGTCTACAATATTAATAAATATTATGTATTAAATGTATGTAGAAATTATTGCATTATTTCATATAACTTATCAATTACAATAAATAAACAAATTATTATGATATAGAATATCTTCTATTTTACTATTATTTTATATAAGTAAATATCTTTTTTATTTTTATCATTTTTCTTTCTAATTTTTTAATATAGATTATTAATTATTTATAAAAACTTTTTAAACATCTGAATCTAAATTAATATGAAGCAAGTATATTGCATAATATATCTTTTATTCACCAAGGAAACATGTGCATGGGAGGTGTTATTTTGGACCTTGATGAAAAATTGGAATGAATTTCTCTTGGGAATGTGACAAACAACTAATAACTAGGTAGAGCTATATGCTATATATATGTGGAAATGGAATTGATATAACTCCTAAAGATCCAAAAAATTTGAATTTTATGAGATTTTCTTTTCATCATCAATCAAGCAAGGAAGAAAATCCCTTTATTCTAGTGTGGGTTAAACAGCCACATCTTTCGCTTCATTGTTGGAATGATGAAGACCTCAAAGCTATAGGGAAATCACTAGGGAGATACATCGAGAAATATGAGCCCAAGCCACCCATGTTTTCCTGCGCATGGATCTGTGTAGAAGTATATCGGTAAAAAGGTCTCCCAGAAACAATAAATCTCTCCATGGAAGGCTGGAATCACCTTCAAACAATGGACTACGAACAGATCCCTTTCAAGTGTAAGGTGTGTCACAAATATGGACATTTTGAAAAATATTGCCCAAAAAAAGTCCAACAAGAAGATGGATAAGCCCAAAAAGAAGAATGGAATGAAGTCAGTAGAAAAAAGGGGAACGAAGCAAATGCTAGCTAGATGAACACCCCATCAAAAAATAAACTCACAGACAACGGATTCGAGGTCCTCTCGACAGAAGAGAATGAGCAACCTGATATCATTATGATGGAGAAGGAAGTCAATCTTAGGAAAAGAACAGAGGATGAGCTAGTATTACAGGAAATAGGGCAAGAAACGATCTATGAACCCATTCTACCACAACAAGTATGTATTGAAGTAAGACCGAAATCTTCACATAATTATGGGGGCTCAATTACAAGATCCAGATCCAATGCACAGATGGAAGACACTTCATATAGAAAAGAAGAAGAAATGGAACCCTTAATAAAAAAAGGCAGGAAGCCCAATAAATTTCATAGAGAAATAGAAGCTGCCCATGAAAAAGCAACAGGGAAGCAATCTAGTTTAGACCATTTGGTCAAGATTTACTCGGTGGAAAAAAAATATGGAGAATAGACGTAAGGGAAAAATGATATAGCAGTTCCACAAGAGACCAAGAAATAATGAAACTTGTCTCCTGGAATTGCATAGGTATGGGAGAAAATCAAAAGATTGAAGCAATAAGAAGGATAAAACAATCTGAAGTTGTTTCCATCCTTGTTATCGAGGAGACAAAAATGCAAGAAGAATATTGTTTGTCAGTAATGAAGAATATATGGAAGGCATGTGAAGGTAAAGTAGTAAGCGCACAAGGAGCTTCAGGAGGCATCCTTACTTAGTGGGATCCAAACATCTACAATATCATTTCCGCAATCAAAAACCATCATTGGTTGTTCGTTGAGCTCAATAATATTGAGAACAAGGAGACTCTCTGGATAGTAAATGTGTATGGACCTACAAACGATGGGTGAAAATATGAATTTTGGACATAGTTGGAACAACAAAAACAGGGTAAGATGCAACATTCTTGTATAATAGCTGGGGATTTTAACGCTACAATATCCCTAGAGGAAAAAAATGAGGCTCCAAAGTTAGAGATCCCTTTGGAGAAAGGTTAGAAGATTTAATGAGCGTCTGGAAACTTGTCGATATCAAACCAAAAAGTGGAAAGTATACATGGAGCAATAAATGTTTTGGTCCAGTCCATATTTCTGCCAGACTAGATAGAAGCCTGGTAAGTTCTTCCTTTCTTGATAAACCTTTTTTCCATGTTTCTCACCTTCTCACCTCAGCGGTTTCATATCACAGGCCTTTATGGCTTTCCTTGGAACCAATTAGGAACCTAGGGCCTCTCCCTTTTAAGTTCTCCCCATGATCCAGTAGGATATTGGTGGCCACCCACCTATGCCACTTGGACCCCCACCATTGTTTCTTTCAGTTTTCTAGTTTCCTTAATTGTAGCACAATTTACTATTTTTGTCAGTTTTGGGGTCCTAAACTTCCAGAGCCGTTTTGAGGCCCTAAACGACGTTTTTTCGGCATTGAACGGTTGGGAAATTATGAGTCCATTATAAATTCAATATCCTTTATTTCTGGATGTAGTCCTTAAACAGATATTTCTAACGATGTATCATGCGCATCAAACGGAGGTAGTATGCTAAAGTTACGACCCAGGGAAATTGATGTACCAAGTTACCCAATGGGGCCCACATTCTGGTGTTTCACCTCCTAGGGTTAGGTTTTTGGATGTGTAGGATTTCCATTGTTTCTTAATAATATATAGGCCTTCAAGCGTCATTGTAAGACAGAGAGTTCAGAGGCATGTAGCCGCCACATCTCTTCTCAGAGATAAGCTATTAGCACTCTAGCTAGTTTATTTCCATTCTGTATGTAAACAAGTTTCAGTTATTGATTAATGAAATGAAGTGTTATTTCCGCTGCATATTTGTTTCTATGGTTATGTGTGTATTTTGTTGCGTTCCTGCATAAATTTGGATCACCCCAACTTGGAGTTCGAGCCTCATTGTAAGACAGAGAGTTCAGAGGCATGTAGCCACCACATCTCTTCTTAGAGATAAGCTATTAGCACTCTAGCTAGTTTATTTCCATTCTATATGTAAACAAGTTTTAGTTATTGATTAATGAAATGAACTGTTATTTCCGCTGCATATTTGTTTCTATGGTTATGTGTGTATTCTGTTGCGTTCCTGCATAAATCCGGATCACCCCAACTTGGAGTTTGGATCCAAGATTCTTCAATACTATCCAATAAGCCTGGAATACTTTTATTTAGGGTTTCCCAAGCTTCATTTGGGAGATAAAGCTAAAAAATGTCAAAAAAGGGCTTAATATTTGGCCAGCAACCCGTAACTTCAACCTCGGAAAAGAAAAATATTCCTTTGTCAAAACCCTTGAAGATATACAAGAACAAATGGAGCAGGACGAAGTAACCAAAGAAATGTTGTTGAAAGAAAAATAGGTGGATAGGAAAATTCAAGCTCTTCAAAGGAGAGAAGAGGAAGAATTATGCATAAGATCAAGATGCCTATGGTTAAAAGGGGGTGACCAGAACACCAAACTATTCCACTATCAATGCAAAGAGTGGAATGGAAAAAATACAATAAAGGAGATAACTAAAGAAAACGGAGAAAAGTTAACAGATTCCAAGGAAATCAAAAGGGAGATTAAAGAGAATTTTGAAGATATTTACACAAATGAGGATGAAGTTACTCAAGAGGAAATGGATGTCCTTAGTGAAGAAATACCTAAATTAATAAGGGACGATCACGATGCCATTATACAACTTGTCTCTCTTACTGAGGTTCATTCTACAGTCTGGTCCTTGCATCCAGACAAAGCCCCTGGTCCTAATGGATTCCCTATAAGATTTTATCGAAGTTACTAACATATCATCAAAAAATATCTTATAAGAATTCTGATTTGGACTCAATCTAAGGACAAGATAGGAGGCACTACAAATTCCTCCTTCCTTTCTCTAATACCAAAAGAAAAGAATCCAACTTCTATTAAAAGGTTCATACCAATATCCCTGTGTAATTCTTCTTACAAAATCATCTCCAAGATCATCTTCAATAGAATTAAAAAAATTATTCCTCGTCTCATATCAGAAAATCAAGGAGGATTTATGGTTGGTAGGCATATTTTTGATAATATTCTTCTGGTGCAAGAAGCTATTCACTTAAGTCAGAAACACCAAGAAGCAGGTATGGAAATTAAATTAGATCTTACCAATGCCTTCGACAGAACAAGGCATGCCTTTATTTTTCAAGTGTTGGAAAGATACAGTTTCCCTCCTAGTTTCATAAGATGGATCAAATCTTGCATAAGAATCCCATGGATATCTCCTCTGGTGAACGATTGAGCAACCACCTTTTTTCAAGCTCAAAGAGGAATTTGTCAAGGATTCCCAATGCTCCCATTCCTCTACATCTTAGTGGCATCCTCTATAAGAAGAAGGCTCAACATATTAAAAAGTGAAGTAAATATCCCTGGTATCTCTTTTGTCAGAGGAGTCCAACCTATCATTCATGCTTAGTTTGTCGATGACACCATCCTTATGGGTAGTGCATTGACTCAAATAGCCAAAAGAATCAAAATTTCTTTAGATATCTTTCTTAAAGTCACTGGAAGCCAGATCAGTCCCTCCAAATCTTGGCTCTATGGTTGATCCGGCGGATTATTCCTCTTAAAGATCCAATATGGTACATGGTTCATAGAAACGGTGTTTGAAGAAATAGGACGGCAAAACAAAATACACAGATCGGAGGTCGGAAGCATTTCTCTTCCGCAACGGCGGAAGCTTCCAAGATTTTCTCCTTCCTTAGATCGGGGCTCGGAAGCATTTCCCTTCCACAACGGCGGAAGCTTCCAAGCTTTTCTCCTTCAGCAGATCGGAGGTCAGAAGCATTTCCCTTTCGCAACAACGGAAGCTTCCAAGCTTTTCCCTTTCCGCAACAGTGGGGCTCGGAAGCCTTTCCTCTTCCGCAACGGCGGAAGCCTAACAGATGTTCAGGAGGAGCGGAAGTCGGAACGCTTCCGCCGCCGCAACGACGGAAGCCCAAAAAATTAAAAGATCGGTGAAATCGCTCCATGGGATCGGAAGAAGAAGTGGTGCGCCATCCACAAGAGCGGAAGCCAAAGTAACTAAGACTCTTGACTTGAAAACCAGCCGATAGCCGATTGAAATAGAATTCATCGGAACTGTTTCTTATCCTCTTCCTCAATGGCGAACGAGCAGATGAATTCAACCTTTCGACTTAAACCCTGCAAGCGGTCACGCGAGGACGTTTCAGAAACGATTTTTGTAGGATCTTGATGTTGTATGATGCCACGTTGATAGGGAGATTAACAGTCGAGGGAAGTTGGCAGAAGGAGGTGAATAGTCACGTTTTTCCCATTGTAACAGCAAAGAAGAGTATAAAGGAGAGTTCGTGAAGAAGCACAGACGATCGGGTTTTTTCTGAGTTATAGAAGCTGGGCAAGTTTCCAAAAAAAAGGATCCCCATGCTGTTGAAGTCGACCATCCCTAGTTGTTACTTGGCTTATTTCACTGTTGAAGTCCAGTTTGTAACTTTCATAGAGGAGGTCTTAAAGACTTTGTTGTTGATACCTAGTTTCTGTGATTGTCAAGAGTCGATCTGTCTTCTCTGTTCTATTTGGATTCTCTTTGCTTTGAAAGCCAATTTGTATTATTCCAGAGAAGAGGTCTTGGAGACTTTTGCCCATACTGCTGAACTGATTTGCAGAGTCCAGAACCATTTATACCATTTTTAAAATAATTAATTGGATCGGTTCCCATTGGAGAGGGACCTGGAGACGTAGCCCAGTGGAGGGGGTGAACTCCGTTATCAATTCTATCTGTGACTTTGGGTTCTGTGTTTTCT
Source organism: Pseudotsuga menziesii (assembly GCA_001517045.1). Taxonomy (NCBI): domain Eukaryota; kingdom Viridiplantae; phylum Streptophyta; class Pinopsida; order Pinales; family Pinaceae; genus Pseudotsuga; species Pseudotsuga menziesii. The sequence continues at coordinate 86,290 of LPNX010434200.1, forward strand.
GCTTGGCATTTGTTTATCAGTCTTGTTTTCATTCATGTTCTGAGCATTTAATCTTCTGCTAATACTATCCATTAGTTAACCTATTGCACGCATTCTTTTACAACAAACTTTTCATGCACTAAAGTTGAGGTCCTACGGATCATATTTGGTATCAGAGCTGGTTGACTGTTGTGCAAGTTTATGAATGCTTACCAGGTCCAGGTTAAATCTTGGTGAAGGAAAATTAGTTGAAGGAGATCCTAAGATTGGCTCTAGGATAACATTCTCAAGAACCATGTCTTCTCCACGAGGGGAAGAAGAAGGACATACCGAACGGGAAAAACCTGTCATTTCTGAAACAAAGTTTGTGGAGGCTTTTATGAGCATGAAATCCATGATGGAAATTCCACTCAATGAGCGAGCAGAAAGGAAGAAGAAAGAAGAAGGATCTTCATCCAAAGATGCAGAAGTGAAGCCTGAAGAAAAGGGTAAAGGAGTAGGAGGTGATGGTGATCCTCCTAACAAAAATCAGACTTTTTCTTCTTCTCATACTTCTCATTCAAATAATGCAAGTCCTAATATGCCTTATTGCAAATTGGATGTAAAGTTTGAATTACCTATTTATAATGGAGATGTAGATGCTGAAAAATTAGACAATTGGATCAAGCAGCTTGAAGTATATTGCAGGGTGCAGGGCATTAATGATGACCCTTCCAGGATTCAATTGGGCACTTTGAGGATGAGTGGAATGGCTCTTACTTGGTAGGAGAGCAAGATTCAGCAAGATCTTTGAAAGAATGGTAAAATTATCTCAGTTTGGAATGAATTCATTGAAGTATTAAGAAAGCAATTTTATCCTTTAGGTCATATGCAACAATTAACCATGAATTGGAAAATGTTTAGACAAGCTAAAGGACAAAGCATTCAAGACTATACCCATGAATTCAGGAAGAGGGCTATTGCATTGAATGTTTCGTTAGATACACAGGAAACTCTTCTTAAGTACATTGGTGGCATGCATTCTTATTTGAAGCATACTTTGTTGATGTTTAACCCCAGTAATTTGGATGATGTATGTGTTCAAGCTACCCATTTAGAAGCCAGGGGTAAGCATGCTAATGATACTTTTGTGAAGAAGTCATTTAAATTTGACAGCAAATCGAAAGGTCAAGATAAGGGGAAAAGGAAGATGGCTACTGTTAAGAAAGAAGGTGAAAAGCCTACATGTTCGCACTGTCAGAAGGGACATGATGTCTCTCTAAGTGTTGGAAACTTCATCTGGAGTTAAGGCCAAAGAAGTACGGGGGAAACAAAGACAAAGGAAAAGCAAAAGCTACTGCAGCCGTTATTCAAGACTTGGGATCCGACTCAGGTGATGAAACAAAAGTTACAGCTGTCGGGATCCAAGGTAAGGATAAAAGTATCTCACTTCCCATTGATGCACAATCCAGTTCTAGTGCAAGTACGAGTCTGCCATCTAATTCTAAGCAAAATGATAAAGATAGAAGTGCACTGTTTCATGTTCATGTCATTGCAAATCACACAAAGATTGATACATTGTTTGATAGTGGTTCACAAGTAAATCTGATATCAGAAGAAGTGGTTAAGAAATTGCATTTAGTTACTGTGCCTCATGAAAAGCCCTATCCTCTAGGTTGGGTTACTAATGATACACGATTGCAAGTTACAAGGAAATGTGTATTAAAATTTGCAATTACTGAAAAGTTTAGGGATGAGGTAGAATTGGATGTAGTACCACTTGAAATTTGTGGAATTGTACTTGGGAGTCCATATTTGTATGACCGGAAAGCGGTCTTTTATAGAGAGCATAATAAGTATCATGTTTTTAAAGAAGGTATGGAATATATTGTACGAGCACATAAGATGAAAACCAATCTAGCAATAGTCTCTGCAGGACAAATAAAGAGGTTGGTAAATGCTAGTAAGAATTTTGTGTTGATGATGGTTAAGATGAAAAATGATGAAGTCTCTAAATCTTTTGAAGAATGTGACCCTAAGCATAAATATGAATTGATTGACATCATTTCTGAGTATGATGATTTGTTTCAAGATCCAAAGGGGTTACCACCGAAGAGAGAGATTCAACATGAGATACATTTGCAGCAGGATGTGCCACTCCCGAACATAGCCATGTACCAGATGTCTATAATGCAGAATGAGGAGATCAACAAGTAGGTTCAGGAGCTGATTGAGAAGGGGGTCATCCGGCCCAGCACTTCTCCTTGTGGCTCTCCCATAGTCTTGGTTCCAAAGAAGGATGGGTCATGGAGGATGTGTATCGACTACAGGGCCCTTAACAAAATCACTATTAAAAATAGGTATCCTCTTCCTCGTATTGATGATTTGCTTGATCAGTTGAAACATGCAACTTACTTTACAAAATTGGATTTGCGTAGTGGGTATCATCAAATCCGTGTTGCTGAGCATGATGCTTGGAAAACAGCTTTTAAAACAAAACAGGGTTTGTATGAATGGCTTGTAATGCCTTTCGGGCTGTGTAACGCACCTGCTACTTTCATGCGGGTCATGAATGATGTCTTTCATTCATTCATTGATGATTTTGTAATTGTATATCTAGATGATATCCTTGTGTTTAGAAAAACTTGGGAAAAGCATGTTGTACATGTGAAAAAAAATTTAGATGTACTGAGAAAGTAAAAGCTTTATATAAAAATGTCTAAATGTGAATTTGCTAAAACTTCTTTAGTATATCTAGGCCATATCATTGGTGGAGGCCACCTGCAAGTGGACCCAGCCAAGGTTGTTGTCATTGTAAACTGGCCACGGCCTAACACCATTACTGAAATCAGAAGTTTTCTGGGTACGGTTCAGTATTGGAGGAAATTCATTTCTGGGTTTTCTTCCATTGCTGCTCCTTTACATGCGTTGACAAGCATTAAAGAAATTTTCCAGTGGGGAGGCAAGCATCAGAGAGCCTTCGACACTTTGAAGGAAAAGATTAGCACAGCACCAGTTCTGACATTGCCAGATTTGCAGCAGCCATTTGAGATCGAAACCGATGCTAGTGGGTTTGCCATGGGAGCAGTTTTGATGCAAGGAAGGAAGCCAGTCTGTTACCATTCAGAAACATTCTCTACTATGGTAAGTAACTATCCGACCTATGACAAAGAATTGTATGCTTTATTACAGAGTGTGAAGAAGTGGAAACATTATATCATGGGAAAAGAGACAGTCATACATACTAATCATCAGCCATTTCAATATTTACAATCTCAGACTAAAATACAACAGAGTAGGCATTTAATATGGATGGGGTTCTTACAACAGTTTCATCTCGTAATCAAATACAAAAAGGGAATTCATAATAAAGTAGCAGACATGTTATCAAGGCCACCTATGAATGCTTCAATCATTCTTCAGAACAGTTCATTAACACATGAAAGTTATATTGAACAGTATGCAGAAGATAAAGATTTCAAGAAAGTATATGCATCACTAATACATGGTAAACAGGAAGAGAACTATTATGTGCATAATCAGCTCTTGTATCATCTCGGCAAATTCTATATTCCAGAGAAAGAAAGAGTGCATGTGATCCGAGAGGCACATAGTTCATTGATTGCAGGACATTTTGGTGTAAGTAAAACGTTGTCTGTATTGCAGAATCACTATTATTGGCCTCAAATGAAAGAAACTATAGCTAAATATATAAGGGGTTGTGTTATGTGTGCAACAAGTAAGCCTAGCAATAGGAAATTGGGTTTGTACACTCCTCTTCCAGTTTCTTCTCGTCCTTGGAAAAGTATTTCTATGGACTTTGTAGGGGGGCTACCTATGTCTAAAAAAGGGCATGATTACCTATATGTTGTTGTGGATAGGTTCAGAAAAATGTGTATCTTATTGCCATGTAACAAGCATATCACTGCTGAACAAACAGCTCTTTTATTCTTTCAAAATGTTTGGGTACATTTTGGGCTACCCACATCTATTGTATCTGATCGGGATTCTCATTTCTTGGGAAAATTCTGGTCAACTTTATGGGAGCTTATGGACACTAAACTGAAGAAAAGTACAGCTTTTCATCCACAGACCGATGGGAAAACAGAGGTAGTAAACAGAACAGTGGTTCAACTGCTCAAAGGATATTGTAGTAAACATCCTAAACTTTGGGATGAGCAGTTGCAGTATATACAGCATGCTTACAATCATGCAATTCATTCTTCCACGCAAAAATCTCCTTTTGAAACTTGTTTTGGTTATCTGCCAAAAACACCGATGGACTTCTCTTTTGGCAAAGATGCAGTGGATGGACATCATGATGCAGAAAAATATTTAAAGTTCATTCAGAGAATCCAAGCAGTACAGCAGGCAGTTCAAGAATAGTTGGAGAAGAGCCAGGTGAAGTACAAGGCCAGGCATGATAAGCATCGAATTGATCATCAATTTCAGGTAGGTGACAGAGTTTGGTTACACATCACCAAAGAAAGGATGAAATGTGAAGGTAAAAATCTTAAACCTATCAGGTATGGTCCTTTTGAGATCTTGGAAAAGATCGGTACTAATGCTTTTCGCTTGAATTTACCTCCATACATGCAAATTTATTCAGTTATCAATGTTGAGAATCTTAAATTGTATGAGCCTCCTATGATCATGGATGAGGAAATTAACATACAGATTCCTTCCATAGATGATTTGGCACCTGAATATATGAGAGATTTGTAGGATGATGTTATTCTTGACAGAAATGTAAGAAATTCACGAAGGGGAAATGCTGAGTACCTTCGAGTGGGGCTGAAAGGAAGGAATCCTAGCAAAGCGAGATGGATGGAGATTGGTAAAGTGAGGGAAATTTAGCCTCACTTACTTGTAGAATAATTCAGGCTTTTGGTGGTCCAAAAGCTCTCCAATGGGGATGATTGATCCGGTGGATTATTCCTTTGAAAGATCCAATATGGTACATGGTTCATAGAAACGATATTTGAAGAAATCGGACAGCGAAACAAAATACACAGATCGGAGGTCGGAAGCATTTCTCTTCTGCAACGGCGGAAACTTCCAAGATTTTCTCCTTCCTTATATCGGGGCTCGGAAGCATTTCCCTTCGGCAACGGAGGAAGCTTCCAAGCTTTTCTCCTTCCACAGATCGGAGGTCGAAAGCATTTCCCTTTTGCAACGGTGGAAGCTTCCAAGATTTTCCCTTTCCGCAACAGTGGGGCTCGGAAGCCTTTCCTCTTCCACAATGGTGGAAGCCTAACAAACGTTTAGGCGGAGCGAAATTCAGAACGCTTCTGCAGCCGCAACGGCGGAAGCCCAAAAACTTAAAAGATCGGTGAAATCGCTCGACGGGATCGGAAGAAGAAGTGGTACGCCATCCGCAACAGTAGAAGCCAAAGTAACTAAGACTCCCGACTTGAAAACCAGCCGATAGCCGATTGAAATAGAATTCATCGGAACCGTTTCTTATCCTCTTCCGCAACGACGGACGAGTAGATGACTTCAACCTTCCGACTTAAACCCTGCAAGCGATCGCGTGGGGATGTTTCAGAAACAGTTTTTGTAGGATCTTGATGCCGTATGATGCCACGTTGATAGGGAGATGAACAGTCGAGGGCAGTTGGTAGAAGGAGTTGAATAGTCGCATTTTGCCCATTGTAACAGCAAAGAAGAGTATAAAGGAGAGTTCGTGAAGAAGCATAGACGATCGGGTTTTTTCTGAGTTATAGAAGCTGGGCAAGTTTCCAGAAAAAAAAGGATCCCCATGCTGTTGAAGTCAACCAGCCCTAGTTGTTACTTGGCTTCTTTGACTGTTGAAGTCCAGTTTGTAACTTTCATAGAGGAGGTCTTAAAGAATTTGCTGTTGATACCTAGTTTCTGTGATTGTCAAGAGTCGATCTGTCTTCTCTATTCTATTTGGCTTCTCTTTGCTTTGAAAGCCAATTTGTATTATTCCAGAGAAGAGGTCTTGGAGACTTTTACCCATACTGTTGAACTGATTTGCAGAGTCCAGAACCATTTGTACCATTTTTAAAAGAATTAATTGGATCGGTTCCCATTTGAGAGGGACCCGGAGACGTAGCCCAGTGGAGGGGGTGAACTCTGTTATCAATTCTGTCTGTGACTTTGGGTTCTGTGTTTTCTGCTTGGCATTTGTTTATCAGTCTTGTTTTCATTCCTGTTCTAAGCATTTAATATTCTGCTAATACTATCCATTAGTTAACCTGTTGCATGCATTCTTTTACAACAAACTTTTGATGCACTAAATTTGAGGTCCTACGGATCAATGGTTGGAACAGCAACCCTTGTACCCTCAGAGAAATCACCTACATTCTAGGCATCAAGGTTAGTCTTCAATGGACCTCCTTTGTTTATCTAGGAATTCCACTTTCCAGGAGCACTTTTAATTCCACGGCTTGGAATTCAATAATCCAAAAGCTGAAAAAGAAAATCCAAGATTGGGGTCCAAAATGGATTAATTTAGCTGGTAAGATAGTCCTCATAAAATCCATTTTTTATTCTTACCATATTTTCACTTGTGCAATATTCCTTGCGCCAACATGCATCGTCAACAATATAAGTATTGAGATCATGAAATTTCTATGGCAAGGCAGGAATACTCAAGGGAAAAAGTTCAACCTGTTCAACTGGGACATTATCATGGAATACATATCCAATGGAGAGCTGGGAATTAGGGACCCTGGCTTAATGAATAAGACATTGGGATCTAAATTGGTCTGGAGGTTGATCTCTGGGGGGAAATAACGGTGGAAGGAGGTAATAAGGAAAAATATATCAAGAGACTAAGATCCAAATGTCTCGACTCCACATGGGAAGGAAATGGTACCCCCATTTGGAATCTCTGCAAAATCTCTATTGGTCTAATTAAAGACAACCTCTTCTAGGTTTCAGGGAATGGTAGAAAAATAGACATCTGGTTAGATGTTATTTTGGGACACCCTCCTCTGGCCTCTAGAGTCAATTCAATCAATATTCGAAGATGGATGCAAGATCTCAATCTGATCAAGTTAAAGGATATTTCATAATGGAATACTAACGGAGATTGGGTTGGTTGGAAAGTTTTAAAATCTCCCCCTCATCTTCAAAATTATTATTTTGTCTTCACTTCCCACCTCCATGGCATTGCTTCCTCCGAAATCAGGTCTCGTGACTCCAAATACTGGGGCCGATAAGGTTTTTACATTTTCAAAGAAGGGTATAAGATGTTGAAGAACAATAGAGATCGACACCAAACTAGATTTTGGAAAAAGGTTTGGAACTCTGATTGCATCTCCAAAGTTAAAATTTTCTTTTGGTTGTTAGTTAAAAACAATCTTTTGACTTCCGACAATATAAGAAAAAAATGGTTTCAAGGCCCTTCCAAATGCTCGCTCTGCCTCTCTCAGGAAGAATCAATTTACCATATCTTTCTAGAGTGTTTGTTCTTAGCTCAAGGTTGGAATCATACTCTCGTTATCATTGAAAGGAATTTATCCCTTCCTGATAATATTCAAGACCTAGCCATCAAATTGAAGACCTTATAACCAAGAAATATAGGGAAGAAGAAGACTCTCCTCGGAATCTGGAATATAGTTTCAAAAAATACTTGGTGGTAGATATGGCTATACAAAAACAAGATTATATTTGATGATAAGAAGGATGACCCCCTACACACTGCCAACCGATCTATCAACATGATTCATGAAAAGTTGACCTCCAAACAGGTTATTTTTCCTAACTTAGAGGATCTCAACCCCGAGGAAATGATTTGATGCCTTGATATTATGAATCATAGCTCTCCTCAAACCAAAATCCATCTTGGTATTCATCCTTGGGAGATCAAAAAAAGTAAAGAAGACTTCCTTCAATGGAGACTGAGGCAAAAGAGTTTCACTCTATTTTTCGGTGGCGCCTCGAAAGGGAACCCTGGGGATGTAGGCGCGGGTGGGATAATATTTGATTCCAGAGGAAACTCGTTCATGACCTAAGAATGGGGAATATGACATAGATCCAACAATGAAGCGGAATGGATTTTGCTTCTCCTTGGTTTGGATCTAAAAAGACAACACAATATTTCAAGCCTCATAGTTTTTAGGCGATTCGAAGTAAGTCATTTGAAAATCATAACCAAATACAACCATGGCGAAATCAATTTCAGAATAATCTATGATTCTATTTGTCACCTCACCTCAAATATCTAGGTCTCCTACTTCCATATTCTCGAAGGTAATAATACCATAGAGGATAAATTCACTAACCAAGGTGTAAGGAATAATATGGGCATAGTAACAATCAAAGGATACCAAAATATTTTTAAACACATCCCTTAGTATCCTAAGTAATTGTGCATGGGGAGGGGGGATCGTTTGGCCCAAAGGCACATAGTCACAACATGTACAATGTATTGGTTCAAATATGATTGAAGAGGAAATTGTGCAGTAAACAACCATGGAAACTATGGAAACACCAAGTACCCAAGGACAAGTTAAGAAGGAACAACAGATGGATGAAGAGAATAGTAGCCATGTTTTTTCTCAAGTCCTATAGTATTATATCTCCATGTTTTACACATGTATTGTTCTATTAGAACAATTTATAAGGCTTTATTGTTACAATATTTTTATGAATAGTGTAAGCACTGTAATAGGAGTGTTTTTCGAGGACAAATTTTGTGATACTCCTTTGCAGAGTTTAGAACCTATATGGAGAACTTACTAATTGTATATTTCATGTTGTTTCCCTTAACATGTTTCCCTTATGTGTGTGTGTGTGTGTGTGTTCACCTGGATCTCTATGGTCCAAACCATAATTATACATCATTATCCCACCATTATTTCTCCATTTTGACCTTCACAATTAAAATTCCACAAAACATGCTCCAAAACATTATTATTACTCCCCCCATAAATAGAGGGAAGTTGAGCATTTATTGCGACATAACCCCACTCTCTCCAAAAAGGACCAAAAATCCCTAAAATGAGAATGGGTAAAAACCATCAACAAATACCATGCACAATAAAATACCATGGGTCAAAAAACCTTGGATCGTCCTATAAATACATTGTTAAGGTCTCCCCACAAACACTTTTCATTACATTATTCATTTTTTGTAATTCATTCATTCTTGGAACTTTTCATCCCATTCTACACCTTTATCCACACTATCTCATGTTGCACAATGAGTTCTCTCCATGCAACCCTTAATCCCTTTGTCAGTGATGACCCTTTGTTGGAGAACACATGGAGATCAAGATTGTGGGAAGCCTATGGACCACTTCCTCAAATAGCTGCAGTGGCCCATTTCAAAGGTATCATTTTTTTTGCATTAGTTAGATTAAATATTATTGTTGTTGTTACTACTTATTATTGCAAGTCAAGCTTGAGAAATCCCTCACACCATGAACTCTACCTTATGATTTGACTGATCTAGGGTAGGTGCTTTTGCACGTAGTAGGGGAGAAATCCCCACTATAGTTTTGGGGACTCTGTTGTCTCAATCCTTTCATATCTTTATATTTGCATGTGTTTCTATTGGTTTTTTCTACTTGGCACCTTAAACCATCATAGATATGACCCCCTTGTGTTAGATACAAACCAGCCTTGTCTGAGTGCCTACTCCCTCGGCCCACATCGGTAGGTTTTTCTTAAAAAATCCTTAGTTACGGCCAAATCACACCTATCTAGAAAAACTTTGTGACCTAGGTCACACGTTTTTTTCTCAATAAGCATGACCTAGGTAGCACCTTCTACCTCGATAAGTGTGACCTGGACCAAAACTCCAGATCACACTTGTCCAAGATTCTAGAGCGATCCTGGATGCCACTATGACCCGTTTTTGTGTGACCCATCACGCAAAACCCCCTGTTTTGTGTAGCCTAAGTTTTTCTGCTGATCTTCTGTCCCGGTCGTGATTATTTTATTATTATGTGCAACCTTGATTACACCCGTTCCAATGACAGGTGTGACCTATAGTTTTTTCAGTCCTTTTTGGTGTTTGAGATCCTTTTCCAGACCCCTTGTCTATGTTCAGCCCCTTCCCCAACTGTTTCCTTCCATATCTGATCGCTTACAACCCCCTAGTTTGTTTTTTGGTCCTATTTCCCTTGTATGTGAGCCACCTTAGTTGAGATTGGTTATCGATACCCCATGTGCTTCCTGTTACAGTTGATTTTACCACACATGGTGGATCACACCTTTATGGCCTTCCCTTTTCCTCTGCAGACTCTTTAGACCCCATGGACCATTTTTGTACCTTTGATGTTTCCAAGATCATCCCTAAAAACATGCATTATTTTCTATATGCAACTTTTAAACCTATTATCGCGTATATACGCGGATATGACCCTCAAACCCACGTACATGGGGATGTGTGCAAAAGGAAAAATAGTTTTGGAGTTTTCCTTGATGTGGATCCCAATCACTTGGCTCTTAGCCTTCCATATGCCTTGAGATCGCTTAGATTTGACCTTCCATTACCCCATTGGAGCACTATATAAGGAACCCTTTGGATACATTGAAAAGGGAGGAATTGAAGAGCAAGAAAACTATAGTCCATTGTTGCCGGAGCTTATACTTGAGTCTGCATCCCTTTGTCCCTTGGAGCACTTTGTGTTCTTCCCAAGCTTGCCTTTTCTTGTGAGCTTGCTATCGAGAGATGGAGGATTGAAGTGGTGGAGACCCAGGTGGAGGACTCAGTTTCTCCGATTCACAGATGTGTCGACAGAGGTTGTCACTATTGTAATCTTTGATTTATATTAATAGAAATATATTTTCCTGTACAAAAATGTGTATTTAAATGAGTATTGAATCCATGGATGTTTGTAAATGATTATATGTTATTGATTATATATGCTAGAGTAGGTCTAACACAATTATATAGCATGCTTGTCTTGTTTGCTGAATTTTGAGAGAGCAAATTGCTAATACAAGCGAGAGTGGAAAAGCTCAACGGGGATCTACATCAACCATTCGGAACAAGGTATCTTTCGAGATCCTTTAATGTTAGATGTTTGGTTTCTCTTGCATATGGGAAAGGATTGATTTATGTGGTTACTCTGTCTATTGTGGTATTCCAAGCCATAGGAAGTTTTCTCCGTAATAGAATTGGTGACCATACTGGGGAGTTCCTAGTCATTTCTTTTGTGGGTTTTATCGGCATTCAATGTTCTTGAAGTGCTCTGATTTCTCTATTTCTGAGTCAGGTCTGGGGGCATGTTTGCCTAGTAGTGTCTGATAGGAGTAAATTTTGTCTCAGCTTGTATGTTTACCTTCTTTTTTATCTCATTTTCTTCCTGTACATGAGTTTTGTCTTCACAGTCGCATGTACACACGGTTTTTACTGGGATATCCACGTATATATGCAGGTTTTTTGCACACAGTTGCGTATGCCCTGAGTTTTTCCTTTTGGGGTAAGATTAAGTGTTGCTGGGTGAGTTTGGATAATTGCTAAGTCTTCTTGGATGCTTCTGGAGTCTGTATACACCTCTGTTTTTGACCAGAGATGCTTTTTAGTTTGAATTCTTTGAGAATGTTCTTGTCATTGCATTTTCTATTTTTTGTTTTGGGATTAGTGCATTAGGTCTCTTTTACCTTAGTTCTTTGCTTGGGCGCTTTATGAATAGTGCTTGTAGAGTCTAGGGGTTGTAGAGTCATATTTTTGCTTTATTATCTCATTTTAATTCAAAAAATAAAATAAAAATTTCTTTTTGCATCATTATGCATTGTTGCATTGTTGCATTTTGCATGGTACTTGCACTAGGTTTTCTTGGAGAAGTATTAGTCATATTTTCATATAGGAATGATTGCATGTTCATTTGAAGGAAAATTTGGCATTTCACGTAGTAGCATACCTCGTTTTTCATTTGACACAGTGCATTTGCATTGATTGTTAGGTGTGCATTTTACTTCTTGTTGCGTCATAACACCATTAGTTGCACGATCATTTTCCCTTTTGAGTAATAAGCCAATTAAAATCAACTCATAATAAAATGAATTACAGTCTTTTCTTTTATAGGGTGCACCAACAAGATTAGGTTTTAGGGTCTTGGAATAGTTCATTGTGAGTAAATTCTCCAAGACCACTAAACGAAACATGTATGTGTTTGTCCAGGTGAGAGTGTGAAATTCCTTGGTATAATTAGTGTTTCTCAGGATCCTCCTCTTACAAGGGAGTTAAGCACGAGGTAGTGTGAGAGGTTATTGATTAGGATGACCCTTGGTCATAACTGAGTAGCATCGGAGATATTTCCAGGATTGTATTCGTATATGGGGGCTCTTTTGAGAGTTTCGGGCTTTGCTACCCTGCCCATACGATCAATCCTGCCTGCGACTGTCCGCCTGAGCATTGATTATATTGAGGTGACCTTCATTGCCTTACCTAAGTTATCGAGGGGGTACTTCGTAGAGGTTATTATGTAGGTGTCCTCGCCAGGTAGGGGTCAGACAGCACAGATGCTATATGCGTTGAAGCTGAGGGCCATTATAATTGGTTATGAACCTCCGCTTGTTTTGTATGGGAGTCTCAAGTCTCTCCTAGGCGAGACATACCTACTTCATTCGGGAGCTCGCATATCCTACCCTTGTTTGCTTGTGATTTGGATTTACATTGTATAGGTGTATGTTCTATGCATGATAGTTTTCCTAGGGTTTCCGTAATTAGATAGAGTCTTTTTTATTTTTTGAGTCATTGTGGATTTGGGCACGGCACTTTGTCATTCTCGTCGTTTAGCAGGACTTCCGCCTTCCACGTCTCCTCCTCCTTTGGGAGAGTGAAACAGACAGTTCGGGAAGACTACTTCTCACATTGATTCACACACGATGGGATATCACGATGATGAGATTCCTGAGATGTCTTATCCACCTCAAGAGGTTGGGGATGTAGATTCTACTCATGTATATGATCCTTCACCAGAAATACCTTCACATTCTAGTTACGATCCCTCATTCACAGGTCGCCGGTATTGGTTACCAGGTGATGAGACTCATCATGAACCCACAAGCACTAGTTATATTCGTTATGGCATGCATGATATCCCTACACACGATCCAACACGTCATGCCAAGTTAGATATTGAACCTAGCACTATGCCTGGGGGAACTCCTATTCCTTTCCATGCGGAGAGATTTGGGAGCACTAGTCACATTGCACCTTCCATCCAGGTGGTGGAAGCTACCTCACATGTCCGTCCTAGACCTAGTGTTAGTAGTCATATGTGGATACCAGAACTGAGATGAGTGACCATAGGGACCACCACTTACATACCTTCACATGTCCCTTTGTCCTCAAACCCTACTCCTTTGAATGCATTTGTGACAACCCTTCCTCCCCCTCATTCACGTGGTCCTTCGGGCCAGAATATTGCTACTAGCCATGTTCGTACTGTGACTGCCCACACGGTAGTATCTCAGATTCAAGTACCTCCTGTTGTCTCGGGAGGTCATATTCTTGTTTCTGGATCATCTCATGGTACATTGCTAGGAGTTCCCCATATACCTAATTATGGATCTTCTCATGGGACACTTTATGGAGCTTCTCATAGACAACCTTATGGACCGCAGTATGGACAGAACTATCAACCCTATGGGTACGGGTATCAACAACCCGTTTACTCCTCTAATTATGGATTTGTAGCACTGCATAGTCAAGGTACACCACATCATAATGCTTCCATGCAGCCCTACATGATTCAAACGGGAGGAGGATATTATGGCCAAGGCCATGTTAATTACAGTAGTCAGCCTTATATGAACCAAAACTATCAGGGAGTGCGGCATAGACCGGCTCAACCTAGGCTCCCTTTCCTCACAGCATTAAACTTACCTGACTTATTAAGACTCATGAACGATCTGGTATCTCATGACCTGGCTTGGTCGTCTATCCCTAACAAGCTTCCCTTGGACATTCCCAAATTTGAGGGGAAAACAGGAGAAGATCCTAGTGAACACGTCACTACTTTTCACCTTTGGTGCTCTTCCAATTCCTTACACGGCGACTCAATCCGTTTAAGGCTATTTCAATGCACCCTCACTGGGCCTGCAGTGAAATGGTATATAGAGTTACCGAGGGGGGAATTCGTTTTGTTCGATGACCTTGCTGTGACTTTCCTCAATCACTTCCAGCTACCCGTGTGTTACGACGTTGGTACAGAACTCTTGTTGACATTTCGGAAAGACAAAGCCACACATATCTCCGACCATATCCAAGAGTGGCGTAGATGGAAGAGGTTGATTAAAGCCTTCATACCACCAGAATTTGTCCTTGAGTGGTTCCTCAAATCGTTGTTAACTTACATCGCGAAGGATGTTTCTACATCCGGAGTCCAAAACAAGGAACAAGCAATATTTAGGGAATAGGAGTTGGATTTGATCTATGCTCAATCCATACTTCTGTATGAGATCATACCTAATGCTCCACGTTCTAGTTTCGATCCCAAGATCAAGCCTGGACCACATGTCGATGGCATTGTGGGTTGTACAAGTGCCAAACCTATGGATTCAATTGTGAAACAAGTGATCTAGTTGTATATTAATCAATCTGCTTCAGGACAAGCCACGGCTTTGTCTCAACCCACCCAAACAATGAGTGTACTTTTCGTGCAATCGTCAGACTAGAAGGGAAACCAACAGCCTGGAAGGAATAAGAAGAAAGGTAAAAATAATCGTAAGGGTGGGAGCAAGAATGAAAATGCCAATTTTAATGACAAGAACAACCGCAATGCTGGGGGGGACAAGCAGTATAAACGTAAGGTTAAGTTTCCTTGCAAATTGTGTAAGGAGGACCACCTCACTCACTTGTGCCCTCATATGGAAGATGCGTCAAGATTCATAGCACATGGCCTAGTTGTGCTAACCAATCCTTCACCCCATAATCAAAATATGAAATCAAGGACCAATGATCCTCATTGTGTGTCGGGCGGAGATTAGAAGCCAGTGACTGATCATGGTTGCATCAACATGGTACGTGCTACTAAGTTTGTGACTCGTGTGGAAGATTATGGTTCGTCACAACCGGACCTTGGAAAAGAACCCATTCAACCCAAGAGCCCTTTGTGTATCGAAAACCCTATGGATAAACCTGAAATTGCACCTCGCATTCCTAAGGGAGTCCTAAAGCGTTCAGGGCACAATCCTAATGCCCGAGTCACCCAAACTATTCTATTGTCGAGGATTTGGGCCAAACTCCTTGTGCGATGTCCGCACTTGAAGTACTTCAAAGTTGTCCTTCGCAAAGGAAAGCCTTGCTTTCTGCTCTTGGAATTAATGATGATAACTCTTCTTCAGTCATCAAATTTGAAACCATGGGAATACAGCCTCACTTGCCTTACTACATGTCTCTTTTGATTCATGTAGAGTGTCTTAATATTATCATCAAATGCACTGTGATTGACGAAGGCACTGCTGCTTCCGTGATGTATTTTTCATGCTGGAAGGGTTTGGGTTCTCCCAAGTTTTCTCAATCTACTACCATGTTGATTGCCTTTGATGGTAGATCTTTTCAATCGCACAGGATTCTTCCTTCTCTTAAGGTCCAATTGGAGGGAAGACCGTCACGTTCGAGGTCGAGGTGGTTTATGCACCCCTTGACTACAATCTTTTACTAGGCGGGAATTGGATGTATAGTATGCAAGCCATAGCCTCTTCTCTATTTCGAGTAGTATGCTTTCCATTTAATGGGAAGATTTTTATGATTGATCAGACATTGTTCTATAATTCGAGTGTCAGTGCATCATCGGGAGCTTCTATCCCGATTATCGATCACTCTCAGCCGACAACTAGGAGTGTGGGTGTAGGTGTGTATCCATCCCTTATGGGGACCTTTAGTTGTCCTGCACCCGTTCTTATGGTCAGATCTAGTTTCAGTGGGGCCTCATCTTCATTGAAGTCATTGTCTTTTCGCACTACCCATATGGAAGATCCTTGGATTCTTCCTTCACCGAGTCCTTCAAATGGACCTATCAAAACAGATGTGTCATTTCCTGTAGCAATGATATCATATTAAGTGAATCTTGATTGTGTTGCAGAGCCTAGTCCTTCCTCTTTGCGGATGGAGGAGGAGGAACCATATGTGTTTCCTGCATGAGCAGTTGAGTCCTCTCATGCACACGATTGCCTTGATGGTGTTTTTCCATCAAATGAAGCCATTATTGAGGCCATGTCGGGGGTTGAGCCACCTTGGGAAGAGTTGCATCATAGATCATATTTTCTTCCTGAGCTTAACCGTATGGAGCGTGAGGACTATAGGGAGATTCTTAGCTATACGATTGGTAGTCCTGTGGTTCCATTAAGCTCTCCTAGTCATATGGTTGATGGGAACATGGTGAAATTATCACCTACAATTCCTATCAATATTTCTCGCAATCCTGGCAAAATTGAGAACGTCTACATTGGGGCAGACTGTTCCCTTGAAGAGATCAAGGAGTATATCTAGTATTTAAAGAGTTTTGTGACATATTTGCTTGGTCATATGAAGAAATGTCGGGTATCGATCCTTGTATTATCGAACAAGAAATTAATACCTATTCGAATGCGAAGCCTGTTCGATAACGTTTGCGTGCGTGAATCCTAGAAAGGCACCCACTATTAAGGCTGAGATAGAGAAGTTGTTAAAAGCCGGTTTTATCTATCTCGTTCCCTTGACAGAGTGGGTTTCAAATCTCATTTCGATGGATAAGAAGCAGGGAGCGATCCATATATGCACTGATTTTCGTGATTTAAATCGTGCTTGTCCTAAGGATAATTTTCCCACACCATTTATTGATCATATTTTGGATGAGTGTGCCGGAAGCGAGGTATTCTCCTTTATGGATGGTTTTTTCGGATATAATCAGATTCAGATCAAAACCAAGGATCAACATAAACTGCATTTATTTGTCCTTACGGTATGTTTGCATATCGAAAGATGCCTTTCGGTCTTAAAAACACCGGAGCCACATTTCAGCGGGATATGACCTTAATTTTTCATAATATCAAAACAATTATCAAAGTGTATTTGGATGATCTTGCTTCTCATTCTCGTCTGAGAGTGTGTCATCCATACCATTTGAGATTAGTATTTGAAAGATGCCACCATTACCAGGTTAGGTTAAATCCTCATAAGTTCATCTTTTGCGTAACCATTGGTCGCTTGCTAGGTTTCATTGTATCTAATGAGGGTATAAGAGTCGATCCCTTAAAGGTTGAGGCGATACTTCAATTGTCTCCCTTGCGTAATATTAGACATCTTCAGTGTTTGCAAGGCATGGCAAATTTCTTACAGAGATTCGTGGTTAACATTGCCAATTTTACTAAAGGATTTATGTGTCTTCTAAAGAAGGACACTACTTTTTGATGGGATGAGCGAGCCCAGAAGTCCTTTGATGCTCTTAAGCAAGCCTTAGTATCGGCCCTCGTTCTTAGTCCACCTGGCTATAGCCATGATTTTTTTATTTATGTGGCCGCGTCCATGGAGACGGTTGGTATGGTTTTGGTTCAGGAGGATGAGGAGCTCCATGAGCATGTCATGTACTATTTGAGCCAGAACCTTGATGCAGAAATCCATTATCCTCATGTGGAGAAACTTGCCTTGGCCACCGTTCATGCAGTTCAGAGATTGAGACATTACATCCTCCTTCACCAGATCTTGGCAGTAGCTCATGTCAATCCATTTTAGTTCATCCTCACTAGAAGGATGATCGGTGGAAAATATAACAAGTGGATTGTTATTCTGCAAGAGTTCGATCTCAAATTCGTTTCGGTGAAATCGAAGAAATCGTTGATCTTTGCGGAGCTCATTTCTAATTTTCCAAGTATGGAGGAGGATGAGGTTTATGAGGATACGTTTTTTTATGAGCATATTTTCCTTATCTCAACTTTGGACCCATGGTATGGGGATATCATTATATATTTTCAAACATTGAAGGTCCCTACTCACCTGTCACGGATGAGCGACGACGATTACGTCATGTATCTAAGAACTACCTTATAGTGGATAACACTTTGTACCACCGTGGGGTAGATTCCATTTTACGTCGTTGTTTAACCCATGATGATGCTGAGGCTATTTAACCTTAGTAGCACGCACCATATTGATGCAACCATGACCATTACTGGCTTCCGGCAGATCTTGATCTCCACTAGACTGATCATGGGTCCTCGAGTTCATGTTTTGATTATGAGGTAAAGGGTTGGTCAGCACAGCTGGGCCCTACGCTATGAACCTTGAGGCTTCCTCTATTTGAGGGCACAAGAGAGTCAGGTGGTCATACTTACACAACTTGCAAGGAAACTTAACCTTACGTTTAGGATGCTTGTCCCCCCCAGCATTTTGAGTGTTCTTCTCATTAGAATTGGCATTTTCATTCCTATTCCCACCTTTATGATTGTTTTTACCCTTCTTCTTATTCCTTCCGGTTTGTTGGTTACCCTTCTGGTCCGACGATTGCACTGAAAGCACATTCACCGTTTGGGTGGGTTGAGACGAAGTCGTGGCTTACCCCGAGGTAGATTGGTTGATAGATAATTGACTGACCTATTTCGCAACCTAATCCACAAGTTTGGTACTCATACAACCAACAATGGCATCGGCATGTGGTCCAGGTTTGACCTTAGGGTCGAAACTAGAACGCGGAGCATTAGGAATGATCTCATATAACAAGCTAGATTGAGCATAAATCAAATCCAATTCCTACACCCTAAAAATGGCTTGTTCCTCATTTTGAACTCCGGATGTAGAACATACTTTGCTATATAAGGTAGTAACAATTTAAGGAACCACTCGAGGAGAAACTCCGGTGGTATGAAGGCTTTAATCAATCTCTTACGTCTATGCCACTCTTGGATATGGTCCGAGATATGCATGGCTTTGTCTTGCCAGAATGTCAACAAGAGTTTCGTACCAATGTCGTAATGCACTGGTAGCTGGAAGTGGTTGAGAAAATTCATAGCTAGGTCATCGAACAAAGTGAATGCCCCCCTAGGTAGCTCTATATACCATTTCACTGTAGGCTCGATGAGGGTGTGTTGAAATATCCTTAAACAGATAGAATATTTGTGTAAGGAATTAGAAGAGCACCAAAGGTGAAATGTAGTAACATGTTCACTAGGGTCTTCTCCTGGTTTGCCCTCGAATTTGGGGATGTCCAAGGGAATATTTGTAGGGACTGCTGGCCAAGCTGGGTCATAAGATACCGGATCGTTCGTTAGTCTCGACAAGTCAGGCAAATTTAACGTTGCAAGGAAAGGGATCCTAGGTTGAACAGGTATATGAGACGCTCCTTGATAATTTTGGTTCACATAGGACTGATTACCGTAACCACCATGGCCATGGCCATAGTATCCTCCTCCCGTTTGACCCATGTAGGGTGGAATGGAAGCACCATAATGTGGTGTACCTTGACTATTTGGGGCTACAAATCCATAATTCGGGGAGTAAACGGGTTGTTGATACCCGTACCCATAAGGTGAATAACTCTGTGCATACTACGGTCCATAATATGGTCCATAAGAAGTCCCATGAGACACTCCATAAGTAGGAATATGACCTCCAGAAGTAGGAATATGACCTCTAGAAGTAGGAATACGACCTCCCGAGACAATAGGAGGTATTTGACTCTGAGACACGACTACACGAGTAGCAGCAGTATGCACATGAATCGTAGTGACATTTCGGCTTGAAGGACCACATGAATGAGGGGGAGGAATAGCATTCAAAGAACTAGGAATAGAGGATGAAGGGACATGTGAAACTATGTAAGTGGTATTCCCTACCGTTACTCGTCTTGGTTCTGGTATCCGAATAGGACTACTAGCACTAGGTCTAGGATGAACATGTGATGTGACCTCCACCGTCGGGATGGAGGGTGCAATGTGACTCGTGTTCCCAAACCTTTCCACATGGACATGACTAGGAATGCCCCCAGGCATAGTGCTAGGTTCAATCTCTGACTCGGCATGCTGTGCCAAATCATGTGCAGGAATACGAGACATGTCATAACTAGTGCTTGCAAGTTCATGATGAGTCTCGTCGCCTGAAAACCAATACCGGTGACTTGTGAATGAGGGATCATACCCAGTTTGTGTAGGTATATCAGGTGAAGGATCATATGTAGGAGTAGGATCTTCTTCCCCAACCTCATGAGGTGGAGAAGGCAACTCAGGAATTTCATCTTCATGATCTCCCATCGTGTGTGAATCAATATGAGAAGTGTCATGCCTAGACTGTTTGTTTCTCTCTCCTAAAGGAGGAGGAGATGTAGAAGGCGGAAGTCCTGCTAAATGACGAGAACAACGAAGTGTCGCACTCGAATCCACAATGACTCAAAAAAATGAAAAAGACTCTTCTAATTAGGCAAACCCCAAGCAAGCTAGCATGCAAAGAGCATACACATATATAATCTAAATCCAATCACAAGAAAACAAGGGTAGGATATGTGAGCTCCCGAATGAAGCAGGTATGTCTCGCCTAGGAGAGGCTTGAGACTCCCATACACAACAAGTGGAGGTTCATAACCAATTATTGTGGCCCTTAGATTCAACGCATATAGCGACTTTGCTGTCGAACCCCAACTTGGCCGGGACACCTGCAGAATAACCCCTGCAAAGCACCCCTCGATAACCTAGGTAAGGCAACTAAGGTCACCTCAATATAATCAATGCTCACATGGACAGTCGCAGGAGGGATTGACCGTATGGGCAGGGTATCAAAGCCTGAAACTCTCGAAAGAGCCCCCAAGTACGAATACAATCCTGGAAATATCTCTGGTGCTACTCAGTTATGACTAGGGGTCATCCCAATCAATAACCGCTCACACTGCCTCGTGCTTAACTCCCTTGTGAGAGGAGGATCCTGAGAAACACTAATTATACCAAGGAATTTCACACTCTCACCTGGACAGACACATACATGTTGTTGTTTAGTGGTCTTGGAGAATTTACTCCCAATGAACTATTCCAAGACCCTGAAACCTAATCTTGTTGGTGTACCCTATCAAAGAAAATAGTGTAATCCATTTTAATTAAGCGTTGATTTTATTTGGATTTATTACTCAAAAAAGGTAGATGACTGTGCAACCAATGGTGTTATGTTGCAACATGAAGCAAAATGCACACCTAACAATCAATGCAAATGCATTGTGTCGAATGAAAAACAGGGCATGCTACCACATGAAATGCAAAATTTTCTTCAAATGACAAATGCAATCATTCCTATATGAAATCATGACTAATACTTCTCTAAGAAAATCTAGTGCAAGTACCATGCAAAGTGCAAAGTGCAATGATGCAAAAAAGCAAATATTTTGGGATTTTTTGAATAAAAATGAGATAATGAAACAAAATAATGACTCTAACACCCCCAAACTCTGTAAGCACACTCAAACATCACTCATGCAAAGCATTAAGGTAAAAGAGATCTAATGCACTAATCTCAAAACAAAAAATCGAAAAATGCAATGACAAGAACATTCTTAAAAAAAAAGTTTACGCTAAAAGGCATCTTTGGTCAGAAATAGAGGTGTATACAGACTCTATAAGCATCAAAAGAGACTCAGCAATCATCAAAAATCACCCAACAACACTCAATCTTCCTCTAAAAGGAAAAACTCAGGGCATACGCTACTATGTGCAGAAAACCCGCATATGTATGCGGATATCTCAGGAAAAACTGCGTGTACATGCGACTATGAGGAAAAAACTCACGTACAGGAAGAAAAAGAGATAAAAATGAAGGAAAACAAATAAGATGAGACAAAATTCATACCTATCAGACACTACCAGGCCAACATGCCCCTAGACTCGACTCAGAAATAAAGAAATCAGAGAAATTCAAGAACATTGAATGCCGATAAAAACCCCCAAAGGACAACTACTAGGAACTCCCCAGCGGAGTCACTAATTCTGTTATGGAGAGAAATTCCTATGGCTTGGGGTACCACAACAGACAGCTTGACTCCAAAAATCAATCCTTTCCTATATGCAAGGAAAACCAAATATCTAACACTAAAGGATCTCGATTCGTACCTTATTTCGAACGGTTGATGTAGATCCCCGTTGAGCTTTCCAACTCTAGCTTGAATTGATCAATTGCTTCCTCCACATTCAATAAACAAGACAAGCTTGCTATATATAATTGTGTTAGACCTACTCTAGCATATATAATCAATAACATATAAGCATTTGAAATCATCCATGGATCAAATATTCATTCAAATACACATTATTGGATAGGAAAAGATATTTCTATTAATATAAAATAGAGATTACAATAGAGACAACCTTTGTCGGCACGTCTATGAATCGGAGAAATTGAGTCCCCCACTTGGGCCTCCACCACTTCAATTCTCCATCTCTCAATAGCAAGCTCACAAGCAAAAGGCAAGCTTGGGAAGAACACAAAAGTGCTCAAAGGGACAAAGGGATGCAGACTTAAGTATAAGCTCAGGCAACAATGGACTATAGTTTTCTTGCTCTTCAATTCTACATGCCTTTAATGTATCCAAAGGGTTCCTTATATAGTTCTTCGATCGCGTAATGAAAGGTAGAATTCGAGCGATCTCAAGGCATATGGAAGGCCAGGAGACAAGTTAGTCAGATCCACATCAAGGAAAACTCCAAAATAATTTGGCCTTTTGCACACATCCCGATGTAAGCGGGTTTAAGGGTCAAATCTGTGTATATACGCGTATTAAAAGTCACATATGGAAATTTTTGCATGTTTTTTGGGATGATCTTGGAAACATCAAAGGTACAAAAATGGTCCATGGGGTCTAAGGAGTCTATAGAGGGACAGGGAAGGCAATAAAAGTGTGATTCACCATGTGTGGTAAAATCAGCTGTAAAAAATACGATTTCTAGGTTTGAAGAAAAACACTATGGGCAACAAAAAAAATTGCCAAGATAGGTAAAATAGCCCTCTAACAACAATTCAGTTTCCAGGGAATTTTTGGCCCTAATGTGGCCAAAACGAGCTCAGCAAAACCCAAAATCGTGGGTCTCTTCTTCCCCTCACTGGGCATTTCCAGAAAATGGTTTCCATCTTGGAAACAAATGGAAAAATGCAGCAAATACATGGGAAAGGAAACTCATCCACTGATAATCACAAAAAATTGATTTCCCAACCTGAGCAAAATGAGGTAACGACCAAAAATGTGAATGGTTTCACACACAAGAAGTTTCAGCTACCTCCAAGAGCTCCACGTGAAGGAAAATGATGAGGAAAACATGAAAACCTACCAGCATGGTAGAATGGCATAAGTTTTTGGGTTTTTACTTGCCCAAGGAGTCAAAACACATTTTCCAAAAATTGATGGCTTCTCCAATTCGAATTTTTGGGCTGTCATACCTTGCCCATCCCATGCAATAACTAACCCAACCCATTTTTTGTAGTAATAAATGATTGGGTGAATAAGAAAAGAAAGGTAGTTGACAGTTTGATGGGTTATCCCTTTGGCATTTGGCTTTTCCCCATTGGCCCTAGAGGTTAAATATTCCCCCCCTTTATCCTTAGTAATCATGCCCCCATCTCATTATTGTTGCATTGACATAGCTGGTTGTGGGCTTTTAATTAAATAAATATTTACATGTTGATTTAAAAATCATAACGCGCCTAGCTAGCACAAAATACCATCAGCACCGATTTAATCGCCGAAACATAAAAACAATAATCCATGGTGGGGATTTTTGCCTTAGCTCCACACCATGATTAATTACAATAGATGCATCATATGCATTTAATGCAAACGGGGTCAAAACAAGGGTGTTACAAATTTTCACGCGAAAAGTACATCATCGTTGGTCCCAACACCATTGCTGGCCCTCCTCAATCTAGTTCTGGTACTATTCTACCATTTATGGCTAGTATTAACCTTTTTGATTTGGAACGGTTGACGAATGACTCCATCCGTAATGACTCGTTATGGCGTCCCATGCCTACCAAAATCCCTTTCGACATCCCTAAGTTTGGAGGAAAGGTGGGAGAAGACCCTTAAAACCACATTATGTCGTTCCACTCATGGTGTTCATCTAACAACATAGTGGATGACTATCTGATTTTGGATATTCCAGTGCACACTCACTAGTTTGCATCCAAATGGTACATTGAACTGCTTCATGCCACTTATCCATACTTTTCCTCGTTAGCCTCGATGTTTCTCCAATACTACCATTTACCCGTCCATAATGATGAGGTCAAACAAATCCTATTATCCCATCGGCATAACACTGCTGCCCATATCACGAATCATATCCATGAGTGGTGTTATCGTCGTAGCTTGTGTAAAATCCTGTTAGATGATAGGATTTTTCTATATTGGTTTCTTAATACCTAACTCCCCCCCATCACCAAGGAAGTTGCATCTGAGCACCCACAAAACGAGGAGGAATCTATCCTCAAAGCACAATAGTTCAATCTTATGTACGCCCAATCGGGTTATTTGTATACCATTATACCTGATGCTCCTCGGGCTAGCTCCTCATGTCAAGATAAACTGGGGGCATCCCATACTATTGATGGAGTCATAGGCTCTATTACCCATCACCCTCACCTATACATGACCTCTCCTTCGAATCCACCTCATTCTGGTAACACCCCTATGTTACGGAGAGAAATTCCTATGGCTTGGGGTACCACAACAAATAGCTTGACTCCAAAAATCAATCCTTTCCAATATGCAATAGAAACCAAATATCTAACACTAAAGGATCAGACCTTGTACCTTATTCCGGACTATTGAAGTAGATCCCCGTTAAGCTTTCCAACTTTAGCTTGAATTGATGAATCACTTCCTCAACAACAAGTAAACAAGACAAGCATACTATATATATTGGTGTTAGATCTATTCTAGCATATATAATCAACAATGTATAAGCATTTGAAATCATCCATGGATAAAATATTCATTCAAACATATATTATTGGACAGGAAAAGATATTTCTATTAATATAAAATCAGAGATTACAATGGATACAACCTTTGTCGGCACATCTGTGAATCGGAGAAACTGAATCCCCCACTTGGGCCTCCACCACCTCAATCCTCCATCTCTCAATAGTAATCTCACAAGCAAAAGGCAAGCTTGGGAAGAACACAAAAGTGCTCCAAGGGACAAAGGGATGCAGACTCAAGCACAAGTTCCAGCAACAATGGACTATAGTTTCTTTACTCTCAATTCTCTTATGCATTCAATGTATCCAAAGGGTTCCTTATATAGCTTTTCAAAGGGGTAATGAAAGGTCGAATCCAAGCGATCTCAAGGCATATGGAAGGCCATGAGTCAAGTGAGTCAGATCCATGTCAAGGAAAACTCCAAAAGGATTTGGATCTTGCACACATCCTGATGTACACAGTTTTAGGGGTCAAACCTGCGTATATACACGATTAGGGGTTTAAAAGTCGCACGTATCAATTTTCACATGTTTATAGGGATGGTTTAGGAAACATCAAAGGACAAAAAATGGTCCAAGGGGTCTAAGGAGTCTGCAGAGGGACAGGGGAAGGCCATACACGTGTGATTCACCTAGAGAGGTAAAATCATCTATAACAAATGCCCCTTAATGTGGGAGGTCAGAGGGGTCATACGATGACCGAAATACATTATAAGTCCATCCCAAAAGTGGAGTGATGAAGGATCGACCCAAATGGAATACCAAACACCCAATCAGCATAGTACAATGATACCACTCTACACATAACTGCAAATACATATAGCAGTCCTGGATACATAAAAGTACAATGGCCATGAATAGACATGATACAAAATATCACATAAGTGGTCATCGCCACATACAATATACATAGATTAGAATCTCCATGATGAAGATATACAAAGGATCATGATCTCCATAATGGCTGAAGATATACAATGGATCAAGATCTCCATAATAGCTGGAAATGTCTGACATATACTGGAATCAAGTCACGAGAGCTGAAATCTCATGAACACTTGCACGACCAAGGAGGTAGCATATAAGAAATGCCACCAATCTAAAAGGTCTTCTACACAAACCGCTATGAGTACATGTCCTACTATGTGAATAGAGGTGTCAAGGTTGAACATAGTAGTCCATCGTCTGATTACTGGTCATTGATGTATACCATTAACAGACGCGAGATCACCCACCGATAATGAAAATGGGAATCAAGGTACTAGAGTGCAAACTAACAAGTGTGAATAAATGTGTTGAGGTCGAACACTTGAGAGGATCCATTGATCAAGGGACATTGATGTATTCCCACAAACTATCAATGGTGAGAGAACCTGCCACTGATGACTGCAAGTCTCAAGGCACTCAAAAATGACTCTAGATTCCTATCCTAGAATAAATGATCTGGAGTCCATGGGATGAAATCCGCTGGAAGGAGGGCATTAAGGCATCCCCCATCATCCAACACGAGGTACTCAGCAAAGCTGTATAATGTGGAAGGACTCGATCATAAGGTGCATGAACCAGTAACTGTACCGGGAATGGCCGACATGCAAAGTCAAGATAACTAAGGAATGGCTGACTCAAGTTTCAACTTCCTTCAAACAAGAGCATAACGATGAATGGTGACTGAATAAAGGTAGCATAGACTTGATATACAAAACTAGGACATCTCTGCGACACAGGAGGCATCAATAGAGGCTCCATGGGGACTAGAAGCTTAACTAGTTGATGGAGACAAACTCAGATAAATGAGTACAGCTCCTAAAGTCAAACTATAAACCCAACCAATGGATGTGATATATAGTGCTCTGTTCAAAGGTGACACAACTCGACAGCTACCAAAAGATAACATCTTTCCTTGTCTGGATTTTTGTTTTTTGTTTTTTTTTTTGGACTTTTTCAAATATTTAAAAAGCTTGAAAAAGAATAAAATGGCTTTATAGTTATAGACTAGGAGGGGACGAGTGTCATAGGGGCAAGCAAACTAGTTCCAAGTAGTGGAACATACCTATGCTCAATGCAAGGATACATGTGTAGGATAGTGACACTCGAGGGAAAATTCCCTCCCGGTAAAAATAGGGAATCAAGTTGCAAAGGATATATAAAATGGCTTTGTATGGCTAGACATGAGACAAGCTCGGGCTATATGGCTGAAACTCAATGTCAGGGAAGCCGGTGTAAGGCTCAATAAGGCAGGCAAAGCTCATGATAATGCAATTACAACTTGACATAAGGGAGTCCTGAGGGGAATATGCCAGCAAAAGATCAAGAGGAGTATGAGGCTCTTGCGAAATGTCATGGCAATACTATACAACGGACTCCCACACCCTAAGGACAAAATGTCAGCATGGGCACCAAATGTAGATAAGGCACTAACTAGGGTACCCATGTAAGGTCAAGATCTACCACTCATATCATGCCACTTCTAAAACAACAAGAAGGTTCTGTGACATAATAGAGTAGGTTCGTACCTAAGGTTATAATGAAATGATCATAAGGTCATGCAAAATGCAAATGGTGATGAAACCTAACCTATATGCCAGTTTAGACATGATACCTAAAATTGGCATGAACGGGTCAATCCAACGGCTAAAACGACACTCAAAAAGGTCTCCTACATCATAAATTAGTCCAAAAACGGTCCAAAAGGATTAGAAACGGTCCAAACTATAGGAAAGGCGGTGAAAATTTTCAAAAATTTGAAATTTTTTTATAAATAGTAAAAAATTCAAAACATTATAAAACATTTGAAATTTTTACCCTATTTGAGCTCAGAACTTCAACAACGAATTACAGGAGATCCAGCCGACGAAATCCACTACTGTTTTTTCCAGGTACTTACCCATGCTCTACTCTTCCATTTTTATGCAAATTTTGTCAAATTCCATGGTGTATTTGGGTTTCTAGGCCATTCTAAGATAGGCGCCATGGACCACGCAGAAATCGAGGGTTTTTCTGAGTATAGGGCTGGATATACATGGAAAATGCCCTCACAATCGCGTACATACGCGGCTGTTTGGCAAACAGTCACGTATGCGGCTACGCTTGAGGTTTTTTAAGTATTCTAATGGATAAAACTCAAATTTTTGTGTAGGATGGTCCTAGAATGGAGAGAACATGAACATGGTGATGTAGAAGAGGAAGTAAGGGCATATCTAATGGCTCAACAAGTGTTACGTGCATGTGGGCTTTACAAATTTTGGTGTCTTGGTGGCTTAAGGGCCAAACCAGGACTATTGCAGATGTTAGTGGACTACTGGGATCCAGAATCAGAGACGTTCTAGATAGACGTGATGTCCCTCACCATAGAAGTGGAGGACATATACTTTATTACTGGACTTTCTTGAAGGGGGGAAGTGGTGAACCTACGCTCTTGCGGGCCCGGAGGTGGCCTAACTATAGATGAGTACATTGTGGTGTACTGCTATCCAGACAGGGAGAAGGTGGGGAGTCAGATCCCAACTAACTCCATACAGGTGCTGGGCCTAAAGGCCATCCTACTGACACTGGGGAGGATAGCAGGCTTGGCTTCACTCCACCAGGCCTCGCGGCCTCTGATGTTCTATGCAATGGAGTGCATGAGACCCACTGTATATGATTGGAGCACTGCGCTGCTGGGCAACATGAAACACCAGCTCAGTGAGTGCAAGATGGGCAGAGTGTAAAACTTCGTTTCAGTAGCATACTGAGCACGTTTTTATTCAAGCGTGTTCCAGGATTGAGCCCTAGAGTTGACGTTCCTCTACACATGGTTCAAGATCCGGCCCAACGGCGTTGGGCGGATGCGATACACAGACTAGGCGGAGGTAGGGTGTCCAGCCCCTATCCAGCTGATTTCTTTTCGTGGTGGTGACGACAAATAATTTCCATAGATGACTACCCCTATGCGGCGATAGATTTCCAGGGAGACTCGGACATGCCGCTACCACCAGGATCAGCATACGGTGACATAGGTAACGAATCTCGACCCTCTCTTTAAAATTTTTGAGTTATTTTTTTTTTTTGTGTTTTCTGATTATGTGGAATCAAAAGACATGTTTTTGGGTGACAATACATAGTGAAATCTACCATATGCATGCATATGTGGGACCACGGTGGCCTAAAGGCTTCCCTCGTCATAGACGGAGGGGAAGAGGAGACGATATCATAGGTGTGGATGCGGAGTGGACGCTCCAAAGCATTCATACCAAATTCTTGAGATTGACACACAGAGTACCCATGGCGCAAGTGGAGGAATTTCATGAGGCCATGCAGTGCCAGGTGGTGGGTGTACCACGAGCATGGGTGTGGCTATTTTGACAGCTAGCTAGAGCTGTAGTGACATTCCATGATCACAACCCCTCTCCTCCTCCACAGGCTTAGATACCTGGGAGTGATACATTTTGTATTACCGTGTATTATATTTTGGTGGATCGAGAGCCCCATTTTTGTACTATGACACTATGTATTACCACATTTTGGATGTTTATAAAACTTTTATGATGATCGATTTATTTATTTACATGTGTAAAAATTTATGTTTGTGATGAGCTTATTGTGTATGAAACAAATGCCAATCTAACACGTAGTTAGCATATGAGTCAGCAACTTGATTATTAATTCTTGAAATATGTATGTATGTTATATTGTCAAATTGTCGTTCTAATAATATCACACGTAAGAATCTTCTTAATAATGTCGGATCTCTAACATGGTACAAACCATTAAGCTGTGACACTACTAACTCCGAATCAAGAAGTACCTCAAGAGAGAGAACGCCATGTAAAATTGCATCCCATAGAAGCTCAATAATAGCACTATACTCAGCAACATTGTTTGAAGATGGCCATAAACATACACCTCCTGAAGACAATACCTGACCCATAGGAGTATAAATCACCCAAGCAGCAGAGGCTGAGTGTTGAGTGTGACGGCTCGCACCATCTGTGAATCCTATGAAGGTAGAAGATTCCATTGACATCTTCCAAAAGAAACGGAAACTAATCACAAACCCGATCACCATAAGAAAAATACCTACCTATGCAAAACTGTACAATAATATACAATAACAGGACTTGGCTGAAAATCATGCATAGTACTTTTTGAGATAGAGCCCATTTCTAGGCTCCACCAAGGTCGTTCCCTCATAATCCACTAACTCATAAACGCTCTTCTCTAACACACGTTTGACGACGTAAGGACCACGCCACATGGGGTTAAACTTTCCTGCCCCCAAGGGTTCTTTCGGTTGATCCCACAAAAGGACCAAGTCTCCCTCATTAAACCTCCTTGGACGGACAGACTTATTGTACTATACCTTTATGCGACGCTTATTTACTTCTAGAGCCACCAAGGCATCTCAACGCTGCTCATCCAGTTGCTCAAGGTGGACCAAATGCTCCTCCAACGGGGAAGTGTCTGGTAAGAGTTCTATGGTTAGCTTCAAACAAGGAATCTCGCACTCAACCGGAAATACCGACTCCACTCCATGCATAAGTTGATATGGAGAAAAACCTGTGGCAATCTTAACAGCGGTTCTATAAGCCCACAAAGCAGGATATAACATAATGTGCCAATTATTCTTGCTTTGTGCAATGGTTTGTTGGAGAATGGATTTGAGTGATTTGTTCACTGCTTCTACCTGTCCATTCGCTTGAGGGTAGTAAGAGGAGTAATGCTCTTATTTATACCCTAACTTTGATTCCAACTCTTCCATCATACGATTCTGAAAGTGCGAGCCATGGTTAGTGACAAGCTCTTTCAGAATCCTGAACCGAGTAATAATATGGTTGAATACGAAGTGCACAGCTATCTCACCGTCGGATTTAACTGTAGGCATAGCCTCAACCCATTTCATGAAGTAGTCAATAGCCACTATGATATGATGATGCCCCCTAGCTGAAGCTGGGTTGCAATCCATAAAATCAAGCCCCCACTTAGTGAAGGGACCGGCGGTGATGATGGGATGTAATGGGTTAGGTTTCAAGCGCATATTACGTGCAAACACTTGGCAAGGATGGCACCTCTTGACCGCATCTACACAATCCTTAAATATCAATGGCCAGAAATAACCCACTCTTAAGATTTTTTGGGCTGTAGAAAGCCTAGATAAATTACCACCACACGCCCCTCCATGGCTGTTAGAATAATCAAACCCATAGTATTACCCACTTAGAGATTAATTCATTTATTTTTGTCTTATTTTCCTAGTTCATGAGTCCCACCATGTTCAAGTTGCTAATTTCCTATCCATAGAATTCAAACTTGCCATCCTTGACTCATGTAGCGCTTGGGAAAGCCTTAGGAATCAAATCTTCTTTATTCCTGGCCTCCTAGGCGCCCTTCTACTTTTTCTGCTTTGTTGACTGCTTTTTCAGTTTTAAAGCACATAAGGAAAGCAAGACTAGGTGAGGTGAACCTGTTTTATTCCCCT
>LPNX010434200.1:117879-274893 GCA_001517045.1 Pseudotsuga menziesii
TGGCAATCATTCAACACTACCTCAGCCTCTTCATGAGTTAAACAACGACATAAAATGGAATCTACCCCACGGCGGTGCAAAGTGTTATACACTATGGGGTAATTCTTAGACACGTGACGTAATCGTCGTCATTCATCCCATGAGAGGTGAGTAGGGACCTTCAATGTTTGTAAATATATAATGATATCCCCATACCATGGGTCTAAGGTTGAGATTAAGAATATGTGCTCATCGATAAACATATCTTCACAAACCAAATCCTCGGCCTCGCTTGGGAAATCCGATATAAGCTCTGCAAAAATTAACAATTTCTTCAATTTTGCCGAAACAAACTCGAGATCAAATTCTTGCAGGATGACAATCGATTTATTATATTTTCCCCCAATCATCCTTCAAGTGAGGATGAATTGAAATGGATTGACATGGGCTACAACCAAGGTCTGGCGAAGGAGAATATAATGTCTCAACCGTTGAACCTCATGTATAGTAGCTAAGGCAAGCTTCTCAACATGGGAATAATGGATCTCTGCATCAATAAGATTCTGGCTCAGATAGTATATGACATGCTCTTGGAGCTCCTCATCCTCTTGAACCAAAAACATACCAATCTTCTCCATGAACGCGGCCACATAAAGTAGAAAATCATGACTATAGTCTAGGGGACTAATCACCGAGGCCGATGCTAGGGCTTGCTTGAGCGCATCAAAGGACTCCTGGGCTCACTCATCCCAAAAAAAGGTGGTGTCCTTCTTCAAAAGATGCATGAAGCCTCTAGTCAAATTGGAAAAATTGACAACGAATCTCCATAAGAAGTTTTCTATGCCTTGCAAACATTGAAGATGATGAATGTTTTTCGGGGGAGACAACTGAAGTATTGCCTCAACCTTCAAAGGGTAGACTCTTATACCCTCTTTAGAAACGATGAATCCTAATAAGCGACCAGAATTCACATAAAAGATGCATTTGTGAGCATTTAACCTGACCAAATAATGGTGGCACCTTTCGAATACCAATCTCAAATGATAGGAATGACGCATTCTCATATGAGAATGAGAAGCAAGGCCATCCAAAAATACTTTGATAATTGATTTGAGATGATGGAAGATCAAGGTCATGGCCCACTAAAAAGTAGCTTTGGTGTTCTTTAGGCCAAAAGGCATTTTTCGATATGCAAAAGTTCCCCAAGGACAAATAAATGTAGTCTTATGTTGGTCCTCAGGTTTAATTTGTATCTAATTGTATCTGGAAAATCCGTCCATAAAGGAAAAAACCTCGCTACCCACACACTCATCCAAAATATGATCAATAAATGGCGTGGGGAAATTGTCCTTAAGACAGGCACGATTCAAATCATGAAAATCAGTACATATGCGGATCGTTCCCTGCTTCTTATCAATAGGAACGAGATTTGAAACCCACTCCGTCAAGGGAACGGGATAGATAAAACCGGCTTTCAACAGTTTCTCTAGCTCTGCCTTAATCGCGGGTGCTTTCCTAGGATTCACCGCACGCAAGCGTTGTCAAACAGGCTTAGCATTGGAATAAGTCTTAATCTCGTGTTCAACAATGCGAGGGTCGATACTTGGAATTTCATCGTAATACCAAGCAAAGATATCATGAAATTCTTTAAACAACTCAGTATATTCTTAAATCTCAACATGGGAACATTCTACCCCAATATAGACATTCTCTATCCTGCCACGATCGCGAGAGATATTGATAGGAATCGTTGGAGATATATTTGCCGTGTTTCCACCAGCCATCAGACCAGGAGAGCTTAATGGAACCATGGGACTACTAATTCTCTCACTAAGAACCTCCCTAAAGTCCTCATGCTCCAAGAGGTCAAGCTCGGGAAGAAAGTAAGACCTATGATGGAGCTCTTCCCATGGTGGCTCAACTCCCGACATGGCCTCAATAATCGCTTCGTCTAAAGGAAAAACACTATCAAGGCAATCATGCACATAAGAATACTGAACTGCCCATGCAGGCAGCACATACGGGTCCTCCTCCTCCATCCGTGAAGAGGAAGGACTAGGCTCTACAACACACTCAAGATTAGCTTGATAAGCTACCATAGTTGCAAGCAATGGCATGTCTGTCACGATGGGCTCACTCAAAGCATTCAGTGTAGGAAGAATCCAAGGATCTTCCATATGACTCGTGCGAAAAGACACCGATCTCACAGATGTCGAAGCCTCATCGGAACTAGACCTTATCATAAGGATAGGTGTAGGACAACTAAAACTACCCATGAGGGATGGATACATGCCCACACCCACACTCCCAGTTGTCGGCTGAGAGTGCTCTACAGTCGGGATCGAAGCTTCTGAAGATGCGGTAACTGACGGATTTTTTAATGACGTTTGATTAATCGTAACTATCTTCCCATTAAATGGAAAGCATACAATGCAAAATAGGGAAGAAGCTACGGCTTACATACTATACATCCAATTCCTACCCAGCAAGAGATTGTAGTCAAGGGGCGCATCAACCACCTCGACCTCTATTGAAACAGTCTTCCCTCCCAAATGGACCTTAAGGGAAGGAAGGATCCTGTGCGGCATAAACTATCTCCCATCAAATGTAGTTAACATGGTCACAGATTTAGACAACTCATGGGAACCTAAACCCTTCCAACATGATAAAGACATCACAGAAGCAGCAGCAATCACGGTGCGCTTGACGGTCATGTTGAGACATTCTACATGATTTAAAAGAGACACATAGTAAGGCAAGCAAGGCTAAAGTCCTGCGGTTTCAAATTTAATCATGGAGGAATAATTATCATCATTCACACCAAGGGCAGAAAGCAAATCCTTCCTTTGCAAAAGGACAACTCTGAAGTACTTCTAGTGCAGACATCACACGAGTGTGGCCCAAATCCTCGACAACAGAATAGTTCTGGGTGTCTTGAGCATTAGAATTGTGCCCCAAATGCTTAATGACTCCCTTAGGAATGTGAGGTGTAGCCTCAGGTTTATCCACAGGTTTTTCAATACGCAAAGGAGTCCCTGGTGGGTCAGGTTCCTTTCCTGGGCTGGGTTGTGATGAACCATAGTCCTTCGCATGGGTCACAATGTACTATGTTAATGCAACCATGACCACTACCCTCTGGTGGATCTTGATCACTACCAGACTGATCATGGGTCCTTGAGTTCATGTTTTGATCGTGAGGTAAATGGTTAGTCAACACAGTTGGGCCTTGTGCTAAGAATCTCGAGGCTTCATCGATACGAGGGCACAAGTAAGTGAGGTGATCTTCCTTACACAACTTGCAAGGAAATTTAACCTTACATTTAGCTTGCTTGCCCCCCCCAGCATTACGGGAATTCTTGTCATTATTATTAGCATTTTCATTCCTATTCCCACCCTTATGATTGTTCTTACCCTTCTTTTTATTCCTTCCGAGTTGCTGGTTACCTTTCTGGTCCGACGATTGTACCGAAAGCACACTCGCCATTTGGGTGGGTTGAGACGAAGCCGTGGCTTGTCCCATAGCAGATTGGTTGATTGACAATCGACTAACTTGTTTCGCAACCGAATCTGCAGGTTTAGCACTCGCACAACAAACAATTCCATCGGCATGTGGTCCAGGTTTAACTTTGGGGTTGAAACTAGAACGCGGAGCATTGGGAATGATCTCATATAACAAACCGGATTGAGCATAAATCAAATCCAGTTCCTGCGCCCTAAAAATGGCTTGTTCCTCATTTTGCACTCCGGATGTAGAAATATCCTTCACTATATAAGGCAATAACAACTTAAGGAACCATTCGAGGAGGAATTCCAGCGGCATAAAGGCTTTAATTAACCTCTTCCATCTATGCCACTCTTGGATATGATCCGAGATATGTGTGGCTTTATCCTGTCGAAAGGTCGATAAGAGTTTCGTACCAACGTCATAACGCACTAGTAGCTGGAACTGGTTAAGAAAAGTCATCGCTAGGTCATCGAACAAAGTGAATGCCCCCCTAGGTAGCTCTATATACCATTTCGCGGCAGGCTCTATATACCATTTCGCGGCAGGCCCTATAAGAGTGCGTTGAAACAGCCTTAAACGGATTGAGTCCTGGTGTAAGGAATTTGAAGAGCACCATAGGTGAAAGGTAGTAACATGTTTGCTCGGATCCTCTCCCATTTTGCCCTCGAATTTGGGTATGTCCGAGGGAATCTTAGTAGGGACAGTCGGCCAGGCCGGGTCATGAGCTACAGGCTCATTCATCAATCTCGACAAGTCAGGAAGATTTAGCATTGCTAGGAAAGGGATCCTAGGATGAGTAGGTCAATGGAATGCTCCTTGATAGTTCTGATTCACATAGGTCTGATTACCATAACCACCATGGCCTTGGCCATAGTGCCCTCCTCCTGTTTGACCCATATAGGGTGGCATGGAAGCACCATAGTGTGGTGTACCTTGACTATTCAGAGTTACATAGCCGTAATTTGGAGAGTAAGTGGGTTGTTGATACCCACACCCATAAGGTGAAGAACCTTATCCATACTGTGTCCCATAATAAGGTCCATAAGTCATCGCATGAGATGTCCCATGAGACACTTTGTAAGTAGGAATATACGCTTCGGAAGTAGGAATATACATTCTGAAAGTAGGAATATATGCTCCGGAAGTAGTAATATGACCTCTAGAAGTATGAACATGACCTCCCGAAACAACGGGCAGTACTTGAACCTGAGACACAACAAGTCGAGTAACCGTAGTATGGACATGACTCGTAGCAACGTTCCGGCCCAAAGGACCACATGAATGAGGTGGAGGGTGAACATTCGAAGAACTAGGGATAGAGGACAAAGGGACCTGTGTAAGTATGTACGTGTTGTTCCCTATAGTCACTCGTCTCGGATCTGGTATCCTAATAGGATCACTAATCCTAGACGTAGGAGGAATATGTGATGTAGCTTCCACCACCGGGATGGAAGGTGCAATGTGACTTGTGCTCCCAAACCTCTCCACATGGTAAGGAATGAGAGTGCCCCTAGGCATAGTGTTAGGCTCAAAATCAAATTCGACATGAAATGCCAAATAATGTGTGGGCAAACCAGACATACCATAACTACCATAACTAGTGCTCGCGGGTTCAAAATGAGTCTCATCATCTTTCGGCATTCCACACCGGCGATGCGTCAATGGGGGATCAACACTAGAGTAAGTAGGTCTATCATGAAAAGTACCTATCTCAAAAATTACAGGACCTAACTCAGTCAAATTAGGTAAAGGATCATAGTTAGGAGTAAACTCCCCATCTTCCACTTGAATGGGAGAAGGTGGTTCAGGAATACCTTCTACATGGTCTCCCATCGTGTGTGAATCAATGTGCAAAGTAGTCTTCCTAGACTACCTATTTCTCTCTCCCAAAGGAGGAGGAGATGTAGAAGGTGAAAGTCCTGCTAAATGACAAGAACGACGAGGATCCGCACCCGAATCCACAATGACTCAAAAAATATAAAAGACTCTCTATCTACGTAAACCCTAGGCAAGCTAATGTGCACAGAGCAATCACCAATAAAATCTAAAGCCAAACACAAGCAATCAAGGGTAGGATAAGTGAGCTCCTGAATGAAGCAGGTATGTCTGGCCTAGGAGAGGCTTGAGACTCCCATACACAACAAGCGGAGGTACGTAACCAATTATTGTGGCCCTCAGCTTCAACGTGTAAAGCGACTGTGATGTTCGATCCCAGCCTGGTTGGGACACCCACATAATAACACCTGTAGAGTACCCCCTCAATATCCTAGGTAAGGCCACTAAGGTCACCTCAATATAATCAATGCTTAGGCGGACAGTCCCAGGCGGGATTGACCGTATGGGCAGGGTAGCAAAGCCTGAAACTCTCGAAAGAGCCCCTAGATATGAATAAAATCCTGGAAATATCTCCGGTGCTACTCAATTATGACTAGGGGTCATCCCAATCAATAATCGCTCACATTGCCTCGTGCTTAACTCCCTTTTGAGCAGAGGATCCTGAGAAACACTGATTATACCAAGGAATTTCACACACTCACGTGGACAGACACATACATGTTGTTGTTTAGTGGTCTTGGAGAATTTACTCACAATGAACTATTCCAAGACCCTAAAACCTAATCTTGTTGGTGAACCCTATCAAATAAAATAGTGTAGTTCATTTTAATTAAGCATTGATTTTAATTGGCTTTATTACTCAAAAGAGGTATATGGTCGTGCAACTAATGGCGTTATGACACAACATGAAGCAAAATGCACACCTAACAATCAATGCAAATGCATTGTGTCCATGAAAAACAGAGTATTCTACTACGTGAAATGCACAATTTTCTTCAAATGATAAGTGCAAGCTTTCCTATATGAAATCCTGACTAATACTCCAAAGCAAATCTAGTGCAAGTACTATGCAAAATGCAAGATGCAATGCATAATGATAAGCAAATATTTTTGGATTTTTTGAAATAAAAATGAGATATTAAAGCAAAAGAATGGTTCTACAACCCCCAGACTCTGCAAGAACACTCAAGCAGCACTCAAGCAAAGTACTAAGGTAAAAGAAATCTAATGCACTAATCCCAAAACAAAAAATCGAAAATGCAATGACAAGAACATTCTTTAAAAAAGAAATTTTACCCTAAAAAAAAACGTCTCTTGTCAGAAATAGAGGTGTATACAGACTCTAGCAGTATCAAAGGAGACTCAGCAATACTCAAAATTCACCCAGCAACAATCCATATTCCTCTAGAAGGAAAAACTAAGGGCATACGTGACTGTTTGTAGTAAACTCGTGTGTGTATGCAGAAATAGCAGTGAAACCCACGTATATACACGACTGTGAGTTAAAAACTCGCATACAAGAAGAAACGTGCATAAAAATAAAGGCAAACAGACAAGCTGAGACAAACTTCACACCAATCAGACACTACCAGGAAAACATGCCCCCAGACCCGACACAGAAATAAGAGAAAAAAGAGCAATTCAAAGTCATTGAATGCCGATAGAAAACCCCCAAAGGACAACTACTAGGAACTCCCCAACGGAGTCGCTGTTGTAAAGGAAAGTTTCCTATGGCTAGGGTTTAAGAGGCCATCAACATACTGGGGTTGAAAGGTGGATGCAAATGGTTCTGCAAGTAAATACAAGCAATATTTAGAGATTAGAATGGTTCATACCTTAGCCAAATGAAGGTTGATCCAAGCAGCCCTTCAATCCTATTCTTGCTCCTCTTGCTCCAAGAGACCTGCAAAATGAATTATACCTTCCTCAAACCATTATGACTACATATAAAGAAATGATAATCAAATAAACATGAAACAATGATCTGGTTAACATCATAATATGATCATAAACAGAGATTCAATCACAAATTGAACAATTATTTGGGAAGAAGAAGGACATCACATATTTATTAATCTTGAAAACAAGTACAAGTATACCTTCTCTTCAAATTCGGCACCTCAGAAAACCTTGATCTGGTTCTGCTACTTCTCTTCTCCAAGGAACTCAACCTCCAAGCTCTGCAACACAAGGGGATGGTCGCCAGGGCAAAGGTGTGGGCAAAGAGAGCTCCAAATCCTCTAGCATAACAATGCAAAGATTCAAGTCTCCTCTCATTGACCTCCCTACCTCTATTTATATTCTTAAGGAAGAGTTAGGGACGAAGACAAAGTAGTTACAACTGAAGGAGTAAGTTGCATAACTACCCAAAATTCAAAAGACGTGTTTTTTGACATTTTTAAGAGGCGTACGTGGGTTGCAGAAACAACAGTCGCATACACGAGGAATACACGCGGGTTTCCAATACAAAAATTTGCGTATATATAGCAACTCGCGTACGTACGCGGGTATTATATAGAGCAAGTCGCGTATGTACGCGGGTTTCCTTCAGGGAAAGTCACATATAGACAAAAAAAACTCATTTTTAGGGTATTTCTGGGCATTTTCAGACTTCGGTGTCTTCTGGAAAGTTTTAGCTAACAGAAATATATTTTCAACGGTGTAGAGATGAGGTCAAATGGAGTTACAAAACTCAAGATATGGGTCCTCCAAGTTAAGTGTTTTTTCAGTGACTTTTCATGAAGTGTCGTCATGGAAGTGTCGACATGCAACAAAATCATGGGGAAGTGGTCATAGGTAGAGATGTGTCATTTTTAGCTATAACAGTCGCCAATTATGTTACGGAGAGAAATTCCTATGGCTTTGGGTACCACAACAGATAGCTTGACTCCAGAAATCAAACCTTTCCAATATGCAATGGAAATCAAATATCTAACACTAAAGAATCAGACCTCGTACCTTATTCCGGACGGTTGAAGTAGATCCCCGTTGAGCTTTCCAACTTCAGCTTCAATTGATGAATCACTTCCTCAACAACAAGTAAACAAGACAAGCATACTATATATATTGGTGTTAGATCTATTATAGCATATATAATCAACAATGTATAAGAATTTGAAATCATCCATGGATAAAATATTCATTCAAACATACATTATTGGACACGAAAAGATATTTGTATTAATATAAAATCAGAGATTACAATGGATACAACCTCTCTCGGCATGTCTACGAATTGGAGAAACTGAATCCCCCACTTGGGCCTCCACCACCTCAATCCTCCATCTCTCAATAGTAAGCTCACAAGCAAAAGGAAAGCTTGGGAAGAACACAAAAGTGCTCCAAGGGACAAAGGGATGCAGACTCAAGCACAAGTTCCGGCAACAATGGACTATAGTTTCTTTGCTCTCAATTCTCTTCTGCCTTCAATGTATCCAAAGGGTTCCTTATATAGCTTTTCAAAGGGGTAATGAAAGGTCAAATCCGAGCGATCTCAAGGCATACGGAAGGCCAGGAGTCAAGTGAGTCGGATCCATGTCAAGGAAAACTCTAAAAGGATTTGGATTTTGCATACATCCCGATGTACACGGTTTTAGGGGTCAAACCCGCGTATATACGTGATTAGGGGTTTAAAAGTCATGTGTATCAATTTCACATGTTTATAGGGATGGTTTAGGAAACATCAAAGGACAAAAAATGGTCCAAGGGGTCTAAGGAGTCTGCAGAGGGACAGGGGAAGGCCATACAAGTGTGATTCACCTGGAGTGGTAAAATCAGCTATAACACCCTAGTGTTTCCCAGCCTAGCTATGCCCTTGATTTTTCACGTGTAGCGTCTCATTCCAGAGCCACACCTTCATATACGTCTATGTTTCTAGAAATACTCACCTTCTGCAAAAAAAAGTTGTTTCCCTATTCTAAAACACTTAAAGCTAGAACAAAGCAGTCACAACAACATAAAAGCACTTCCCCTAAGATCAAATATATAGCTTGAATTAAATACACTTTTATCTCTCACAAGATGTAACAGGGTGGCCTTTGGATTGTTTGATCTCCACAGATTGTCCTTCAAAAACACACAACAAAGCACACACAATATTAGAGTAACAAGTTCAATCTATGATCTTATGCCGATGACCAAGGAGCTCAACAATGAAAACAATGATTCAAACACAATAACATTAATGGGAAAGGAACCTTTATTTTCATAAATGAAATAGAGAGAGATTACAACCAAAATCCTTGGTGTTGAGAATCCCTTCTTAAGTAAAGATTTCCTCAAACCTCAAACTTTCCTATCAAATTATCACTAGTCTTGGCTGAATTTGGCCAGGGTTTAGATGTAGTAAAAGGTAGGGTAAATTCCTTTTAGAGTTTGAAGTTAACTCCATAGCTGACACATTCACAACACTAGTAGAACCAAACTAAGAGA
The DNA here is from genome assembly GCA_001517045.1 of Pseudotsuga menziesii. Lineage (NCBI taxonomy): Eukaryota > Viridiplantae > Streptophyta > Pinopsida > Pinales > Pinaceae > Pseudotsuga > Pseudotsuga menziesii. The sequence goes on from LPNX010434200.1 coordinate 127,631, forward strand.
TAGCTTGACCAAGGGCATTTTCTCAAAATAGAGCATTTGGTCCAAATATAGGAGCCACCGTTTCATAAGGATGAAACTCACTGAGCCCAATACCAAAGAGAGTTGGGATGGAAAAAGATGGATTTCGAGAGGAGGGTTGTTCCACTAAAAGTGGCACTAACAAGTCAGAAATGGGAACATTGGAAGGAGGAGAGAACTCACCTTCTCCTTCCGTTACCGAAATTACTTCCAATTCAGGCATAGAATCACTACCTGCTTCAGAATTCGTATCCATCTCTTGCTCCATGGGAGGTTGGGTCGTTGGATTTGAAGGATTTTCAGGTGATAACCCTTGTAACTGATGAGACCTTCTCCATGGAAGATTAGCTAGTTTGGAAAATTTAAACTATTCTCGGAAATAAAACCTCTGTCTAATCAGGAAAATCAAATGCTACTCAAGATAAAGCAACAATCAAAACTTGTGATAGGAGTGGTAAAAAGTCAGGATCCTCACAGGATTATCAAACCACCACAACTCATGATATACCTCAGGGTCCAACAGTAAAACGCGACAAGGAGGATTGGGATTGTACCCTTTCCTAAATACTCGACTACCTAAACGACACATGTGTAGCAATCTCCCTGAGTGTTTTTTTCGTTGTATTTCAATGATAGGACGGTCAAAGGGTTATGCTGGGATGGTCTCAAGGTCTCTAAAATTTTCTCTTGATATACAGAAGGTACATGGGAGCTCCACTCTGTATTAGTGTTGACTAATGCACAACCGTTCGAAAGGGGCCTTCCTATATACCACTAAGTACGTGAAGTACCTTTATATATACCTTTAGGGTACATGAAAGGTCGTTCTATATACCAACAATAGGTGGAAAAACTAGACGATCCACTAGATGCAGTGCAGGAAAATAATGATAGATCCTACATTTAAATATGTCGAAACACGTCTCTAACGTATCAAACCTTTCTATAAATTTTAACCTAAAACTAACACTTTATTTTATCTTTTGCAGGAAGGTGAATGCATGAGGTGAGTACATAAAAAGTAAAACCATGCAATGATGCTCATGCAAATATTTTCACTTTCACTTTTCTCAAAATTCCCTACTCAAGGAACGGATAGAGGTTTGATTCCTACTTATCCAAAATGAAGCAATCCCACACAAAATAATATGGAACTATATTTTCAAACCTATTGCAAACATATAGAGACCTCAAAAGCATTTTTTTAAGGACATGGATAAGATCTGTTTTTGAAAAGAAAGACTACAATGACTACTCAACACACCATACTTTTTTGAATTCTTCAAAATGAAAACAAGATGCAAACAACAAGTTCTTCTTTTTGTTTGAGAAGAAAGAGATATATAAGAAGCAACTAGAATGTAAACACCTGAAGTCTACTAGACTAATCAAGTCCTTAACAATTCATACCTATGCTTATGATTTAAAACTTTGCTCTCAATTTTTCAAAAATCAAATATGAAGACAATCTTAAATCAAACTATGAATAAAATAAAAGCAATACTACTTCCTTTTTAGTTGGCTAAGCAACATTCATAGATCTAAAGATACAATTTCTTTCCAAAAAACTTCTTCTTCAACCAAAAACCAAATAGACAAGAAGCTCATAATCCAAAATCAACTAGTCCTTGAAGGTATAGACCAATCAAGACTAAACACACTTTCCATATTTTGATTAATAATTCAAACTATCAGGAACTAAGCCAAACAATATTCAGAAACCAAATTACAAATGCCAAATTTCAAAAATAAGATTAGGATTAGAACCCTACCTAGCACCGTTGGTTGATAGCAGAATACAAAGTGTTATTTCTCCAACACCGCGCTTTGCCAACACAAACAGAGAGGTGGCGCCACTCTCTATCCACTGGATTACTGCAGTGGCACCACTTTATTCCTATGAAGAAGGTGTGGTGGCCGCTCTTTCAAAACTACCCAGGTGCGATGGTGAATATAGATTTCAAAATCTAAAACAAGGAGAAATAAGAAGATGTTAGAGGTCAACAAATGGATCTAAATGATAATAAATAGAAAGAATATGAAGCATCAAACGTAGATCAAGGAAAATCTAGCAATTCCAAATCAAATCTAGTTAATAGACAAGTAGATCTGATATATGAAGAAATCAAAATTCGAAGCCAAGGAAAGAACCAAGAATAACCAAAAGTTATAATAGATCTCCCCAGCGGAGTCGCCAATTTGGTTTCTGGAAATACTCACTTTCTACGGACATAAGTTTTTTTCCTAGCCTGAAACACTTAAAGCTAGAACAAAGCAGTCACATCAACATAAAAGAACTTCCCCTAAGATCAAATAGATATATTGAATTAAATACACTTTTACCTCTCACAAGTTCAAACAAGGTGGCCTTTGGAGTGTTTGATCTCCACATATTGTCCTGCAAAAACACACACAAGATTAGAGTAACAAGTTCAATCTATGATCTTATGTTGATGACCAAGGAGTTAAACAATGAAAGAAGTGATTCAAACACAATAAAATTCATGGGAAAGGAACCTTTATTTGCATAAATTAAATAGAGAGAGACTACAACCAAAAGCCTTGGTGTTGAGAAGCCCTCTCAAGTAAACCTTGCCTCAAACCTCAAACTTTCCTATCAAATTCTTACTAGTCTTGGCTGAATTTGGCCAGAGTTTAGATGCAGTAACATAATATTACTCTTCTCACCCATGGGGGGTGCTAGTATTTAAATCCATGGGAGGATAGAGTAGATTGAGTATCTCATGGGTGAGATGGAGAGAGGATCCTATTATGATGGATCTCGAGCCCAAGTGGTCCTGAACCTTAGGGATGAGGCTCCACAAATTCAAGCTTCGAGAAGCCTCTCGAGTATTCTCTTTTTTCCTTTAAAACTCAAGCACCACTCTTTGTCCAAGGAGACAGAGCGTTACCAAGGGAGCATCGCTCATTGCATGAAGGAAACTGGTGGTGGCACCACTTATTGGTCAAGGCAAAAAGGCATTGGTCATATAGGTACTGCACCTTAACCACAGGGAAAGTGTAGTGGGGGACAAAAGTGTAAAAACCTTGATCCTTATCCACTTTTTGACTCCAAAACTTGAGAATTTAAGGCAAATATTGATACTTGGATCTCAGTACATGATGATGATGAGAAATGTGTGTAATAGAGATAAAGAATCAAAGTTTGATCATATAACAATTTATTGAAGGACTGACTAAAACAAAAATAATCCCTGTAAATACTCATAGAATGGTTCCCCTCCTATAGATTAGTGAAGTAGGTACAATCAATCCAAGCTTTCATAAAAGGTAAACTATTCTCATGGCCAATATTCCTATAGATTATACAAAGTAATTATTGCGGCACATTCAATACCATGCCATCCTTATAGCTTACTGATGTAGATATCTCTAATCTTGAAGCAAAAATCCAAGGAATAGTGGCATGATTCAAGCCCTCAATCATCTGTCATTATCATCGTAACTCTTTTTCCTCTAGAGGTGGATGAGGGAATGGGATGGAGAATGAAGGTAGAGTTTTCCTTCCTTTTTTTGTAGTGAAGTTAAATTGGTCGTAAGAAGTAGGAATCTTGACAATTGATATAATATTGTGCATTTTTTGAAAATTTTGAAACTTATCCATCTTTCTTGCTTATGATCTATATGCTCTAATCTCATGCATAAGCGTTCAACCTTGCTTTTATGATTATTTAAATTGTATAATGTAGAATCCATAATGATGTTTTATATTGTACAGGTTAGAAACCATTGCATTTTTAATTCATTGGCCCAAATGTTTTATGGAAAACATTGCATTCTTACATTTGAGGCCACTTAAATTCTCATGAAGATAAATGAGCTTGTATCTTGAAACATGCTTCAAATTAATGAATTAAGTTTTTTTTTCTAACCTTTATTATATTCTTATGATGATCAGATTTTCAAACACAATTATAGTCATAAAATAAAGTATACCTTTCAGATATGCATGGGTATGGATAGGAGTGGAAAAAATAGAGTGATATTCAAGGTTTGAAAACATAAAACATTAGTATGGACTTGTTGGTATGAGTTTTAAGGATGATCTCACTTTAGATGAAAAAAAAATTATTATATCCCCAATAGGATGCAATGTTTAAAATACCGCCTTATTCCCAACTGAGATTGTATTTGTGATATTATTATTGATGCTTACGTTAGTATATAGTCCACTCAAAAGGCATATTTGACTCTCTCAACGGTACTTCAAAATGAAAGAGGTATACCACTGAAACATCAAATGCGTTCAACACTTTGAATCACATTCCAGTTAGATTGTCTGATCTTCTCCAGATAAACTCTCAATTTCACATTGCAAATTTTATATACAATATAGAATGAGGTGAAGTGGTCTCATCATCTCATAAAAATTGATAACACAACCTTTGACGCTCCATACATGTAGACAAAAAAGTGAAATGAAATATGATTCCTTAAACAAATTCCCAAATAGTACCAAGTTCAAATACACAACTTAAAACATAATTAGAAAAAAAAAGATAGTGTCTCCAAGTCCAATCTCAAGTCTCATGCATGACTATGAGTAGTATAATGCTTGTAGGATGTGATGACATCCTCCCTAGGCCTCCCCAAGTCTATGTAGTATTCCATCATAGCCTATAGTCATGTAGGCAGCCACAGGGGTAGCCTGCAGGCATGTAGGTTGTGATGGTGGCCTCCACGTGCCTCCCCAATCCCGTGGAGGCTTCCATCACATCATATAGGCTTGTAGGTTGCTATTGTGGATATTGGGGTTTTCATCTACATAGAGATGGATTTGTTTGGTGTTTGATATGTGCCACACAAGGTTGTGGTGGTTGAATTGGGTGTGGTACAAGTGGATTACTAGGAAACTAGAGTGGATGAACTTCAAGGGAAGTTGGTGATTGATATCTAGATAGCAACATGCCTCATGTGTCAAGGAGCTCTCTATCAAATATGATATGAACTTCTTGGTGGTGCATGTTGAAGTGTAGGATTCCAAAGGATTAATGGTAGTGTGTAAGGTAATTACATTTGTTTTCATTTTATTATTGATCGAGGTCACTGGTATCCTAGATTCATGGGATGGAGATAAATGTGTGTTGTTTCTAGTATGGGTGGATAACAACCGAGTAGGAATATTTTCTAGAAGACTATTAGGTAGGTTACATATGAGTAGCATAGTCCAATGATCAAAGGAAAATAATTATGATGCTATATGGGAACATGACTAAAAACTGTGATAAATGTATCCCATTTGGTAGGAAAGGAATTATGAAAAGATGATAAAAGCATAATAAAGGAACTAGGAAAATGATAAAACCTACAACTTAGATGGAAAAAAAACAAAAAAAACTAGATGTAGGAGCCTAAATCCACTAATAGTCACCCCAACTATGATCTTCTCCCTTAAATGTAGTCATTAATGCCTTCGGAAGGTAGAAAATCAAGACTCCAAGAGGACCAACCATGGATGTAGATATCAAGGAAGATGACTCGAGCTATCCACTAGGGAAAGGTATTTATCAAGTGAGCATGTGATGACTGTTGGGTGGAACATATGCAAGTTACTCCCATGGAGTGTTGCAAATTTTTGTCTCACGGGAATTGGATGAATTATATAATGAATTTTCCTATCATATTACTTGACGATAGATACAAATCCATGGAGTCAACTGACATTTCATGGAAAAGAAAGCATTAGGTCATTAAATCTAATTAATTCAACTTAAAGGGAAGAGAATAATGATTAATTAAACTTGGAGGAGTTTGATTCAAGAATGTGGTTAGATATATGTCATAATGTTGCTACTTTTGGTGAACATCAATTCTTCACTCATTCCTCTCTCTCTTTCTCTCTTCTCACTTGAGTTTTGCAAGACTTTAAACCCTCTTTGTCAAACTCTTTTCTTCATATGTATAACGATGATGTAGTTTCACTTTCCTCCCTATCTTGCTTTATCCAAGGAGCCCAATGAAACATTAGGATTTAAGATATCTTCTTTTTCATGTCCTTAATCATGTAGCATGTTGTATATAGCTACTTCAATGAATATACATTTATATATTTTGTAAATATTTTCCTATGCATGTCATATCTTGTTTTTGTTTTATTGTTTTTCTTTATATGCATTGTCTTGAATCTCATTGAATCCTATAGAACATAAAATATAGTCAACAAATATGGTGACCCTACTAGGGACAAACATCATCAATCAAGAGTATGTATGTTTGCATTGTTGGCTTTCAAAACATACATGTTGACATTTGCAATCCCTAAAGTTGTGTTGTCAAATCCACTTTCATCCTTTTGGAGATATAGATACCAACTAGTATCGGTATAAGGAATTACCTATTTGAGTGAATTTGGTACATAAACTATGTCCCTTCCCTTTAATTTTTCATTCTTCACCTTCCATCCACTCTAAGGAAAGGGAATATATAAGGTGTGAGAATTTGAATTGTGGAATCTCGAAAAATATAAAGGACACCTTAGAAGAGCTAGGAAGAAGGAGCATCATGTACAAGTTTCTTGTGGGAATTCCCTAGTACATTCAATGGTTCACCCTTTGGAAAAATGGTCAAATCATCCAGTTTTGATTCCAAGTTGACCAGTATGGGCTTTGCAAGTAATATTGATTGAGTGAATCAACTACACAGTATTTCTGTGAATCCTAGGCCAAGGCTTATTTAAGAATCAATATATATGTTTAAGAGATTCAATCTTTCCACATAAAGCACATAATGGTGAGGGAAGACCCAAGTGTTGGTCATGAGAAACTCTGAGAAAGTATTTGTAGAAACCTTCAAACAACAACTTTAGTCCAATGAAAACCATCTTACAGTAACTTTAACAACTACAATAATTAAAGTGGTGGGGGGGTCAAAAAAGAAAACAAGACTAATAGAAAGAATCAACTACTTTTTTTTCATTTTCATACTGAGAGCAGAAAGGTGCAGTATAAATCCTAGTATGGATGAGATGTGTCATGCTTTTATTTTATAAATGAAAATGAAACAAAGGTTGAAATATGCACAACCATAAATTATAGGAGATGTTGAAATGGAAGGGTAGCAATGAGTTTGAGTTTCATGAGTAGGCTAGTGCATCCTTCCAAAAATTTACACCATTATTAAAATGCTATATATGAAAAGTAGCTAATTATAAATATAGCGTTGTGAGGAAAATGGGGCCACAGGCTAGTGAAAACTAAATACAGTATAACACTGTGAGAAGAACTTTTACAGGTAGAGTTAATAGTGGTAAACATTGATAATGTGGCATCCTAAGTGCACTCTTCTTGTTTCATGTGGTTTCTATTACAAAATAGCTTGACAATAATTAATAACTTGATGAAGTAATGGAACGCCCCTTCAGAATCCCTTGATGGAACAATCATTAGTAAAATGGGAAACCCCACAACTTCATCTACCTCCTTGTGGCCTTATCAGTTGTGGAAATCGGTATCATGCTTTTCATTATTGACATCTTACTAAATTTTAGATTATAAATAATGCACATAATATAAATGAATGCTTATCTTACCATCCCATTTCTGAACAAAATCACATCATCAATTAATAACAACATTTATGTAGCAACACAGACATCATCAATTAATAGCAACATTTATGTAGCAGTACACACATCCTCGATTGGATTCTACAACTATTTCTTAAACATATCCCTTCTTCTTTGTCCTTTTCAATTTTAGGTTATTAGGTATGCATCAATACATTATCTTGTTCTCTAAGACCCTTTTGCAGACCACTTTAATAGATTGAGTAATTGTTAGGATATTTTGTTTCCTGATCACGATATTTTTTGTGCTTATTAGTGTGTTTCGAAAAATAATTTGGATTTTAAGCATGAATTTCTTTGGATCTTAATTTCTTTTATTATAATTAAAAATGATGAAATCTATGTGTTAATATTGCTCCTCTTCCTGATTCTTAAAGGTTGCTATCTTAATGGAAGAGCGCTTGCCTTACAAGCAAGAGGTTGGTGGTTTGATTCCTTTGTTCCCTAGTGATATTGGAATGTATTTTTAAAGGTAAAAAATGTAGTAGTACAAGATGGATGCAATATTAGACGCGACACTAAATGCAAAACATGATTTAAATGTGAATGTCACACTAAACACAAAAGTGGAAATTATGTCAGATGCAAATGTGGACACAAAAATGGATGTCACACTAAACACAAAATTGGATGCAAAAAGAGACTCAACACTAGACACAATTAATGACTCAAAACTATTGCAATACTAGGCCCAAAAATAGATGCAACAGTAGATGCAAAAGTGGACTCTTAAATAGACTTAAAATTGGACATTAAATTGAGCACAAAATATGGTGTATCGATGGACTTAAAACCGAGCGCAACACCAGGTGAAAAACTGGAAGCAACACTTGGCACAAACAAAAAATTAAAACGAGACACAATATTGGATGCAAGATTGGACGAAACATTGGATGTAAAACTAGAGGTAATATTGAATGCAAGATGGGATGCAACATTGAAAACAAAACTAGATGCAATAATAGATACAAACATGGGCGCAAAACTAGGCACAACACTAGGCGCAACACTAGGTGAAACATTGGGCTTAAACATAGATGCAAAAAAGGAAATCAACCAGGATGAAACACTAGGTTCAAACCTAGATGAAAAATAAGACGTAAAATGAGATGAAACATTATACACAAATATAAATACAAAAGAAGACACAAAACAAGATGAAAAATTAGATGCGAAAGGGGATGCAACATTATAAGTAAAATTGGATGCAAAACTAGACGCAATATTGGGCCCAAATTGGATGCAAACCTAGATGCAACATTGGATGCATAATTCGACACATAATTTGGTGCAAAATTGGGTGCAAGAATCAATGAGAAACTATAAGTAAAATAAAACGCAACATTCGATGCAAAACTGAGCATCAAATTGGGTGCAAACAAGGATGTAACAAAGGATGTAAAAAAGATGAAATAGAAGATGCAAAATTGGGCACAAATAAGGGCATAACAAAATATGCAAAAAAATGGGTGCAAAAGATGCAATAGACGATGTGTTATGAAATTGTACAATAGTGCCAAGTTTAGCGCCAGATTGTTCACCACAATTGGGAAAAAATTACACTAAAATATGGCACTAAAACCGACGACAAATCCAGTTTTTGTTGTAGTGTGAGGATATTTATATGCAGCATCCTGAAGTTTTCATTCATCATCCTTCAGTTGTTTGTAGGTTGAAGAAGTCTCTATATGGAATCATGCAAGCCCCCAGAGCTTGCTATGCCAAGATGTGCATATTTCTTCGATCACAAGGCTTTGAAAGATGCAGATCTGATCCAAATGTATAGTTGCAGAATTTGGAAAACTCATTTCAAATCATAGTATTGTATGTTGATGATATTTTGATCACTGGAAGTTTTATTGTTGATATAGGTTCAATTAATCCTTCATTGCACAATGTGTTTTCAATGACTGACCTTGGATTGTTGCAACAATTTCTTGGCTAGGAGATTGAGCAATCTGATGCAGGTATTAAGGTCAACCAATAAAAGTATGTTGGATATCTGTTATTGAATTTTGAAATGGATGAATGTAAGGAATCCAAGTGTTCCTTCCTTTTAGGAGCTAAATTAGGTGAGTTTGGTTCATCTCCATTGGTGGACAACTCATTGTATATACAGCTAGTTGGGAGCTTGTTGTATCTCACATAGTCGTGACATGATTTGTATTATGCAATACTTGTTGTTGAAAGGTATATGTAGGATCCTCATGAGATCCATTGGAAGAATGCTAAAAGTATATTGCATTATGTGTAAGGAACCAAACAGTTCGGGATACACTATGATGCTAGTTCTCCACTAGAACTAGTTGGATTTACTAATTCTTATTGTGTTGGAGATTCCATTGACAAAAAGTCCACTTTAGGTTATGTATTCATTATTGCACATGGTCTCATATGTTGTTTAAGTAAGAAAAAACACACTATATCTCTTTCATCTCCTAAGTCCAAGTACAGAGGAGTAGTGAATGCAACTACACGATGTGTGTGGTTGTAAGGCATTCTTGGAAAATTTGGCTTTGCATTTGATTCACCCACTGTCATTTGGCGTGAAAATCAAAGTGTAATAAAATTTTCCTCCGATCTAGTACAAAGACAGAGGACTAAGCACTTTGAGATACACATGCACTACATCTGGAGCTTGGTGCATGAGCAAGTGATATCATTGCAGTATTGTCCGTATGCAGAGAAAACTACTGACATATTCACCAAGAGATTCATAGAGAATACATTCACCTATCTAAGGTATACGAGAATAGAATAAACCCGCTTCATAACTTAGGATAAAATATTTAATCAATTTTGATTAATTTCTTACCCAGTAGCCTAAATAGTTGGCATCCACTTGCACCACATAATCAACACTTTCCATATATACCCCGTGAACACTTTAATATTGATTATGTGTTGATCATATCTACTTTATTAACTTCCATATTAGTAACTACGATTTCCTACAAATCCTACCTTGTTATGCTTTTATCCAGCTTTTATGTGGATAAGGTAAAGCTAGTCAACTAGGAAACAACTATCTTTTGTTTCCAACCCATCCTCCATGATTTTATCTCTATTTTCCATCATTAGCATTTTTCCATCACACATGAAAACTCACTCATGTTTTTTCTAATTTGTGAGGTCCTTTACTGGTTTGGGAAGTTCTTTAGCCACCTATGGGAGTTTATCATATTTAGTAAGTCTATCTTTCTGATCTTGATGAGTTGTCTCCAATACAACTTGATTTTACCTATGAGGGATGTACTATTTATGTACACAATTACTCATCATTATTCAATGGAAGGATACACTCCAATATTCATCTCTTCATTCATGTGATTCAGTCTTTATCCTTCTCTCTATTTTTCTTGTGTAAGCTTGTGAGAATTATCTTAGTAGCAAGATCTATTTCTTGTGAATCCTCTTAATATTAGAGATTTTTTGATGGCCCAGATTGTAATTGCTGGAAAAACTACAAGGCAATCAACAAGAGGAGAAATCCCAATATGAAAGGAGTCAAACAATCCTACACAAGGACATTCCTATCCTCAAACTGTTTGGTATAGCTAACCCCTATGGATATAAGACCTCCACTAGCACAAGGTGAACAGATCCATATGGATATCCTCTTCCTATGTGGAATATCTGAAGGATATGTAGTAACAACAAAACCATATAATACTAAAGATTATGAATGATGATAATATGAGGCAAAAAAATTAGATCAATAATACATGACTACTGTTAATCCAATCTATAAAAATACAAACCAGATTTAATCTTGTCAACTTTAAATAAAACAAAGAAATCACAATTGAATTATTTTATCCAAAGGTTAAGCACATAATTGTTCTATCAGAGAAACTTCAAATGAAAAATTAGCATTTAATATGGGTAATTGTTTAATGGTTTCAATAATAAACATATGAATTAAATCAATAAACTAATATAAGACATATTTAACACAGTAACCGAGTAATGAAAAATCAAGGCAAAGATTAGTGTGTTCAATAATGGTGCAACATATAGTAGAGATGTCTTAAAGATAAAAGAATAACCAAGATTCATCAAAGAAATTTAATGAATGAACCAAGAGATGGCAGAAAGAAATCAACTGAATTTATTCAAAATGCAAAAAAATACAGTTCTGCAAAATACATAGTGTCTCCAGTCTTTCCCTTGTATTTTCTTCTCCTATCGTTCTCTTTTCCCCCCTTTGGTCTGTGTCTCATATTTGAGATCTCACTCTCTTTAAATAATAATTACAAATATTACAAAGAAATAAATCCCCCATAAAAGTAGGGATCATACAATATCGTTTCATGATTTTCCAAGGGCTGGTTTCCACTTGGAAAACACATCTAATAAATATGCTATGTACTGATATTGAGCATACTCTAATTGCATCTAAGATTTGCATATTAGTGACTCAATCTACCTCTTCTTTACTTTCTCCCACGCACATAGAAAGAGATTTATCCTCATTTGCAAAGTTAGGGGTGATTCAATCCATTCCTTGATTTCTACAACATGAAGGTGATCGAGATGCTCAATATGCTCTATAGCTTTCAAGAACTTCCCTTCAACCTGTTCCAACATGATCTTAGGTGGCAGAGCATCTTCAATTGGCTCCAAAAGTGGTAAGCTCAGAACACCTAACATGCTTTCTGATGTGAACCATCTCTTCTTGCAGGCTCTCTGTCCATATTGAATGGTGGACACTATTGATTCACAAACATTCTCATGGGATTCTAAGGATATATTGAATCTCGATTCTCCTCAAGTTGATTTTATCTAAGATTAGAACATCTTTAGGTTTATTTTTTATGTATATTTTCCAATCTACGAGATCATCATAATCTTTGGTAGCATCATTCTTCCTTTGATTGTGATCATACAGGAGGTCATATTGATGTTCGAAATCATTATAAGTTTCTTGAATTTCATTTAATCCTTCAAACAAACCAACCATAACCTTGTTAATGTCATCCTGGATCTTGGAATTCTTCCTTTGTAAATTTGAAAAAAGAGGAAGCAATAGATATGAATTGGAAATATTCCAACGGTTGTTATCTTTTCAACATGCTTCAGATTAATCCCTTGTGCTTCTTCAAGCTTTTATTTTAGAAATCATTTTTATCTTGCGTGTGTTTGAGTTAGTCCTAATAACTACTCTTCAAACTCTGCAACTCATATTGATGGTGCTTCTTAGCCTGAGATTGCTCATGTTTAAACATTTCCAGTTCTTGTTCTTTGGCCTCAATTTCCTTATTGAGCGAGGAAACTGAGTCATAATTTTCTCTTGCAAAGGCTCCCATAGCAGTTGTTATTTCCAAATATTCTTGTTTGACGTATATTGAAGCTCTCTTCCATATGATCTAGTTTGGTATAGTGCCTTACTTGAATGTCCCTTCTGTAGCTCTCTTGGACCCTTTCTTCACTACAACTTTCTCTGTCTTTCTCCATAAATATTATCCTAGTGATACCACTCCATCCTCACCAAAATATTCCATTTCTTCTACTGTGGGAGTTGACATTTCTGATACTATTACTAGAGGCGTAGGTTGGGAAATAGAAGGGGTAGGAATAGGCATGTTTACTTAGGGAATTGAAATAGATGGTATGTGAGTATGAGAGACTGAGGGTGGATAAATGGATATGGAAATAGGAGTAATAGGATCTGTAGAGGTGGCAGGGGTAGATATAACAAGAGGATATAAAGATACCAAGGGAACTGACACTTGGTATGTTTCTAAAGATTCGGCGTGAATAGAAGAAGCAGGGTGTTCTACTGCTACTAAAAATGGAACTGTAAGAATAAGCAAAGTGGAAGAAGGAATAGTGATTGGGCTGGACAAATATACAAAAGATGTCTCAATACTAGATGTGATGACTTGGGTAAAATGAATGTCTAGGAATGAATCATCATCCACTAAACCTTCAAGTGGATCCACAAATGTATGGGTCACTGAGATAAGTGGTGGTAAGATGACAGGAACAGTGATTGGGCATGAGAAATCGGTGGGAAGTGATTCTTCTTCAAGATCAATGTCCTCAATCTCAAGCATCTCTACTTGTGGTTGTGGTTCTTCAATCCTTTGATTCTTTGCTTGAGGTGCAGAAGTTGTTTCCCGTGCCTCTACCACTGAAATCATCAATTCTAAACTTATATTCATCTCTCCTGACTTGATTAGGGCACTAAGAGTGGATGAAGGTTCATGCTGTGGAAGATATTAAATCACATATTTGCCACAGTCGTTTGTTTGCTCAGTTGTCATAGAAGAGGTGCTAGCTTGTGATTTTTGTGCTTCCTTTTCAACCAATTGCTTCTATGTCTTTTCTTCTAGGCCAATTCAAGTTTTCCAAAATGGAGCACCTTAGTTTTAAGCTCCTGCTGGTACTAGAAAATGAAGTTCTTCTCATGAGGAGAAGTGATTCTATGTACAACTGCTGAGAAAGCATTGGCCCCTTGGTAAATAGAATAATTAGGATCCTTATAATGAGTGTATGCAGTCTTCATGTGTTATTGGGTAAAGTGGTTCGCCAAGAGAGACTTTGGATCATGCATCCTTCTAGGGGCTTCTCCAAGGTTCATGGTAATGACCCTTTTTCCAAGTATCCCTACATGAGTGGAATTTTGTATCACTAGAGGTCCAAGGCTAAGGGGAAGTTTAGGCCACCCTTTCCTTTTGGATCCAGTGAGTTTCAAAAATACTCCATCAAAAACTATCTGGAAAGATATCTCTTCCAGAACAATTCCGTCAAGAACTATTCCGGGTAACATATGAACAATTTTTCTACCCCAAATTCTGATATATGCAAAGTATTCACCAACATACCAATCTCCCATGGTGGAAATCAACGCTTTGTCTCTGGCTGAGAATGTGGGAGCATCTTCCTTGAATAATTTTTTATAAATATATCCTATGAAATGATCACAAATGGCATAGATAAGAGGAATGAAATTATCCACCTACTATGCTGAGAAATAAATTTGAGCAGGAGGTCCAACCCTCGTCCAATTCCATCCCATGGCTGGGAAAGGAAAAACTGCATAGAACACATCCATCACATAGACGGAAACATAAAAAGTAGGTTTCCTTGACTCCAGATTCTTTTGATACTTCTCAATGGATTCTTTCAATACAATAGGATTTGAGCCCAATTAAAGGATTCCCCTGTTGTAAGAATGGGATGAGGAAGAGGTGCCCCTTCCACTTTGAAAATTGTACAATTTAGAAATCCATACAACTTGGATAACATTGTTGCTAATAGAGAGAAAGGTTCCCTAAGCCAAGATATAGGATATAGTTTGTCGGGTTTAGGTAAGAAGTTAGTAGGGTTGTCCATCTAGGACTTAAGTATTTCTTTGAAATTGTACTACGTTGTAGAAGTTTCAAGAAATTGCTTGTTAAGCAATTGTTGGGGTGGGTTGAGGGCATAAGCTCTAGCAAAAAATTCTGGGAGAAAAGAGGCCAACTGGGTCTATTATTGGTCATTGAATGAGTAGTCTTGAGGGTTTTCATGGTCAATCATCCATTTCACAATGTCGGTATAAGGCATAAAAGCGGTGCTGGCTGCTTTGGCATGGATTTGAGACTTACTGATGTTTATAAAATCCGTTTGGTCATGTTGAATGCATGAAAAACCATCGTTATCCAAAATCGACTATATTCTGGACCAGTCTAGGTGATAGGTTTCAAACACTCGTCCACTCATGTTAGAGAAAATGCTAGAGTTTGGGTCTTTGTTCTTTTGCTCGTTAACAGTCATCTTAACTATGGTATTCCTCGACATGGTTGATAGGAA
Source organism: Pseudotsuga menziesii (assembly GCA_001517045.1). Classification (NCBI taxonomy): domain Eukaryota; kingdom Viridiplantae; phylum Streptophyta; class Pinopsida; order Pinales; family Pinaceae; genus Pseudotsuga; species Pseudotsuga menziesii. Next base: position 143,034 of record LPNX010434200.1, read on the forward strand.
ACATGGTAAATTTTGATAAAAATGAAGAAAATGAATTAATTTTAACCCAAATCAAACTTTTGAAATTGGACCAATGAAGGGTAAGAGATTCAAAGAACTTACCAATGATTTGCTTAAGAGAGGTAAATCCGTTGACCTGGTAAGAATTTGAAGTAAAAAATCTTTCGTCGAGGTAAAAATCAAAATTGGAAATAATACAACAACAGTGAAAATTTGAAATATTTAAACAATCAAATTCAATAGCAAAATGAATTTATATCGTATATTTTAAAACAGATCAATGGTTAAAATTGAAGCAGGAAAGCGGGAAAGGAACTTTCGGAGACAATATTTTGACAATTTTATTTTTTATTCCCGCAATCCGCATTGCAGGTTGCGGGATTGCGAGGTGAAAGTTTATAACCAAAAATTACTTTATTGATTTCGTAAATTGCAATCCGCATTGCGGGTTGTGGGATCGTGGAAGTGTGACTTGTGATTTCATTATATTTTTGGGTTTCTGATTTCCGCAATCCACATTGCAGGTTGCAAAATTGCGGGACTGATAAGTTGGATTTTTATTGTGAAAAATTTTTCGACATCCGCATTCTTCATTGCGGGTTGAGGGTTGCAGAAAGGTGAAAATGAAAAATAAAAAATATTTCAACATCCACAATCTGTATTGCGGGTTTTGGGTTGCGGAAAAAAACTTCAAAACCTCAAAAAAAGGATATATGTTATCCTCTTTGTGGATTGCGGAATGCAAATTGCGGAAACATAATATTTGAAAGGAAAGACTAAATTTTCTACAGTTCACTAACAAAAAAACCAAGGTTTTGGAGTAAAATTTTATTAAAAACAAAACATGAAAAGACAAAATATGAAAACACCCATAAATGATACCCCATAAGCAAGATAATAACCATAAATATTATCTTAATGATGAGTAAATGGGGTTCCCATTTTAACAGATAAAATGGGATATGTTGTGCCAACAACAAATGGTGACTCGATGGGGGAAGCAATTATCTCTGTACAAATAAACTTGAAAAATTCAAGAAAGATATGTTAGCATAGAAAAATGTCTAGGTATATAATCCAAGAGTGATTTCATAAAACTAGAATCGGGTCCAACAGAATTAATTTTAGATGATTGTTATCTCCCCATCCCAAACCATTTATAATGATACCCAAGTGACAAAGGAAACTCAGAAGCAAAAGCGTATCCATATGACCCATATGCAATCAAAAGAGGGAAGTTTATCATTAGCCTTAGGAAAACCTTGATCTATTTCAAAATCATCAAGCCAACAATCACCTTTGATTTATTGATTATTTATTAGTGACTTTATTTCTCAAACATATATACATAATTTTTTCTTTTTTTGAAAGTAACTAACTACAACTGGGTTGAAACAAGACCATGTCACGTCCCCTCTCATCGGCCTAGTGTGATGGAGAGGACGCGACTCTGATACCCAAGAATATAGCCCCATGAACATAAGTAAAAATGTACTAGAAGTAAAAGACATATGCAGATGTATAATGCAGGAAAATACAATGAAAGTAAATCTCTACTTGAACCTCTAGCAAGCATTCAATACATTCATAATAATTTTTAAAACAAATACATTGCAGAAGTAATACAACAAAGTAATTATCTTGAAAATGAGTTGCCTCGAGGAACCAGCTATGCCGCTGCAACATTCCACCCAACCATAGGCCAATTTTTCTCATCAATCTCTCAAAACAACTGACAACCCCTATCTGGGCATGATTTCTACAAGGAAAAAGGGAACAACAGATCGACACATAACCAAATACACACCAAGGTTTAGCCAAGCCAATCCATAATTGGGTTTATTAGGCTACTTAGGCAGTGGAAAGGAAGAATTGCTAAGCTAGTGAGCCCAACCACAGAGCTATGGATACCTCTACAAGATCTATCCAACTTGGTCTCCACAATACCTACACACTCGACACATGGAAGTATTCCCTTCATTGCTACATAGTCCCTCAGGCCATACCTTCCCTTCTAGTCTTCTCCAAGGTGTGCATAGAAGAGTAGCCAACCCCTTTTGATCTTTTGTGAGGCTCCTCTCTTCACTAGGTTTATCAATCCAATTCTGGTCCTCTTCCACTCCTGATTCTTACTTACAGTTCAGACCAAAAAAATGATGCACATAACAATAAAACACAAGTTCTGGGTATGAAGAAAAATGTTTTGGTTGTGGGATGCCCAAGATGGGGTTTCCATTAGTCTCAAAAGTCGTGGGAAACCAAAAACGAAATGGTAGATGGGGAATCAACCCTGAGAGAGAAAATTCAATTTCAGAAAATGTTTATGGGCCTTGCATGGGTAGAAACAACCTCTATAAACCCCCAAATAGTGAATCTCTTCTTCCCATCCATTGTGCAACACAAAAATGGATTTCCTGCCATGGGAAAATATAGGAAAATGCAGAAAAACGTGAAGAAAACGCCCCAACTAGCTCCAGGTGCATGAGGAAGTGAAAAATCATGGGTGAGGAATGGATTGGGCACACATTTCCGGGTGTTTTCTTGCCCCACAAGAAAAAAATATTTTTAAAAAATCCATGGCTTCCCATACTCTAAATTTGGTTCCATATCTCTCCATTCCCAATGCATTAACTGCCTCAACCAAATCTTAGAAGAATTAAATGATTGGGTGCATAAGTCAAAATGGGTAGTTGAGGGTTTATGGGCCCTCTCATTGACATTTGGCTTAACACGATTGTCTCAATGGTTTGTATAATTTCCCTCCCTATTCCTTTTGAAAATCATGCCCCCATCTCTTGTTGCATGACATAGCTAGTTGTGGGTATTTTATTAAATTGCATATTTACATGATGTCTCAATTTATATTGTGCTTGGCTAGCATGTGAACCATAGGCATCGATTTTAATTGCTAATACATAAAATTATAAATCGATGGTGGGGCCTTGGCCTTGAGCTCCTCACCATGATTTAATAACGATATTGACATCATTTGCAATTTTAATGCAATAGGGTCAAAATTGAGATATTACATTCCCCTCCCCCTTACATTAGCATTGTCCTCAGTTCTCTTCAAAATTGAACAAAAACATATGTGCCACTCTCATGGCATCCTCCAGTTCCCACGTAGCCTCATTGGGACCATAGTTCTTCCATTGCACCGTTACCTATCCAATGGTTTGGTTACGGAGAACTATTACATTCTTGTCTAGGATGTGCAATGGCTCAGTTTGGAACTCTCCCTCAAGTTCCACCTTCAACTTCAACCACAGTTGATTGATGATATTCCTAGAGGTCCTCTAGTGCTGCATATATTCTAGGGATGGTCCTCGCCACTTGACCCACAGTTTCAACTCCTTAGATATTGTGAACTTAACTTACATTCCCATTCTGATGTGGACAGTTCCTAAGAAAATGGTCTCCTCCACATCCCCAACATTGAAGTGGTTCTCTTGTCTCCTTTGGATCTCTTGGATTGTCTCCCATCATTCTGGTTGGCTTAGTCACAGCTTGTGATGGCTGCCTTTGATGATTTTGGGGGTGAGGGGGTTTGAAACCTTTCTTCCTTTGGTCAAACTTCTCATTCTTCTTGTCCTTCCATGCCTTATGGAAATCATGTTTTCTTTTGTTTTGATCATAGCAATACTTGACCTTCCTTATTGTCTCGTCTAGAGTTCAAGGTTCATTAAATTCAATCCTATCTTTATATGACCAAGGTAGCCTACTTAGAAAAAGTTGAATTTTCACCTTATCATCTCGAATATACCTAACATACCTCAATAGTTCCAAGAATTTGTTTGCATATTCTTCCATGGTCAATTGTCCCAATTTCATCTCGTGGAGCTCTTTAATCTTATCATCATAGTACCTATCAAAGAGGTACTTCTTATTGAAATATTTCTTGAATTGCTTCCACACAATCTTTCTTTCATTGATCTTCTTCACTTTCCTGAGGTGCTCCCACTATATAGATTCTTTTCCATTTAATTTGAAGATGGCTACCCTTGCCTTCATATTTCCAGAGTAGTCTTGGACTTGGAAATACTTTCTCATCCCAAGAAGCCAAGCTTCAACTTCTTGACCAAATTTTACCTCACCATCAAATGTAGGAGGCTTTGCCTTTTTAAATTCCCCATATGAATTGTTCTTGTAATGGCTCTTCCTCTTACTCCTATGAGATGAAGAGCTTAAACCCCCAATGGATTCTTCAGATTTGGACGATCCACTAGAAGATATTTCTGGAGTATATGTTCTATCTCTAGAAAATATTCTTGAGTTATTGGACCTCTTATGGGATTTTCTCCTTGAACTACTCCCACTCCCTTCTAGATTTGTTGTTTGATGCCCATAGTTCATCTACCTTTGGATGTCTGTAAAAATCTATAGCATGGTTGCATTCAACTGATTTTTTTCTTCCTAAAATTTAATCATCCTTTCATTATCTTCTTTGCAAATTTGTAACTCCACCCTTAGGCTTTTCATGGTGGCTGCAATATCTAGGGGAGTCTCTTGATTTCTTCTCCCATTGTATTCTGTTTTAGCATTCTCAACCTGTATGTTCTCCCCAATGGCATCTGTCTCGGGCTCATAGAGATCCTATGCTTGATTCATGATGTTGATCTTCTTGGCCCAACCAAGACCAAATTTTCCAAACTGCACTATGTGGAATGTTTCCTTTATGTAACTATGATTCTGCAAAATGTGTTCATAAACACAATTGTTAGTTGCGTGATATTCTCAGAAATTTATAATGATTACTTGCATGCATTTGGGAAGATCCTATATTGACAGCTTGTCAAAACATAGTATTTCTCACAATCAATGACTATCTCAGGGGGGCGACGTGGGCCAAGTGGGCTTTCCCCCTTGTGGCTTACCTCCAAATCTCACTAAAAAAACTGTTGAAATTCTCTGTTTCAATGGATTTATCGTTTTTACTTTGACCCGTTTCAGAGCAACTCACTTATTTGCAGCAATCATTGAACACATCTGTTTCCTACGACCTGTTTTGGAACAACTCACTTATTTGCAGCGATCGACGAACTCGTCTATTTCCTCTGACCTGTTTCAACAAACTCCTCTTCTGTCGGCGACCGATCAGCATCAACCAAGTATTATGCCATTCTCTGACTGTCGATCGCTTCGTACGCTGACCGCTGACTGATTCTTTCACCAAAATTTTCAAACTTTGTCAGCACAACTCAGTCGATCACGCCGACACGTATCTTCGCAATCTCGTCGGCAAAACTCAATCGATCATGCTGACACATATCACCGCAATTGTGTCGGAGAAATTTTGTCAATCACGACGACACGTATCGCTGGACTCAACTTAACTCGCCGACTGTTTCAGTGTTTCTGGGTAATCTTTGCCGACACTGTCACTATGATGTTGACATGTTGCTGCGATCTCATCAAATCTTGCAGACTATTTCACTGCAATCTTGCTAAATCTTGTCAACATAGATATAGACGGAATATTCAAAAACACTTAGAAAAATTTTGAAAAAAAATATTTCTTTCTCACAAAATAGTCTTTCATGCATTTGGGAAGATCCTATATTGACAGCTTGTCAAAACATAGTCTTTCTCACAATCAATGACTATCTCAGGGGGGCGAAGTGGGCCAAGTGGGCTTTCCCCCTTATGGCTTACCTCCAACTATCACTGAAAAAACTGTTGAAATTCTCTGTTTCAATGGATTTGTCGTTTTTACTTCGACCCGTTTCAGAGCAACTCACTTATTTGCAGCAATCATTGAACTCATCTGTTTCCTCCGACCTATTTTGGAACAACTCACTTATTTGCGGCGATCGACAAACTCGTCTATTTCCTTTGACCTGTTTCAACAAACTCCTCTTCCGTCGGCGACCTATCAGCGTCGACCGAGTATTACGCCATTCTCTGACCGTCGATCGCTTTGTACGCTGACAGCTGACTGATTCTTTCACTGAAATTTTCAAAATTTGTCGGCGCAACTCAGTCGATCACGCCGACACGTATCTCGGCAATCTCGTCGGTAAAACTCCATTGATCATGCTGACACGTATCACCGCAATTGTGTCAGAGAAATTTTGTCGATCACGCCGACACGTATCGCTGGACTCAACTTAACTCACCGACTGTTTCAGTGTTTCTGGGTAATCTTTGTTGACACTGTCACTATGATGTTGACGCGTTGCTGTGATCTCGTCAAATATTGTAGACTATTTCACTGCGATCTCACTAAATCTTGTCAACATAGATATAGACGGAATATTCAAAAACACTTAGAAAAATTTTGAAAAAAAATATTTCTTTCTCTGCTAACTAGTGCTCAATAGGGGGTCATATTACCTTTGCAAATTATTCAACTTATCCCATTTAAGCCCGGTGTTGTAACCTGTGGCTCTGATACCACACTACCAGGTCCCCTATCATCAACCTAGTGTGATGGAGAGGACATGAATATGATACTCGGGCATCTAGCCCCATGAACATAAGAAAAAATGCATTAGAAGTAAAAGACATATTCAGATGTATAATGCAGGAAAATACAGCAGAAGTGAATCTCTACTTGAACTTCTAGCAAGCATTCAATACATTCATAATAAATTTTGAAACAAATACATTGCAAAATTAATACAACAGAGTACTTATCTTAAAAATGAGCTACCCCGAGCAACCAGCTATGCCACTGCAACGTTCAACCCAACCATAGGCCAATTGTGCTCATCAATCTCTCAACACAACTGATAACCCCGAGTTGGGCATGATTTATACAAGAAAAAAGGGAACAACAGATCAACACATAGCCAAATACGCACCAAGGTTCAGCCAATCCAATCCACAATTGAGTTTATCAGGATACTAAGGCAGTGGAAATGAATAATTGCTGAGCTAGTGAGCTCAACCATGGAGCTATGTATACCTCTACAAGATCTGTCTAGCTTGGTCTCCACAATACCTACACACCTGACACAAGGAAGTATTCCCTTCACTGCTACACAATCCCTCATGCCATACCTTCCCTTCTAGTGTTCTCCAAGGTGTGCATAGAAGAGTATCCAACCCCTTTTATCTTTTGTGAGGTTCCTCTCTTCACTAGGTTTATCAAGCCAATTCTGGTCCTCTTCCACTCCTGATTCTTACTTACAGTTCAGACCAAAACAAGGATGCACATAATAGAAAAAAATAAGTATTGGGTATGAAGAAAAACGTTTTGGGTGTGGGATTCCCAAGATGGGGTTCCATTAGTCTCAGAAGTCATGGGAAATCAAAAAAGAATGGTAGATGTGGAATCAACCCTGGGAGATAAATTTCAATTTCAGAAAACATTTATGGGCCTTACAGGGGCATAACCAACCTCTACAAACCCCCAAATCATGAATCTCTTCTTCCCAATGACTGTGCAACAGATAAACGGATTTCCATCCATGGAAAAATGAAGGAAAATGCAGAAAAACATGAAGAAAACGCCCCATCTAGCTCCAGCTACATGAAGAAGTGAAAAATCATGGGTGAGGAATGAATTGGGCACACATTTCTGGGTGTTTTCTTGCCCCACAGGAAAAATACAATTTTCAAAAATTCATGGCTTCCCATACACGGAATTGGTCACCATACCTCTCCATTCCCAATGCATTAACTGCCTCAACCAACTCTTGGAAGAATTAAATGATTGGGTGCATAAGTCAAAATCGGTAGTTGAGGGTTTATGGGCCCTCTCATTTACATTTGGATTAAACCTATTGGCTCAAGGGTTTGAATAATTTCCCTCCCTATTCCTTGTGAAAATCATGCCCCCATCTCTTGTTGCATGGCATAGCTAGTTGTGGGTATTTTATTAAATTGCAAATTTACATGATGTCTCAATTTATATTGTGCCTGGCTAGCACGAGAACCATAGGCATCGATTTTAATTGTTGATACATAAAATGCTAAATTGATGGCGGGGTATTGGCCTTGAGCTCCTCAACATGATTTAAATAAATATATTGACATCATTTACAATTTTAATGCAATAAGGTCAAAATCGGGATATTACAGACCATTTCCCCGGTAAGGTGCAACGCCATTCACAAATCCTACCTGGAAACTGCACAAGCTATTTCTGTAAGGAGACTCCTTTTGTTTTAGCTTTGACACTAAAAGAAATTACCATTGCTTGGTAACCACCTGACAGTAATTTTAGTCCAAAATAGAACATATGATCATGGTCAATCTGGCTTTTGATAAGATCCCCTATCCTTGAATACAACAAGTTGTGGTTAACCATAAAAAAACAAAAATAGTATTAATTATAATGTAAATTGAAAGCCATTACCTTGGCTTGGTAACCATCTTTTGGTAATATCACTCACTAAAAAGCTATGAACATGATGGGTTGGCTTGTGATAAGAGCCCCCCAACTTGCAATTCACACTTATTTAGATGAATTTTGTTTGATTTCAAGGTGATCTAAGTGATATACATAATAGAAACAAGGTTGACCAGGCTAAAGAGATTTACTTCCAATCACTAATGGAACATATGATAGGAAGACCAAATCACTGCTAAAGCTTCAATTATCTTAATGTGGGTTTGTAAAGATAGTGACTCGGGTTGGGAGAATGCCAATTTAAAGGCCTGCACATATTATTGATTGTATTCCCATGAGAGCACTCTTTTGGATAAAAACCGAATAAAGATGTTCTAACATATCCACCCTTAAATTTTCCAGCTAGAGATTTTTGGAGATAGACTGATCACTTGCTCTATCCAAATGCTTTGTCAATATCATGTTTGAAAGAAATCAAAAATAAAAATCAAACCAAAGAAAATAAAAGCAAGAGAAACACACCTATGTATAGAGAAGCAAATGCTTATCTCAAACAAAGTACTTTTTGAGGAGTTTGATGTTCACTAGATAGGCCTTAGAGAAACCTTCCGGTGTTTGCAATCAGACAGTACTAGGGCCAAGCTTTTCTGTAACAATGAATGGCCCTAGCCACAAGCATTGAAATTTAGTATAATCATTTTTGTCCTTGTGTTGTTATCCCATTTCAAAACCAAATGCCTAACCTGTAAATCTTGGTCGGTAGAAGACTATTCATCAAACCATATTTTAATTAATTGTTGGTGTTGGTACAATGTCTTTTTAGATTTATCTCTTTCTTCTTCCAATTTAAGCAAATTATCAATTATGTTATTGTTGAAGCCTCGGTTGAGTATATTGTTGGAATGGGTCCAATGCTCACAACAGAGGGGGGAAACCCAGCCAAAAGCTTCAGATAATCCTACGCAAGTATTATCCTATCCTCGAGTCGTTTGGTGTGGTTAACACCCACGGATACTAAGGCCTCTGCTGGCACTTGTGGTTCTTCGATCCTGGAAGGATTTGTTTCCCAATGAGGGAAAACTGGATGAGTGAGAAAATTAAAAGGTAAGTTCAATCTAACTATGAAGGAAACCTAAATCAAGTCTATACTACTCTAAGAAAGGTGTTCTGGTTTGTTCTCAAATTAAACTCAGATGAAAGATTGATAAGTATTTAATCATATTAACAAAAATGTAAACAAGATTGATTACTTATCAATTCAATTTACAATCAGCCAACAAAATTTGAGTTACAACAACTTGAAATTAACACATTCAAGGTTAACCTGAAATCGGTATGTCAATTGAAAAATTAACATATATAATCGAATTTACTGTGTAATCATTTGCAAAAATAGATAAAGATTTTAATAGAAGAAACTCTTTTAACACTTTATCAGTACATGAATCATTAGCAGAGAGAAATCAAGGCTATAAATAAATGCACTTATTGATCGCAAAAGACAAACAATAACAATGATCCATATGAAATGGAAAAATCATCATTTGTTAAGGAAACTTAATCAAATAAATAGAAAGAGATCTGAAAGAATAGCATCGTTGTATTAAATAAAGTTTGCAAAAAAATTACAAAACCTCAAGTAAATAGAGTATCTCCAATCTCTTGTGCATATTTTTCCCTCTCAGAAATCCCCTTTTACATGTGAAGTCTACCCCTTTAAATAATAATTACAAAAGGATGAATCCCCATGAAATTGGGATCACAAGATCCACATAGAACTAGTAGCCAAGGAAATCTCGCCACTTATTCCAAATATCCAAAAATTCGTCTATGCTTGGGTAGTTCGCTAATTCAGACCCAAGCTGAATATCACACCTAAAATTCTCCATTTCATTTTTGGCCAACTTATGCCAAAGACGGATGAAAATGTGGATCTTGCCTTGCATAGTAAAATGGTTGCCTTATCAACTGTTCCACATCCCCAATGATGATATGATCAAGATATTTAATCTTTTCCTTAACTTCTTCACTTCTATGTTCAACCTGCTATATTGTTAACTTCCGAGGACAGGAATTTTCAATCAGCTCTATGGTAGGGAAATGTAACTCTTCCATGATGTTGTCTACCACACACCATCTTCTCCCACAAATTTCCTGTGCTTTCTTGATGGAATCTTCAATCATCTCATTCAAATCAAGCCAAGCACGCAAAACAATTTTGACTTTTTTCAATTGAAAACTATTGAGGATGGTAATACCTTCTGGTTTGTCTTTCATATATCTTTGCCAATCCACAACAACATCATAAGATTTTGATGCATGTTCTCTATTGGTTGTCTGAGTATCAAGGGTGACAAACATTTTTTCAAAAGCAACATAAGTCTCAAAAATATCATCCAGAGTCCTAAACATTTCAGTTATTAAATCATAATGCTCCTGATTGACCTGGATAGCCAAATCTTGAAACTCCTACTTAGAAAACCTAAAGAATGTAGAGGAAGTTTCACTTGCAATTGCATCTTCACATTGTCTTATCAACAAAGCTATCCTTTGGGTATTAGCAGCATTCATAGTTCTTTCATTCTGCAATTCAGCTTGGAGAGAGGCATTTTTCAGCCACAAATATTTGAACTTGTCTTCAAATGCTTTCTCCATATTTTCCACATGATTTTTATATTGTCTCTTGACATCATCTAGTTCTTCCTGCAACCTTTTCATTTCCCCTTTCCTTTTGTCAAATTCCTTGTTCAGTGTGAGAACTCAATCAAGGTTGGCTCCTGTGAAAGCACCCAAAGTTGTGGATGAATCCACTGCATTAATTTGAGGGTCACTAGACTGTTGAGTCCAGACTATTTGATTGGTGACAGGTTGAGACACATCATCATGATCCCTACTTCTCTTCTTTTCATTTCTTATCACTGCCTTTGACGACCTACTATAAAAGTAATCCCCAAGAGAGACTACATTGTCTTCATCAAAATCATCGACTGAATGAGTAAATGATGAAGTCCCACTCACTGTTGAAACCAATGAGGATGTCTGAGTAATGGTAGGAGGTGGCATAGACATAGTGATAGGTGAAGTAGAGAAGGGAGAGGAGAGGTTTTGATCGATTGTTGGCGTAGAGGTTGAGGAAATAATTGGGGTGATAATTTCAAAAACTGGGGTGTCAATGCCAGTAATCGATTGTGATGAAAACTCCCTAAGAAAAGTTGATGATGGAACAATGAGTGGAGGTAATGGCAGAGGGATTTTGAAAGACTGGGTGTCATCAATAGTAAAGGAAGGTGTGGTTTGTTGGACTGAGATAGCTGGGATATAAATAGGTGGTGAGGTCAAAGAATCATAGAGTTGGGACAATGGGGATGATGGGATGACCCCAGCAAGCAAAGTGGAAAGAGTGTGGATGGATGAAAGGAGGAGTGTTGCAGTTGATGAGATAGGAACATAAACATATTTTGGGATGCTTATGGTTAGGAATAGAGACTACTACTCTATTATCATTGAACAAATCTACAAATTTTTTTGAAGGATCGGTGACTTCTTCTGTTACAAGCACATAGAAATGCACTTCTTCTTCAACATCAAAGTCATCAAGGAAAATTGTAGGTGTTTGAGAAATAGTCACCTATGTTTTCTATTTCTTAAAAGGCTTAACATCAACTGCTACTTGTTCATCACCTACTGGGGTACCTGTGGTAGTCACCTGAATGTTAGGAACATGCTTAGCAATTGCAGTTGCTTGATTCTCCAATGCAGTAGTTATCTTTGCCAATTTCTGCTTTGACTACTGAGAAGTGTGCATCAGAACCTTCAGTTGTTGAAAGACTATAACTTGTAGAATATATTGCATAGGAACTTTGTGCTTATTCACCTCTGTCTCAATTACTACTGATAGAACCTTTGTCGCCTAGGCTCCCTGCTCTTCCCTGTCCCTTATTACCTTTCCCAAGAGATCCAATTCCATTGCTATGTAGCTCTGGATCCTGATTTTGAGCTCCATTTGATACTGTAAGATGTAACTCTGTTCTTCTTTGCTTTTGGCCCTGGCCAAGACATCAGAAAATGTATCTACTCTCTAGTAGATAGATTCATCATGGACTTCCTCATGAATATAACCACCCTTGATGTGGTTCTTCTTGAAATGAGCATCCAGAAATCCTTTGGGGTCATGTTGTCTTTTGCTAGCAAAACCAAGATTCAAGGAAACTATATGAGCACTTAGTATTGTAGCCCAGGCCGAAGTTGGGATGATCAATAATCCAAGGTTCAAGGGGAATTTGGCCCCCAACCTTTTCTTTTGGGGCCAGTCAACTTCTTGTAAACCCATTCAGTAACAGTTTCGAAAGATACCTCTTCAATTACAAATCTGTCAGGGACAATCTTGGGCAGCATATGGATAGCATTGCTTCCACAAATCTTGAAATATGCAAAAAGACTCGCCAACATACCATTCACCCATTGTAGCAATAAAGGTCTTGGCTTCCACTGAAAAGGCGATAGCTTCCTTTTTGAAGATTGAAAAATAAATGTTGTCAAGGAAGTGTTCACAAATATCATAGAACCTAGTTGCACAGTTAGTGTCCCACAATTCTGAATGGTAAATAGGCACCGAGGGATATGGAAAAGTACAATTCCATCCCAGATTGGGATATTGGAACTCAGTGTAGAATACATCAATGACGAAGGCCGACAAGAATAAATTGGGTTTCTTCTGGGAAGTAGGATTTTGATAATCCTGGATAGTCGTTTTAAGCTCCAACGACAAGATAGAATCCCATGGGAAAGATTCACCAGTAGTTAGGACATGATGAGATATTGGAGCCCATTCAACTTTGAAAACATAGCAATTGGGAAGACCATAAAGTCAACATAACATGGCTACTAGAAAATAACAGGGTTCCCTAAACCAGGTGATAGGATAAAGGTCATCTTTCCTCTATGAGAACTTACCAAGTTCATTCATCCAAGATTTTAACATTTCATCAAAATTGAACTTGGTCCTAGAGGCTTGGGAAAATTCTGCGTTGAGGGGTTGTATAGACGGTTTAAGAGCATAGGCTCTGGTAAAGACTTCGGGAAGGAAGGTAGCTAGATGCGACCCTGCATTATCATTGAAGGAACTATCTTTAGGGTTTTCGTGTTCCACGATCCATTTGACCACGTCAGTATAGGGAAGGATGATAGTTATGGCGGCAATGGTGTGAATTCCAAAATCCCTAATCCTTTAGTAGGCCAACTGGTCATTCTGTATATCAGAGAAGTCATCATTGTAAAAAATTGAGTACACCCTAGTCCATTCAAATTGATAAGTTTCAGTGACTCTGCCACTTGTGTCCGAGAAAATACCAAAGTTTGGGTCCTTGGTTAGCATGTCCTTTTGAAGGCTTTTGCAGTGAGTAATCCGTGCCATTGTTGGAATTTGAGGAAAACACTATTTAAAAGTGTAAATCAAGGAATCAAGGCCAATTCAAACAAAGCTACAATAAGCAATTAAACTAAAAACTGGTTAAGAAACCAACCTGAAATCAACCTGAATTGTGATGACATTGTCTGGTAAAAACACAGTGAAAATTCACATGGCACAGTAATTCGCAATAGTAAAAATGGTAAAGAAAAATATAAAAGACTGACCTATATATAGATTTTACGCGGGTCAAATTAAGACCGTAGGATTAAAATGAATGAAGGGTCGGGATTAAATCTTATGGGATGTGGGACCGAAATGTGAGATTTAAATTTTATTGACCATCCTGCAACCCACAATCCGCAATTGTTGGATGGGGGATGCGGGATCACAAAGTATCAAAATTTTATTCAACACCTTCCGTAATCTGCATCCCGCAAAATGCGGGTTGTGGGATCACACAACAAAAATAATAAATCAAGCTACTTCCCGCAATTTACGGGATGCGGGTTGTGGGATGACACACTATACTCATAAAAAAAATGCTCCTGTATCCCGCATTCCACATTTGTGGGATGGAGAATGCAAGATGGAAAACTCGCAAATATTAAGTTTCGAGATCCCGCAATCTATATTGCGGGTTGCGGGAAGGACACATTTTAAGGGAAATATAGTCTTCTGCAACTCACCAAAATCACACAAAACATGCATAAATTTCAAAAAAAAATTAACTAAGTCTAATCATAGAAACCCATGATAAACGTTACGGGACCCCAAAACGACTTTAGGAATTGTGAAAATTTACCTTTGCATGTATAATTGGGGTTCTCTTGTTTTGGATAAAACATGGGATCTGTTGTACCTACAATAGTTCTGAAGAGGAGGATAGTCAACTTGTAGGAAATATTGAGCCAACTGCAATGATGGAAGCAATATTTTTGATGGTAGAATAGCTTCCTTACCATAAACGAGGCAGTAAGGAGAGTTCCCAATGGAAGCTTTAGGGGTTATTCGGTCTTCCAAAAGAGCATTAAAAACATGGGTGTGCCAATTCTTGTGATGAGTGGCCACTGTCTTCTTTAGAATATTGATCAATTTTTTATTGGAAGACTCTACTAATCCATTTCCTTGTGGGCAATAATTTGCAGAGTATTTTATTTTTATCCCCTTTCCAAGAGTATATTGAGTAAGATCAATAGAAGAAAAATAAGATGCATTATCAAAAACCAAATATTTTGGGACTCGAAACCTAGTGACAATGTTACTCTCTAGAAAAGATATCATTGAGTTAGTATTGGAAACCCTAAGGGAAATTGCTTCTACCCACCTAGTAAAATAGTCTGTTGCAGTAAGGATATACCTATGCTGCAAAGAAGAAGGAGGAGTAATAGGACCAACAAAATCTAGTCCCCATTGTTGAAAGGGAAACTGGACAGTGACAGGATGGAGGGGAAAATCATGTTTCTTTACCTTACCATCACATCTTTGGCGGGATTCACATATTATAACAAAAGCACATGCATCTTTAAATAATGTTGGCTAATAATATTCAGCTCTGAGGATCTTGTGAGTATTTTTTTCTCCTTAATAGTGTCCTCTTGCAAGCCATGTATGTAATTCCAATAAAATATTATCATCTTCAGCCTTTTCCAAACACCTAAGGAAAACACCATCATAATTTCTTCTGAAAAGATCACCATCAATGAACTGATGAGGTGCAACTTTTAGTCTTAAAGTCTACACTTCTTGAAGTCTAAGGTTGGAGGAGCATACCCATGAGTAAGAAAGAATCTAATGTCATCATAACATTTAGAGGCTGGAAAAGAAATAACATTTACAGTATCCTTAGATATATCTTCCTCTTGTTTCCATTGTTGTTCATGCTCTGTATCATTAGATTGGGTATCCAACAAGCACAAACCTTGTCATTTGACAATTTTGGCAGGCTTTATCTTCAAGTTGTATTCTTGATGCGCACTCATCCAATGGGTGTGCTTCTCACCAAGATCTTTCTGAATCAAGACATTTCTTGTGGATGGATAAGGGACAATGACCTTCATTTTATATTTCAATAAATAGGGTCTGAAATGTTTTACATACTTATAAACTGTATAGGCACGTTTATCAATATGAGAATAATTTAACTCAGATCCTTTAAAAGTGGGGCTCATAAATGAAATGGGAATTTCAACTTCCTATGCTTGTTTCTGCATCAAAACATCAACATAAGAAAAATCTGTGGAAAAAGTATACATAATAAAATGTTTTTTTCAAAATCCGAGGACATCAATGCAAGAGAATATGAAATATCTTTCCTAATCTTAGAAAACACATATTTCTGAATGTCAGACCACTTAAATGGTACATATTTTTTTATCAAATCTTGTAATGGTCTAACAATTTGGGAAATTTTGGGTACAAACCTTCTTACAAAGTTAATCTTACCCAAGAAGGACTGCATGGCTTTCTTTGAACTCGATAGTCCGATTTTGGAAATCGCATATGTTCTTTTGGGATCGATAATCATACCATCTTTTGAAACAATGAATCCCAAGAGTTTACCTTCTATGACCACAAAAGCGGATTTCTTCGGGTTCAGTGAAATGCCATACTTCTTACATCTTTCAAAAACATGTCTACGAGAAAAACATAAGATCATGCCTCTTTTTAGAATAAATTGTTATATCATCAAGATAGACCACTACATAATTGTGCATTAATCCTCTAAAATCTATATCCATAGCTCTTTGGAAAGTGGCACCTTCATTAATCAACCGGGTGGGCATTCTTCTATAAGCAAAAGTTCCCCAAGGTGTTTTGAAAGCAGTTTTGAGTTGATATGAAGGAGTAACCCATACCTGATTGTAACCAGAGAACCCATCTAGCAAGGAAAACATTTATGTACTTGCAACCTTCTGCAATATCTTCTCCATTGAAGGAACATGGTAATTGTCCTTTTCATATGCTTTGTTTAAATTCTGTACGTCCAAACACAATATTATTTACCCATTCTTTTTGCAGACGGGGACTAAGTTTGAAATCCACTATGTATGTCTCACTAGAAATATAATTCTAGATGTCAACAATTTCTCAAGTTCTTTCTTCACATATGGCTCAAGACTAGGTTGCATCTTCCTCAACTTTTGTTGATAGTTTTTGACACTAGGATTCATAGGGATGTTGGGCTGCATGATGTTCATATCAAAAGTTTTCAAGTCATCGTATGTCCACAAAAACACATCCTTAAAATCCTTGCATAGTTTAATCAAATCCTTTTCTTCATCTGGTGAACAATTTATCCCTCTATTGATTAGTTGAGGATTTTGCTCATTTCCCAAATTGAGAGTTTTAAAATTCAAGGAAGAACTATGTGTCTTACAGTTGGTTTTTTCTTGAATTTTTCCTGCAAGTCATAGTACATTTCCAAATTAATCACTGACTTAGGGATAAGATTTGGAACAGAAGTTGGGGTCAGATAAGTATGTTTCATGATCAACCTCATCAATAGATACATCTTTAAAAGTATCTCGGGCTGTCAAAAATTCAAGGATTGGTTGAACATCATCAAATACCTTGCAGTTGGTAACATTATCAGGGATAGAAGGTATGTATATTAATTCAATTGAGAAAGTGTCATAGGACAGAACTTCAGGGGGAATGAGCTTAGATGCAGTATTAGCTAATAATTTTGCTTTGAAATTTTGATACCTAGGGACAGAGTTAATGTTAAAATCTTTAAAAAAACTATTCATGTCCTTAACAAGGTTTTTATAAGTGATCAAACGTGGTGATATACAATGGATCTTGTTTCTTACCTGCTTTACAATAATCTCAGAGTCACCATAGCACTCTATGAACTAAGCACCTTGAATCGATTGCTTTCTTGGGTCCCTGTACAAGAGCTTCATACTCATCAATGTTATTAGTACACTCAAACTCCAATTTGCAGGAAATCATTATTTTGGTGCCTTTAGGATCTATCAATACACAACCTGCACCATCTCCATCTTTTGATTTAGATACATAAAAAAACAAAGTCCATGAACATAAATCTATTCTAAAATTGGTATTTACAATATATACATTATGAATAATAGAACTAGTAAATGGAACAACATTATAATTATTGATTTCAAATAAATTTCCAACATCCTCAACAGGGGAAGAATAAACAGGAAAATTCCCGAAGAAAGAATCAAATGTGTAATGTTCAATTCTTGAGTCAAAATGAACAACAGGTTTATTGGGATCATTTAAGTTAGTGATTGTATGTTTCATATAAGGTTCTCTTACAATATTGATTTGAATGGGTCTTCCATTGCAAGGGAGCCATAAATGGAAACAATCAGTGGAAAAATAACCTTTGAGATTTTCTAACCAGACTCTATTCAACCACATGCCATATGCTCTACGAATGTCATAAATCACAATGTCAATGGTATGGTGAATCCTCAAATCAACAGATAACATCAAAATGACATTCTTTAACTCCCCTACCACCCTAACTCTTGATCTATCAAGTTGAACAATCTGTGTTGGGTAGGGTTCCCATGATGCATTCAATTTCTTCTAGACATACAATGTCATAATATTTGATGAAGCACCTGAGCCTATCATGCAATTATGTACATTTCTATTGAATATTTCAAAGGGAATTAAGAAAGGAGGGGTCCTTTTCCCACTTGGCTTCTGACCATCAATATTAGGATAAGTTTCTAAGTTGTTGGTCTGAATTTCCATGGATTTGTTTAAAATCATGCTCTTGGGAATATTTTCTCTCATAGAGGGTATTTTCATAAGTCCAAACAAAGATATCTTAGCCTTAGCCCTTTTTAAAGTCATCAATCAAATTATATTCAATCTCGAGAATATTTTTTTCCTTTGGAGTTGTTGTTTTCACTGTATTGGAAGTAGATGTGGATGGTGGGGATTCCTATGAAGTCTGGCCTTTACTTTCGGTGTTATAAGAGTGTTGAACATTGAAAACTGTTTCAAGATCCTCTTCTTCTTCTGCCATAGGTAATTCAGAGAAGAAACTAATTGTATGAATAGGTTGATCATGTTCTTCATCATGAGGTTCATAATATTTAGTTTCTTTAGTATCCTCCTTAGTGTTATCGGGAACAGTTTGAGCTCCAGTGGTTAGATCCTTGAAAATAGAATAAATCTCTTCAGATGTTAAAGTCTCATCAAGATTTGGAGGAGCTTGGTTTTGGTAAGGTATCCTAAAAGGTGGCCTCGGAAAACCTCTATCATTGGCTTGGTTTTCAAGGTTGGTTCTTTTTAAATCCACCATGTCATTAGAAAGTTTTTGTAACAAATTATTCATCTTGTCCATTTCAAAAGGGTCCTTAGTTTGTACTGTGGGTTTAGGGAAATTTTCCTGCCTTCTGCGAGATGTAGAAAGATGATCATTTTGAATGTTTGGATTATCTTTTAAACAGAACATATCCTTCTCCACCAGGATGGCTTCAACAAAATCTTCTTGGATGTTGGTCTTGTATGATCTTTTAACCCACATATCAATAGGAGTAGGGAGACCCTTAATGTAATAAGAAACTAATAATTCTTCTGTAGGAAGAACATTGAGTGGTATTCTATTTTTTAATCAAGAGAACCTATGATTGAATTCGTTAACCCTTTAGTTTCCTTTTATCATCAAAGAGAACATATCCATAACTAGATATTCAGGAGTGTCCTCATCTCCAAACTTCTGGAGAAACATTTTTTAAAATACATCCCAGGAATTAATGGATCCAGACTCTATGGAAAAATACGAGGTAGAGGATTTGCCTTCAAAAGTACAAGGAAACAACCTACATACTACATCCTCATGCACCACATTTCTCAGTATGATGGCATGAATGAAAGTCTTGATGTGATCTTCTGCAGGAGATCTTTGATCAGGATTAAACTTAGGTATCCATTTTTTCTGGATTTTTAGGTAGTTTATGTTGTTGTCCAAGAATAAAAATTGCATCCTTATCTAACCAAGGTATGTTCAGCTGATCAACCATTGGCATTTATTCTGAAGAACATGGACTAGAAGATTGTTTACTATCTGAGGATTCCTCAGATAGTGATCAAGATGAAACATGAGGTGTAGGTGGTGGTCCAAAAGATAGTGTGTTGGGCTGCGGACTCTCTTAAATATTATTCGTTTCTTCGAACAAGGGATTAGTCTGAATTTCAAAGAGTGATTCATATTCGGCTATGTCTTGATTACTTGTACTAATGGGTGAATTATTAGTGGAAAGGGGTTGGGATATTGCGTTTCTGAAGTTTTGAGTTACCTCATCTCTTTGTTCTACCGTAACAGTATCTCTTGAGTGCCTTTCCTTAGTTGTTCAAGAGTCAAAGGCCCTCGAGTTGGTGAGACAAATATGATCTCAGGTCTTCTGTTTACTTTTTCTAAAACAAGGGTAGTAGGGACTGTGGTTTGGTTCTCTATTGATTGCACTACCAATGTAGATTCTTGAGCTTGGCTTCTTGTGAAAACCTGTGATCTAGGTGGAGGAGCTTTTCTAGTGCTTTGTTTAGGCATGATTGATCATGGCCCTCCTTCTAGCACCATTTGTTAATGGCCCGGATTGTAATTGCTGGAAAAATTACAAGGAAATAAACAGGAGGAGAAAGCCCAATCTAAAAGGAGTCAAACAATCCTATGCAACGATGGTCCTATCCACAAACTGTTTGGTATAGCTAACACCTATTGATATAAGGCCTCCACTGGTAGAAGGTGAATATATCCAAATGAATCTCTTCTTCCTCTGTGGAATATCTAAAGGGTATGTAGTAATAGTAAAGTGATCTAATACTCAGAGCTTATGAATGATGATTTTATGAGGTAGAACAATTAGATCAATAATACATGACTAATGTTAATCCAATCTATAAAAATACAAACCATATTTAATCTTGTGAAAACAAAGCAATTACAATTGAATTATTTTATCCAAAGTTTAAGCACATAATTGTTCTATGCGAGAAACACCAATTGAAAAATTAGCATTTAATATGGGCAACTGTTCAATGGTTGCAATCTGAAGCATCTGAATTAAATCAAGAAATAAATTTAAGACATATTTAACAAAGTAACTGAGTAATGAAAAATCAGGAAAACATTAGTGTGTTCAATAATGGTGCAACGTACAATATAGATGTCTAAAAGATAAAAGAATAACCAATATTAATCAAAGAAATTTAATGAATGAACCAAGGGATGGCAGAAAGAAACTAACTGAATTTATTCAATCTGCAAAAAATTACAACTCTGCAAAATACAGAGTGTCTCTAGTCTTTCCCTTGTGGTTTCTCTCCTATCATTCTCTTTTCCCCCCTCTGGGTATTGTCTCATCTTTGAGATCTCAGTCTCTTTAAATAATAATTACAAATATTGCAAAGAAATAAATCCCCCACAAAAGTAGGGATCATACAATATCGTTTCATGATTTGCCAAGGGAAGATTTCCACTTGGAAAATACATCTAGTAAATCCACTATGTCCTGATATTGAGCATACTCTAATTGCAACTGAGCTTTGCAATTTAACAACTCAATCTCCCTCTTCTTTACTTTCTCCCACTCATGTAGAAATATATTGATCCTCATTTGCGAAGTTAGGGGTGATTCAATCCATTCCTTGATTTTAGCCACATGAAGGTGATTGAGCTGCTCAATCTACTTTATAGCCTTCGAGAACTTCCCTTCAACCTGTTCTAGCATGATCTTAGGTGGAAGATCATATTCAACTGGATCAAAAAGTGGTAAGTTGAAGACACTGAAAGAAATAGACAATATAAGTCACATGAAAATGCAAGTCAGGAATTGATAACAAAGAAAACCCAAGGGTGAAAACTCTAGTTATATTGAGAAGTTGTCTGTGCTACATTGGTCTCTTAAGTCTATAATCCAACCCTGTATCAAGGTGTACCGAGTCAAAATACTCATTTACAAGAATGGAGGTTGAATGAAGGAACCGTAAGGAACCAATCGAGCCTTTTCTTTCGGGACCCCCCTTAATCAAGAACAAGGAACCCTTTCATATCCAGGCTTACATGCATATATACGATCTTGAGGGATTGTTGGGTTCCTACCCACCGCATTTTAGTTACAAAGAAGTAGTTACACTTGATTGAGGATACCAACCCTTTTCTTTCCATATGTTGACTAGGTGAAGAGACATGGTTTCCATGTCAACGACATCATTCCAGTTCCTTCTAAAAATTCGAAATGTTGGATGACATGTGTTTGAGTAGTTGAATGTCGTGGCGAACAAATCTTACAAAAGGTTGCATGAGTTGACTGATACGATGGATCGATCGATCTACAGGTTCAATTGAGTTGATGGATCGACTGAGATTCGACAAAGGAGTCAACTGGAACTAGGCACTAGTCGATGGTGCCAAACAAGGCCTAAAATGGATCATATAAAGATACATAATCATAATATTACGAAAGCACACAGCATAATATCGATTCAAATTTTTCACCTTTTAGTTTGAGTACCACACCTATCTTTACTTGCTATTAATTTCAATTTAATGTACACATCACACAATAATCAATATTTTTCAAAACATAAAATCCCAATTATACTCCATACCTTCACCATATCTATATTTCCTTTGAATAATATGAAGTTCACACTTGTATCATCTCTCCACATTTCTTTGTATTCCAACAAACGTAATGATAAATTGTAACGCAAGTAAGGCTCCAATAGAATAATAATTTTGCTTATATATAGAAGCAAATACTATTAGACTATTGTTTAAGGGCGACTTGTATTTCAAACATTGTATTCGAGTTGAGACCTACTATGATAAGGTTGTACAAGAATATTACTGCAAAATTCAATTACATTGAGGGGTGGTTGAAAGGTATTAATTGTAATATTGGATTTAAGCAAGGTTTCCCCCTTTCTCCTACCCTTTTCAACATTTGAATCAATAAGCTAGAAGGTTACTTTGAAGAAGCAGGTTGTACTGGCACGAACTTAGCTGGTATAGGCGTTATTCTCCTTCTCTATGTTGATGATATCGTTCATATGACAATGTTCCCTTTTGATCTTGATACGAAATTAACAACTCTTAAGGATTTATGTTCTAATGTGGGTATGATTGTTAACACCGAAAAAACAAAATTTATAATAATCAAGTCCAAAAAGGTCGCTTATGCTAATTTCGCGTAAGAGAATATAAACTTGGAGGAAGTTTCTTCCTACAATTATCTCGGAATTGATATTCATCACAAGCTCAACTGGAACTATAGCATTGAGAAAAGGATTAATGGAGGGTGGAAATTTTATTTTGGTCTTGAAAACAATTGCAAATCAACAAACCTTGTGATGTAGGAAAAAAAAGTTTCTTTTGAAACTCTGATCACTCTTGCTATCTTGTATGGTTGTAAATTTTTGGCTTGCAACATCTTTAGAGATTCCTGGAGAAAGATTGAATATATCCAAAAGCATTTCTTAATGTATAAAATCAAAATTAAAGGCAATGCACCTTATCCTATTCTCCTTCTAGAAATGGATCTTCCCCCTATTGAGAGCATCATTGTGACTAGGTACCTTATGTACAAGTATAAGATAAATAACATGGGGGACCAAAGAGTTCCTAAAATTGTTTTGCAATCTAGTTAAGACCAATTGTGGCTCAAGAGAGGCTTGTTTAAAGACGGCATGACTTGGTTAAACCATTATGTCACTTTGCAACATATCAATGACCTTAAAAATATTATTACATCTAAGTTTAAAGAGAAATTGTGGGACGAGAAAGAATTAGAGGTTAAAAGAAAATTAAGATACTATAAGGAGGTCATAAACCCTAATCTGTAAGTTCAAAATTGTCTCTCTATTTTAACTAGACCGAAGAAGAAAATGAATATAGCCAAGATAAGAATGAACTCTCATGAGCTCCATAGTGAAATGCGTCGCTGGACAATTCCAAAAACTTTGTGGGTGGAAAGGATTTGTCATCTTTGTGAGACTACAAGCATTAAGGATGAAAGTAACTTTCTCTTAGAGTGTCCTATATACACCCACATTAGATTGCAGTTTCATAATCTTTGCCAAAATACGTATTTCTGTAACCTTCCAACTTGTCAAAACTATGGTGACTTAGGATGCTTATTTTTAATATTTTTGAGCAAAAAAATTAAAATTTACAACAATCCAGGTAATATTCTTAAACTTTTATAAACCAGAATTAATTTTGACAGACATTAACTATCATCATCATCATAAATATAAATATCAATAATATATATATTTATATTAAAAATAATATATATACCATGATCTCTATATACTTATTTAATACTTATTTCAAATAATATATATAAATATAAATATAATAATATATATACATTTATCTATATGTTATATGTGTTTCTACTATATGTTATGTGTGTTTCTACTATATGTTTTGACAAATGAACTTATAATAAAAACAATACATATGCATATGTCATTTGTGGCATATAGATATATATGAAAAATAATGTACATGCAATGGTGTTAAAGATGATTACATTTAAAATGTTTCTTACCATATACTTTCTTTGTTGGTAGGTAGTTTTTTTCATAATTTTTATACCTAATTTAAAGTTAGGTAAAGATTTGGATGCAAATTATTTATTTAGTCAAATTGATGTAGACTTTTCTTTAATTTCAATGGCTTGAAATGGTTTTCAATAGTGGAGCATGCATTTATTGTTAAAAAAACAATTGATATCATATGGATATATATGAAAAATAATTTACACGCAATGTTAAATATGAGTATATTTTAAAAAGAAATTATGCGATATTTTTTCTTTATTGGTAGGTAGTTTTTTTAATCAACTTTCAGTGACACTAAGGAGGTGGTGATGACGTTTAAGTATGTACAGAACGCATTCCTTCATGCATAGGTGATAGGTGACTTTAAACCTCCGTTACACTTGTACTGTAAGTTTTTTCCTTTTGTTTTTTCACATCCCAGAATGTCTCTTCGAGACTTTAAACTTTTGGCATGTATTCCTCCAAAACGACGACGAGCTTTTACTCCATCTCTTGTGAGTAAAACTAGGGTTTCTTCTGTATCGAGTTTTCCATTTTGCTGTGAGGAGGTTCCGTCAATTCTGTTTTCTGATGAGGATATGGACCAGTCTGGTTTTTTTGGTAGAGATGATCTGGATTTATGCAGAAACGCAACAGAATACACAAATAACCATAAAAACAAAGATGCAGCGGTAATAACACTTCATTTCATTAATCAAAGAACTGAAACTTGTTTACATACGGAATGGAAATAAACTAGCTAGAGTGTTGGTAGCTTATCTCTGAGAAAGGATGTGGCAGCTACATGCCTCTAAACTATTTGTTACAATGAGGCTCGAAGGCCTATATATTATTGAGAAACAATGGAAACCCTACACATCCAAAAACCTAACCCTAAGAGGTGAAACGCCAGAATATGGGCCCCGTTGGGTAACTTGGTACATCAATTTCCCGAGGTCTTAACTTTGGCATACTACCTCTGTTTAATGCACATGATGCGTCGTTATAAAGATCTATTGAAGGACTACATCCATGATAATGAATATGAAGTTTAAAGCGAACTCATATTTGCTTGACCATTCGATGCTGAAAAAACGTCATTTAGGGCCTCAAAACAGCTCTAGAAGTTTAGGACCCAAAAATTGCCAAAAATAGTAAATTGTGTTACAATTAAGGAAACTGAAAAATTGAAAGAAACAATGGTGGGGTTCAAGTGGAATAGGCGGGTGGCCACCAATATGCTCCTGGATAAAGAGAGGTGCTTCCTACGGTTTTGGATGACGGACTGGCTTTAACTGTCAACCCTAAAGTCATCTCTGGCGAGGCTTTTCTGGATTATGCAGTGGGGTTTTCTACTTTGCTTGTTTTGATAAGGTTTTAGTGTTTTTGAGTCTCTCTAGGGGAGGGACTAAGTCTATGGAGAGGCCAGTTGGTGGTTTTTTATCTTCTGGGTGCAAGGGTGGTGGTTTTGATTCTGGTGGTTCGGGAGTGCCTTTGGATAAACCTTTATCTGTTTCTTGGGTTGTAGTGCATGTTGTTCTTTCTAGCTGTCTGGGTGGTTTTTATTCTGCAGTAGGGGTTCAAGAAACCTTGCCTCTCTTGGCAAATACATCTGGCAATATTTGTGGAATAGGTTTGAGTTTTTCGACTGTGCGCTCGAAGCGAAAGAAACAGATTATTCGCAAGACTGATAGATGTAGTGATGAATGACATCATTTAGACTAATGCCCTCACCTTAGTGGGATGCTTCGGGGGTCAGAAATTCAGTGCAGCTGATGTTAACCAGTGGGTCTGTGATACTTCAAAGGAGTTTGTCATAATTTGGCCTGATTTTTTTGTGCTTCTGCATGGATGGCTAGCTTTTAAATTTCACTCTGAATCGGATGCGTCCTTTGTTCTTCCTGGTTCCTCAAGATGGGATGGTGCAGGATTGTTGTTGAAATGGTGGACTCCTCTTTTCGATCCATGTATTGAAAGGTATGATACTATGCCAATTTGGGTGAAATTACCCAATCTACCTTTTGAATTCTGGTCCCTGGATTTTTTCAAATTGGTTGGTAATACCCTGGGGACTTATTTCTGAGGTAGAATTATCTTTTCTTGAGACCGGTGTGTGTTGTTTGGGGAAGGTTTTAGTTCTTCTTAATCTTCGTAAAGGTTTAGCAGCTGATTTAGTGATTAAAAAAGGGGATTCTGTGTTTAGCCAGTCGTTGGATTATCTAGGGGTACCCTTTCACTGTAATAGGTGTAATTTGTATGGGCATGATATATCCCAGCGTTTTCTTTCTTTTAAAATAAATTATAAGCACATTTTTTATACAAAGTCTAAAAAACTTTGGAGAGTAAAGAAAGATGTGGTGAATTTTGTGGTTAATTAATCCGAATTTATGCAGGAACGCACCAGAATACACAAATAACCATAGAAACAAATATGCAATGGAAATAACACTTCATTCCATTAATCAAAGAACTAAAACTTGTTTACATACAGAATGGAAATAAACTAGCTAGAGTGTTGGTAGCTTATCTCTAAGAAGAGATGTGGTGGCTACATGCCTCTGAACTATCTATTACAATGAGGCTCAAAGGCCTATATATTATTGAGAAACAATGGAAACCCTACACATCCAAAAACCTAACCCTAGGAGGTGAAAACACCAGAATGTGGGCCCCATTGGGTAACTTGGTAAGTCAATTTCCCAGGGCCGTAACTTTGGCATACTACCCCCGTTTGACACGCATGATACATCGTTAGAAAGATCTCTTCAAGGACTACATCCATAAACAACAAATATTAAATTTAGACAAAATGGACTCATATTTGACCGACCATTCGATGCCGAAAAAATGTCATTTAGGGCCTCAAAACGGCTCCAGAAGTTTAGGACCCGAAAACTGCCAAAAATAGTAAATTGTGCTACAATTAAATAAACTAAAAAACTAAAAGAAACAATGGTGGGGTCCAAGTGGAATAGGTGGGTGGCCACCAATATCCTCCTGGATCATTCCTCCCCCCTTAGGAAGAAACGGTCCCCATTGCGTTGATTTCCTCCATGAGATGAGGAAACTTCAACTGAACTTGGCCTCTGGTGAGCCACTTTCCCTGGTGAAGGAGTTGGCTTTCTTTGACAACTCGATATAGATGGATATTCTGTTGGCGGGTGTTCTCGATCTCTGTGTCCATAATCCAATCAATTGTGGCTTGTTCC
This sequence comes from Pseudotsuga menziesii, assembly GCA_001517045.1. Classification (NCBI taxonomy): domain Eukaryota; kingdom Viridiplantae; phylum Streptophyta; class Pinopsida; order Pinales; family Pinaceae; genus Pseudotsuga; species Pseudotsuga menziesii. The sequence goes on from LPNX010434200.1 coordinate 170,491, forward strand.
ATGCAGTCAGGGTTAAACTCTGTTGGTGTGAGTTGTTCAACCACGTCTGATGTGTCCAGTAGAGGTGGAAAGTAGGGCCGAAGGAAGTCCACATTGAACATAGGGTGCAGACCAAGGAATGGTGGAATACTGAGCTTGAAGGAATTGTCCCTGACAGCCTTGGTGATGGTGTATGGCCCATATCAGAGCAGGCGAAGCTTGCAGTGGGGTCCAGCGAGGTGCTCCTTCTGCAAATGTAGCCACACTTTGTCGCCCACCTGGAATTTGTGTTGCACCCGATGCTGATCATGTCGTTGCTTGTACTTCGCAATGGATCTATCCAATATGTCATGAACCTGTTGGAGAATGTGCTGAATGCACTCAATGAAGTTGTTCGCCTTAGAAACTTCAGACTGGACATGAGATGAATCAACCTGAGTAGCTGCAAATGGCATGGCTACATCAATGGGACATAGTGGCTGGAATCCCAAGCCCACCTGAAAGGGGATGTGGTCGGTTGAGCTATGGAGGGCCCGGTTATAGATATGTTGTACATAGGGGAGGCTCTCATCCCATGTGCGTGGATGCTTTGAGTTGTACATGCGCAAAATGTGTACAATCATCTGGTTGACGACATTTGTCTGGCCATCAGTCTGGGGATGGAAAGCTATGGACTTTGTGAGCTTGGTGTCTAGCATTGACCATAGGCTAGACCAGAATGTACTAAGGAAACTTCTATCCCGATCTGAGATTATAGACTGTGGGATCCTAAAGTGTACCCACACTCATTCAAAGAAGAGTTTAGCAGTGGATTCTGTTGTGATATTCTTCTTGCAAGCCGCCATTATGGCCATCTTTGAGAATCTGTCGATGACCACGAATACACAATAGTTTTTGTGCTTAGTAGAAGGAAGGCCCGACATGTAATCCATGGAGATGAATTCCCAAGGTTGATTGGGGGTAGGAAAAGGAGTATAGAGGCATTGCTTCTTGATGGACAATTTGGCAATGGAACAGGCAGTGCAGGATCGGATGTACTTCCTGACGTCCTATCAAAGGTTCAGCCAATAAAAATACTTCTGCAGTACTGCCATTGTTTTCTCAACCCCAAAATGCCCAGCGACCCGACTGTAGTGTGCTTCCCAAATCATCTTAGCACGATCGCTTGAAGGAACACAAAGGTGTCCCATGTGACATAGTAGTGCGTCCTGGATGTGAAAATTTGGAACTTGGTTTCCCTCCAAGAGCTTCTTGTATGTGTGGCTGAATTCTAGATCGCTCTTGTAGAGAAGCGGCCAATCAGAGGTCTCATTCCCACAAGAGTTGAGCAAGGTGGTTATCGCCACGATCGACGGTCGGTTGAGGCAGTCTACAACATTATTGGTGCTTCCCTTCTTGTACTTGATATTCAAATGAAACTGTTGTAGATATGTGGACCACTTCTTATGGAGATCATTCTATAACTTCCCTTGTGTTTGTATGAACTGCAGGGGTCGATGGTTTGTGTGGATGATCGTTTCCTTCCCCAAAATTTAATGCTTCCATTGTCGGCAAGCCTGTACAATGGAATACATCTCTTTGTCATAAGTGGGATATTTGCGGACTGTGTCGGACAATGTCTCATTGTGATATGCCATTGGATGCCCTTGTTGAGTAAGGACTGCCCCAATAGCATAGTCAAAGGCATCTGTCTCAATCTCAAATGGTTCTTGCAAGTCTGGTAATGTGAGCACTGGGGCACAGCAGAGGCGATGTTTCAATTCTGCAAAGGCCTTCTGTTGAGTTTTTGGCCAAAATAGTTTTGTTTTTGCTCCTCCCTTGGTGACTTGACTCAAGGGCCAAGTGATATAAGAGAATCCCAACACGAACCTGTGGTAGAAATTAGCAAGACCTAGAAAGCTGCAAAGCTCTGTTAGAGTAGTTGGGGCTGGCCAATCCTGAATGACTTGGATCTTGGTTGGATCCACATGTACCCCATACTCATCAATAATGTATCCCAGATACTGAACCCAAGTCATGCCAAAAGTGCACTTTTCTAAATTGGCACACAAATTGTGTTGCTGTAGCGTTTGGAGGACCTATCGGATGTGGTGGAGGTGTTCTTCCCAAGTCTGGCTGAATATTAGGATGTCATCCAATTACACTACTACAAATGAGTTGGTGAATGGCCAAAGGTTGTAGGAGCATTCGTCAACCCAAAAGGCATGACCAACCATTCAAAAAGGCCCTCCTTGGCTTTGAAGGCAGTCTTCCACACATCAGTCGGTTCGATCGGTACCTGGTGATACCCAGACTTTAAGTCAATCTTGCTAAAATATTTTGCACCTTTAAGCTGGTCCAAGAGGTCATCAATCCATGGGATCGGGTACCTATTCTGGATAGTGATCTTGTTCAGTGCCCGATAGTCAATACAGAGTCTCCAAGTCCCATCCTTCTTCTGTACCAACACGATCGGGCTCCCACAGGGCGATGAACTTGGCTGAATGTGACCCTTCTGCAACAGCTCTTGAATTTTCCTTTTGATTTCATCATTCTCCAGAACAGGGCATCAATAGATCGGTCCATTGGGCAGCGGTGCACTTGGGGTTAGATCGATGGGATGCTTGACCTAACAATGCATAGGAACCCCTGTGGGTGAGGTGAATATGTCTCGGTACTCCTCCACAACCTTGTCCATTTGTTGTTGTCATGTAGATGGGCCATGTCTGGAGGTCGTGGCCACGATCTTCTTCTTTCCCTAAGGACAAATCATCAAGAAAACAAATTTCCTGGTTTTGGAAATAAGCTTACTGCATTGTTTTGCAGTAACCAAAGAGATAGCGGCAGGAGGTGGTACCTCTAGTATCCTGTACAACTTATTTCCCAACATAATAATAACAGCGCGAGGCCAAGACTCATACACAACATGTCGCTTCCATAAGTATGGCTGACCCAATAATACATCACAAACATCAAGAGGAGCAATATCACATAATACCTCATCGATGAAGGGCTTAATGCTGTAGGGAAGGCGACACTACTGGTTGACGCGGAGATCTCGTCCTTGGTGAAGCCACCCGATGGTGTATGGCTGCGGGTGTACTGTAGTTGGCAAGCCCAACCACTTCATGACCTCTACTGAAATGAGGTTCTTTTGGATCCCACTGTCGACAATGAACTGTAGTGGGGAACCTTTTACCCACATCTAGTAGTAGAAAAGATGCTCCTCCTCCTTTTAATCTTCTAGTTCTTCCTTTTGGATCTTCGTGGTGGCAACGGTGGTATTGGGCTCTGTATCAATAATCTTCTTTCCTCTGTCATTCCCCTTCTCGGGTTCTGATTCAGTGTCCAAGTATGCATCTGATTCAGAAGCCTTTATCTTGGCCACTAGTAACTGCTTGGCCCGACACTCGTTGGTGTTGTGAGTGGGCTCTTATGGAACTCACACCACTTTCCCACTTCCTTCTTCAGCTTCGCAGTGTTTTTCTTCACTTGCATATTTGGAAAGTTGTCTTGAGTTGCCATGCCTTGGTTGTGTCCTTGGTTCTATGGTTTGGGGGCACCTTTCGCTTGCTTCTGATTCGCAAATCCAAAGTCTTGCTTTTTCTGTTTGAATTTTTGCTCAATTTTGGAAGCATACCAGTATGTCGTACCAAGCAAGGAGATGTCAAGGAACTTCATTTCCTCCTAAATGTATCTATGCAGACAACTGTGGTAGTTCAGCAACAAATGTTTTTCTGAATCTTTGATACCCAACTTGGTGCGCAGGGTATGGAACAAATTCGTCATCTCATGCACATCTTGATCTCTTTGCTGCCACAACGTAGTCCATTGTATGTACTTGTCGTCATAGCTCCCCATGGGATAATATTGTCCCTTTATGGCATCTCGGAATGAATTCCAAGTGGGTATTGCTAAGAACAGAGAAGTTTCCTCCTCGTCCTTTCTCTCACAGTAGGTTTCCCACCAGTCCTTGATATGGGGGGCGGCTTTGAGTAGTGAAAAAGTAATCTTTTCCCGGTCGGAAAAGTCTTGAACCGAGAAATATTCTTCTAATAGATTCAACCATCTATCTACGGCATTTTCATCTATTCAGCCATCAAATATGGGAATGTTGAAGTTTACTTGTACCTTAAAAGGGGTTGCGCCTCCAGAGTGGCCGCTAGATGCAGATGCGCCACCAGTGGGAAGTCGTTGAAGGATCTGGGCAAAGTTATCCATCATCGCGTTCCTTTGTTTTTCAGGGGCCTCCTTGAGAAACATTTTGATAGGATATTATGCACCCTCATCTTTCTTTTCATCCCCCATGTGAGGGCATCGGGATTTGCGAGGCTGATCTTGCAAAGGTTCAACCAGATTGAGCCCTAACTCTTTATACCCCGCCCTCATTGGGGACATGCAAAGAAGGATCGAGAAAGAGCAGACTGCTCTGATACCACTGATCTGGTTGTATGCAGGAACACAACAGAATACACAAATAACCATAGAAATAAATATGCTGCAGAAATAACACTTCATTTCATTAATCAAAGAACTGAAACTTGTTTACATACAGAATGGAAATAAACTAGCTAGAGTGCTGGTAGCTTATCTCTAAGAAGAGATGTGGTGGCTACATGCCTCTGAAATACCTGTTATAGTGAGGCTCAAAGGCCTATATATTATTGAGAAACAATGGAAACCCTACACATCCAAAAACCTAACCCTAGGAGGTGAAAACGCCAAAATGTGGGCCCCGTTGGGTAACTTGGTACATCAATTTCCCGGGGTCGTACCTTTGGCATACAACCTCTGTTTGATGCACATGATACATCGTTAGAAATATCTCTTCAAGGACTACATCCACAAATAGAAAATATGAAGTTTGGAATGGACTCATATTTGCTCAACCATTCGATGCCGAAAAAACGTCGTTTAGGGCCTCAAAACGGCTCCGGAAGTTTAGAACCCAAAAACTACCAAAAATAGTAAATTGTGCTACAATTAAAGAAACTGGAAAACTTAAAGAAACAATGGTGGTGGTCCAAGTGGAATAGGTGGGTGTCCACCAATATCCTCCCAGATCATTAATCTAGTTTTATCTACGGGTAATTTGGTGGAGGTTTCATCCCTTGATGTTTTTTTACATAAGAATTTGGATGTTATGGGAGTGTATCCTGGTTTACAGGTCTTAGCAGTGGATTCACTCAAACCCATTTGTTGTGGAAATTGAACCCAAGTGATAGAACAATTGCACTCACAAAATTGCTAATCAAACATGCAAATTTACACACAAAGGAGACTAAAATTGGAGCATAAAAATAATCTGTATTGAATAAGTATATAATAGCCAACCTTATGAAGTCATAGGCTATTGCAATATATAATTACATGAGATATTCAAATGCATAAGGATGCCATTTGAAATAGTCAAAAAGTAGGCTTACTAAATCTAGTCAAATCCCCCATAGGCGCATAAAGTAGTTTCCAAATCTACCTAGAGGCTCACGAATTAGAAAAGTCAAGTAGGAAAGCTAATAAGTAATGGAAAGACAACTCATACATGCTTTTATTAGGAGAAAATAATGGAGGATGATGAGGGAAAAAAACAAGTCAACTACACCTATTCTTACTTTCACTTTTGTCATAAATCTCAATAAAGCAGGCAACTTAGCAGAAAAAGCAGATATGCGCTAGGGAGGATCTGGAATAAAGCATATATGCTAAATATGGATTCCAAGAGGTTTCCCAAGCACTCCATGACTCAGTTTTAGAAAGTTTGACTTCTAGGACATGTGGAAGACAACTTGCATAGAGTGGAATATTGGAAACTAGGCAAATAAGACAAAAATGGATTAATTAATGTCTAAGGTAGCTAACTATGGGTTGATTATTCTAACACCCCCCCTTAAGCCTGAATTTATGAGTAAATATCAGAAAACTATAGGGCCTAGAAACAAGGCTTAGTCACCCTTTACATACTGCATGTCCATTTAACCAAGAAAAGAGGCAAAAACCCAGTGGGAAAATCCTCCCTTAAACATGGAGAGTAAAACAAAAATTGAAAATCTTGCCATCAATCATGCTTCACAGCATGATCAACAACCCTCGACAGTGATTTGAGATTGTTGAATTTCTTCTCACAAAAAACTTTGGTGAAGATGTCTGCTACTTGTTCTGAAGATGCACAGAAGAGTTGGTGAATGGTGCCATCATGCACAAGCTGTCTGATGTAGTGCATATGGATCTCAATGTGTTTGGTTCTCTGTTTTTGAAATGGATCATTGAAGATTCGAATGGTGCTCTGATTATAACAATAGATAATAGTTGAAAACTCTGATTCAAAGCCACACTCACCGAGTATCCCCTGCAACCATAAACATTGAGTTGTTGCATTTACAACTCCTATGTACTCTGCTTCTGTAGATGAGAGTGATATGGCACTCTATTTCTTGCTTGACCAACTGATTGGTCCTTTAGCAAGCATGAACACATATCCTAATGTTGAATTTCGATCTGTGTTGTCACCTACCCAATCACTGTCAATAAACCCAATCAAATCAAGATCAGATTTAGCTTTGTAGAAGATCCCATGAGTTCTTGTTCCCTGAACAAAGTTAAGGATCCTTTTAGCTGCTCTCCAATGGATCTCATGAGGCTGATCCATGTATCTTGAGGCCACACTTACTGCATAAGAAATATCAAGTGGAGTGTGTATAAGGTACAACAAACACCCAATCAATTGCCTATACAGTGTATTATTTACCATAGGAGAAGAACCTGCTTTTTCAAGCTTAACTCCTAAAAAGAAGGGAGTCTTTCTTGGCTTGCAATCTTTCATGTTGAAATTATTCAGCAAATATAAAGCATACTTAGATTGGTGTACTTTTATTCAATGTTGGGATTGAGCAATTTCGAGACCCAAGAATTGGCTCAACAACCCCAAATCAGTCATAGAAAATGCATGGTTCATTGCATCCTTCAAGGAGGCAATTTATTTCTTTGAACTTCGTGTAATCAAAAGGTCATCCACATACAAGACAATAATCATCAAAGAACCATGAATCAGCTTCAAATAAACATTAGGATCAGACTTGCATCGAACAAAACTCAATGACAACGAAAGCCATCAATCTTGGCATACCAAGCCCTGAGGGCTTGCTTAAGCCCATATAATGATTTCTTTAACCTGTACACAAAAGATGGATTAGAAAGAAACCATTGAGGCTGTTGCATGTAAATCTCTTCAATAAGATCTTGATTCAAGAAATCACACTTCACATCCATGTGATGTACCTCCCACTTCTTCGAAGCTGCAATGGCTAAGGCTAGCCTAATGGAGTCCATCTCTGCCACTTGTGCAAAGGTCTCATTGTAGTCAATACCATGCACCTGTGAGTAGCCCTTGGCTACCAATCTTGCCTTATATTTCAAAGGTGAACCATCAGCAGCAAACTTAGTTTTGAAAACCCACTTACATTGAACTAGCTTCCTCCCTGGGGGAAGATCAACTAGTTCCCAAATGTTGTTCTTCTGGAGTGAGTTGAATTCTTCTTTCATGGCTGTTTGCCATCTTGGATCATGTGCTGCATCTTCATATGTCTGTGGGTTTGATTCAACCATCAAATAGCACTTCTCTACAAATAAAGGGTCTTTCATACACAGGGCACTCTCAAACTGAGATCTAGTCCTCCTAGGATCACTAGGATTTCCGGCTAGTTCCCCAGCTGCATGAATGGTCTTTGCTACCCATATTGGTCTTGTAGGACTGTCAATATTTGCAATTGAATCATCATTATCAGACATATCAGAATCAGCAAACTCATTTGTCTCTTCACTTACATTCAATGGTTCTGGTGGTGAAGAAAACTCTCCAACTTCAACTGCTGCTAAAGGCTCTTCTTGGAACTGAACACTCCTTTCAATGAAGGCTTTGTTTGTGCTCAAATTGATCAGCTTGTACCCTTTTGAATCTTCAAAGTACCCAACAAATAAACACCCTTTGCTTTGGGGCTGCAAAGCCTTCCTCTTTTCTATTGGAATTCTAGCCCAAGCCTTTGAGCCAAAAATCCTAAAATGGGTCACATCTGGCTTGTGCCCACTCCAAGATTTGAAAGGAGTCATACCATCAAGCTGTTTATGAGGAACCCTATTCTGGATATAGGATGCACATTTTATAGCCTCGTACCAAAACTTTGGTGGCAAAGTCTTAGCCTCCATCATACAGGTTGCCATCTCCTTCAGTGATATGTTCTTTCTTTCAGCAACACCATTTTGCTGTGGTGTGTAAGGGATTGAATGTTGCATCTGAATACCTAAATCTTCACAATATTGAATGAACTTAGACTTGACATACTCACCACCATTGTCAGATATGAGGATCTTGAGTCTCCTCCGAGATTGGTTTTCAACCAAAGCCTTAAAGACTTTGAAGAGGCCAAAAACTTCAGACTTATGCTTCAGGAAGTAAACCCAACAATACCTAGAAAAGTCATCTATGAAGGTTAATGCATATTTGGCTTGACTCATTGACATATGAGGAAATGGACCAGCAACATCACTATGGATCAACTCAATAGGTGTAGAGGTTCTCTCATGACTAGCTCTCTCAAATTTATGCTCTGGGTGTTTTCCTAGGATACAACCTTGACAGACCCCTTGGAAAATTTAATCTTTGGTAACCCTATGACCATTTATTTTTCACTTAGATCAGAAAGATACTTATAGGTAAGATGGAAAAATCTTTCATGCCAAAGATTGCTTGCCTCATTAGCATGAATCATAAGAGCAAAGGGGTTTGAGTAGGGCAGAAAATGTGAAAACATGTATACCTTCGAAGTGTGATCTACAACTCCTTTTGCAATGACTTTACCATTCGAGATCTCTGTGATCTCAACATCATCAGGGGAGAATATGACCTTCTTTGGAGAACCTGTGTGGGTCATCTGATACACTGACAAGAGGTTAGAGGCAAGACCTGGAACATACAATACATTACTGAACTTACCATGGCCAAGATCAATCCTTCATTTTCCCAAACTGTCAGTGAGAGAGTCATCTCCCAGCACTATTGGTGGACCTTTCGACATGTCAAGAGAGGAGAATGCCTCCTTGGTCGAAACCATATGTCTTGAAGCTCCAGAGTCTATGATGAAGCTAGGTGAGCTTGATGTGCCAACAACCAATGCATGTACTCTCTCTCTGTCCTCTGAATTTGATCCTCCTTCCCTCTTCTTTGAGCTATCAGGAAGGGAGATGTTATTGTTCTCCTGGAGTTGGGTCAGCATGTCAATTTGCTTCTTCATGCAGGAGCTTTCGGGATGATAGCCCTTACTGCAGTATGCACACTTTCTCATTTCTCCTTTGTTCTTCTTCTTCTGGAAGTTCTTCTTGGAGCCTTGGGGATCCTCTTGAGACTTGTTCTTGTCTCTCTTTTGCTCAGGTGGCTTCTTAGCTTTCTTCTTTCCTTTTGAATCCACCCTCGAATCTCCAGCAACCAAAGCTTGGTATTTGGAAGGTTTGATGGTGCCCATCATCACCAATTTATCCTGTTCTTGTGTGAGGGATTCCATGAACTCTGCAAGCTTAGGCATCTTCCAGGCTCGAGCTGTCAACTTGGTGGCATGGAAGGTTGAACCAAACACTGAATAGTCAGGGCCAAGCTTCGAGAGTATGGCCAAAACTATGTGTTCCTCCTTCTTTTGAATTCCACACTTTTTTAGCTACAAAACAAGGGCTTTAAATTTGGAAAAGTAGAGTTGAAGGGATTCGAAGCTACTGGGACTCAGAGAGATCAATTCATTCTCGATTTGATGTCCTCTCATCTCATATGTCTTACCAAAAATCTCTGCAAGCCTCTCCCACACTTCATTAGGTGATGTCAATCCATCAAGATGGAAAAAGAGGTCTCTGGATATGCTCAGACACAAGAGACCATAGGCCTCATCCCTCCTGTTGTGCCATTAAATTTTCTCTGCAGCTGCATTGGGATCTACCTCAGTTGCCATAGTCACCCTGTAGAGACCTTTCGCTCTCAACAGTATCCCCATCTCTGCTTTCCATTCAAAGAAATTAAATGGAGTTAAGATGATCTTCTGAGATTGATCCATAGCTTAGAAACTGTGCCCTTCAGTCAGCAGAATGCTCCTAGTCAAGATGTCAAACCTGCAATAGTAATATGGAAGGAGAGAAATCAATCTACAAAGGCTTTGATACCATGTGGAAATTGAACCCAAGTGATAGAACAAGTGCCCTCACAAAATTGCTAATCAAACATGCAAATTTACACACAAAGGAGACTGAAATTGGAGCATAACACTAATCTATATTGAATAAGTGTACAATAGCCAACCTTATGAAGTCATAGGCTGCTGCAATATATAATTACATGAGAGATTTGAATGCATAAGGATTCCATTCGAAATAGTCAAAAAGTAGGCTTACTAAATCTAGTCAAATCTCCCATAGGTGCATAAAGCAGTTTCCAAATCTACCTAGAGGCTCACGAATTAGCAAAGTCAAGTAGGCAAGCTAATAGGTGATGGAAAGACAATTCATACATGCTTTTATTAGGAGAAAATAATGGAGGATGATGAGGGCAAAAAAAAAGTCGACTACACCTAGTCTTACTTTCCCTTTTGCCATAAATCTCAATAAAGCAGGCAACTTAGCAGAAAAAGCAGATATGCACTAGGGAGGATCTGGAATAAGCAGATATGCTAAATATGGATTCCAAGAGGTTTCCCAAGTGCTGCATGACTCATTTTTAGCAAGTTTGACTTCTAGGACATGTGGAAGACAACTTGCATAGAGTGGAATATTGGAAACTAGGCAAATAAGACAAAAATGGATTAATTAATGTCTAAGGTAGCTAACTATGGGTTGATTATTCCAACATTTGTCTAACCTCTCTTTCTAATATTGAGAAGGGCCATGATATCTTGTTTAGGGATTTGAGGGAGTCATTTAGATCTCAGGCTGATGACGTTTCTTCTTGTAAGTTTATTCCTTCAGAAGCTCTTTTGGTGGTTTTAGGGTTTGTGTCGTCTGTTAGAGTTAATTCTACTAAAGTTGTTGGATACTTTCTAAGGTCTAGCACTAAGGTTTATGTGGATAATTTTTGGGTAAAGGATGGTTTTAGGTTCCTTTCTGGATATTCTATTTCTTGTAAGGGGCCTAGTGTTCCACTATCTGTAGAGGGACCTATCTTTTCTCTTGATAAAAAATCGGGTGCACTTAGGACAGTGAATTCCCTTACTAGGGTTTCATTATTATTGTGTTGTCACTTAATTGTCGAGGGTTAGCTAGTATTCCCAAAAAACTAGCGGTTCATAGGTTGGTTGAAGAACAGTTTCCTGAAGTTTTGTTTCTTCAAGAAAGTATGTGTGATGGGAAAGTTATTGCTGTTGAGATGGAGTCTCTACTTAATGGTTGGTTTTTTGTCTCTATGGATGCCAAAGGGAAATCTGGTGGTCTTTAGTTGGTTGGAGGACTCGTCAATTTCAGTTTTTAAATGTGTGGGAAGTGGACTCTGGATTGTGTGTTTCTCTTTATTCCATTGAACTTAAAGAGGATTTTTGCTTTGTTAATGTGTATGGTCCCTGTGTGGAGAGGGAAAGGTTCTATACTAACATTTTTGTTGTTGAGATCCTTAAGAGTTCTAAGCTGATTTTAGGTGGGGATTTAAACTTCTCTCTGGGTTTTTTCTTAGATTTGGGGTGCTAGGGCTCGGGTGGACAATATTTCCATTTTTTTTACCGTGAAGTTGGATGGTTTTGGTCTTGTGGATGTTTCTCCTATTGTTTTACTTCCTACTTGGTCAAACAAAAGAGTTGGGTCTGATAATATCAGTAAGAGACTTGATAGGATTCTAGTTTCTACTGATCTTTTGGATTTAGAGTTACATTTTTGTCAATGGGTTGGTTGTGGTGTGGATTTGGATCATCATCCGATTTTCTTACAGATTTTGAATAATGATGTTAAACCTCGTAGCCCCTTCAAGTTTAATGCTCACTGGTTATTGGATGATGATTTTGTTTCTTTATTGAAAGCTTCCTGGAATGTTTATGTGGACAATCCTTTGGTGACGCTTGCTTCACATTTTGCTTCCAGCCTAAAGCACATTAAAGAGGTGTCTATTTTATGGTATGTACAGAAAAAAGCTCATGGGCTAAAAGATTTAGTGGATATTGAACTATTGTTGGTTGAATCCTTTAACAAGATGGGTTTTGGTTTTTCATCTAAGGAGGATAAGTCCTTCCTGCTTGATCTGGAGACACGCAAAATAAAAAATTTGTTTGATCGTGAAAATGTGGCAAGACAGAAAAGAAGGGCTATTTGGCTTACTTGTGGAGATGACAATACTTCTTCATTTCATAAGTATGCTAACCATAGGAAAATTTTTAACTCTATTTGGAAAATTGTTGATGATGGTGGTAATCTGTTTGAAGGTTTTGATTCTATAGTTGGGGCTGGCGATAATCATTTTGAGACTATGTTTAAGGAGGATAAGAATATTCATCTTCCTGATATCATGAAGGTTGCAAAAAAATTCCCTGCATTTGTCACAGAAGAGGAAAATGAAGATCTTATGGTACCTGTTACTCTTAATGAGATTCAGACTGTTCTTTCTTCGAGTAAAAATGATAAAATTTTGTGTCTGAATGGGATCCCCGTTGAGGTGTATAGGGCTCTTTTCGATGTTTTGGGTCTGGATTTATTACGTAGTTGATGACTCTAGGAAGAGTGGCAAAATCCCTATTGTTTTTAATTCTACTTTTATTTCCCTTATTCCTGAGTCTGATCTTACAAAATCCTTTGAAGAATTTAGGCCTATTTCTTTGTGTAACTTCACTTACAATATCATTAGTAAGGTTATTTCTACTCGTACTAGGAAGGTACTTGATAGGTATATTTTTGGTGAACAATTTGGGTTTCTACCTGGGAGACAGATTCATGATGTTGTAGGGGTTATTCAGCAAGGTTTGCATACAATTCATAGTAAATGCTTGAAGTCTGTGATTTTAAAAATTGATTTGTCCAAATCCTATTACCGTGTTTATTGGACTTATCTCCAGGTCCTTCTCTCTCAAATGGGGTTTGTTGTGCCTTTTATTTCTTAGGTTATGGGTAGTATTACTTCTGTTTCTTTTGCCTTATTGATTAATGGAGCAGCTTCTTCTTTCTTTATATCTGGTCGTGGGCTTAGGCAAGGGTTCCCTCTTGATCCTTTGCTTTTTCTTATTGGCATTGAAGGTTTGGGAAGGGATTTACATAAAGCAAAGGAATGTGGTGATTTTCATGGCATCTCTTTTGGTAGTGGGATTACTAAAACTTATGTTTTTTTGTGGATGACATTGTCATGGTTTCTGATGGATCTGATCAGTCATTATCGACTTTGAATGAGGTTTTGCTTTATTTTTGTAAGGCATCTGGGATACATATTAATGAAGATAAATCTTCTTTACTTCACTCTGGTTTGGAAGATACTGAGCTAACTTCTTTAAAGAATGTTTTCTCTTTCCCTGTTGTTAATCTTGAGATTGGTTTGAAGTATCTCGGCTTTCATCTCAAAACTTGTAGATACTTCATCAAGGATTGGGACTGGCTGGTTGCTAAAGTGGAAAAAAGGATTAAAAATTGGATCTTTCGTTGGATGACCAAGGGAGGTAAGTTTACCTTGGTTAAATTTGTTCTAGAGGTTATTCTGGTCTATTGGATGCAGTTTTGGATTCCACTGGGCATTATTGAAAAGATTGGGAAATTGTGCTTCAAATTTTTATGGCCTGGGAAAAATGATTCTTCTAGATTACCCTGGACCTCTTGGTAGATATTGGCTTGTCCAAAGTTTTGGGGGTTTGCAGGCTGAAAATTCCTGTTGTCTTTTTTAAAGCTCTTGCTGCCAAGAGTGTTTGGAATCTTATTCATGGTTCTGGTCTTTGGGTTCAGATTTCCATTCAGAAGAGTACCTGTCCTTTATCCTTACTTGATTGGATCAGAGTTTATGTTAAACAGAAAAGGTGTTTATCTATTGTTGGAAAGCAATTTTATGGTCTTTTGATTTTATTGGCAATAATCTTGTGTGAAAGGTTGGAAATGGTGTTGATGTTTGTCTTAGATTGGATCCATGGGTTGGATGCAAATGGAGACATCTTTTACCTTCTATATTGATTGATAAATTACACTCTTTTGGAATTTATTTTCTTAAAGATATTGGATGTCCTGGTGTGTCTTTTCTGTTGGAGTAGGGTTGGCTATCTATTGAAAACATTGGGTTACTGGATAATCAGGATGTTGCTTCCTGGAATGGATACCTTTCTATACTTAAATCCATTCATGTAAGGTTATAAAATGATGTGGATGTGTTGGTTTGGAATCAGTCAAAATATGGGAATTTTTCTCCCAAAGATGGATATCTTCAGTTGATTATGGATGGGAATGAGGTGGAAATTTCCTGGTGGTGGAAGGTGCTATGGAATTTTAAGTGTCCTCTTAAGTCTAAAATATTTTGTTGGTTTTTATTATCTGATAAGGCTTTAACATGGGATATCCTATGTAGAAAAGGCAGGGAAAGACCTGGTAGGTGTTATTTGTGTAAGATGGATGTTGAGTCTAATTTTCATTTAGGTGTGGAATGCTCTTTTACCAGAAGTGTTTGGTTTGAACTTGAAACCAAGTTACAGATTAAGAACTTATGGATAGGTGATTCGATGATATCCTGTCTTAAGAATTGGTGTCTTAAAGAGGACTTGAAGCACATCAGATCTTTACCAGTTATAGTTTTATGGTTCATATGGAAGGCAAGAAATCATAGTTGTTTTGAATATTTTCTACCTCTTCCTTATCATGTTTCCTCTCTATGTTTGGGCATGTTGATTTCTTATCCACAAGACAATATTGTTGTTAACATCATAACTGTGGTAGAGGAAAATATTGATAAAACCTATCCTTGGGGGTTTTTCGAAGGCTGGGCAACTGGTGAACCTAAAGTATGTGGAGCTGGTGGTATACTTTATTTTTCCGAAGATCATTATTTTAACTTTAAAGAAGGTTTGGGTTATGGTACTAACAACTTGGTTGAACTTATTGGTTTAAAGTTACTGCTCGCTTTGGCTTTGGATAAACATATTACTAAGTTGCAGGTTTTTGGAGACTCTCAGTTGGTTATAAACTGGGCCACTGGTCAGTTCAAAATTCAAAATATTCAGCTTTCCCAGGTTCTTCATGAAGTTATCATATTTTCTAATATGTTTGAGTTTGTGGATTACAAGCATATTTATCGAGAAATAAATTCTCTCGTAAATGAACTAGCAAAAGTTGGGTCCCATGTTTTGGTTGGGTTCTCGTAGATTACAGAGTATCGTGCATCTGAAACTTTTGAGACTGTTTTTCCTTTTTAGTTTCTCTTTGGGAGAAGATTTGGACAGAATGATTACCTTTTTGGTAACTATTAATGCTATATGTTTGACAGTTGGATTATGGACAACATTTCTGTCAATTTTTGAGATCGTGGCATGTATGAAGTTTGTTTTTTATGAGAGCATGCTATTTCTCTGACTATCAAGTTGTGCAGATTGATATTTTTGCTATGAAGTTTGTTGTTTATGAGAGCATGCTATTTCTGTGAGTATGAAGATGAGCAGATTGATTCTGCTATGCGATTTTCATAAGATGAATTTGTGGTACTAATTGTAAACATTGATCCATTGATGTGGTACTAGTTTAAAGACTGTGATTTTTTGTAAGAATTCACTTGTTGAATTTATGTTCTTGATACTTTTTGAACATGGACAATATTCATTTTTGATATTGGTCCATCTAATGAATGTATTTTGATATATGATATATAAATAAATTACAATTTTTTTCTGTGGAAAAAAAAGGTAGTTTTTTTATAATTTTTTCAAGTAATTTATAATTATGTAGAAATTTGAATGCAGATTATTTATTTAGGCAAATTGTTGTAACTTTTCTTGAATTTCAGTGGCTTGAAATGGTACTCAACGGAGAATTTAT
The DNA here is from genome assembly GCA_001517045.1 of Pseudotsuga menziesii. Classification (NCBI taxonomy): domain Eukaryota; kingdom Viridiplantae; phylum Streptophyta; class Pinopsida; order Pinales; family Pinaceae; genus Pseudotsuga; species Pseudotsuga menziesii. Next base: position 186,442 of record LPNX010434200.1, read on the forward strand.
TTCATCAAAGTTGTTATTTTTTAATTTTTTTACTATTTATTCCATCGAAGTTGTTAAATGTTTTTTTGGATTTTGAAAATTTGAAAGGGTTTTAATAGAATTTTTTTATAAAATATTTATTTATATTTATATTTATAAATATATATTTTATTATTTAAGAGGGTTATAAAATTGGAGTAGTCTAAATGTTAGATGTTTTTAATTGTTTTAGGTTTTATTTGTTTGTTTTTCTCATAATAAGGTAGAAACTTTAGTTTAATTCTTGAAAAAAATATGGTAATTGTTAAAATTGTACAATCTAGGTGTACTTTGGATATTTGAGAATGTTGAATCCATTTATGCATTCAAAAAAATGATTTGGATACTTCATAATTTAGATTCTGGGGAAAAAATAAACCAAATTTGAATTAAAAATTTGCCCTAAAGTCCAAAACTTCTAATAAATAGACTAATGTAAAATTGATTTTTTTTTTACTTATTAAGTTATATAATTTTTATCATCCCCAAGAGATACTCATGTTGGCTTGACCCTCTCTACTAAGGTGTAATGCTAGGGGTCATGGGATCTATTCTCCTCAAGTCTTAGACTTTTAGGATTCTTAAGTAGAGTGTCATAGGAAGTGGCATTGAGAAATGAACCTATGGGCATTGGGAATCAACTTCTAAGTTTCTTAGGTAAATCCATACAAAACAACATTGAGAATTGAACATGTCAATGCTAAGAATTGAATTTTGATTCTCAAATAGAACCATAGTAAAAGGCACTAATAATCAAACCTGGTGGCAATGAGAATCCCAAAAAAATCCATACAAAGTGGTTTGAGATTTGAACCTATGGACGTTGATCATCAACACATCAAGTTCTTAAGTAGAGCCATATAGAATAGTGACAAGAACCAAACCTATAGGCAATGAGAGTCAACTTTTTGAATATTTAGGTATAACGCCCATATAGAATGGTGCTAAAATAAGACTATGGGAATTGAGAGTCAACCTCTAAGATTCTCAAGTAGAGCCATATAGTGTGGCACCAAGATTTAATCACATGGGAATTGACAATCAACTTCTAGTATTCTGGGATAAATATATTCAAAACAAGATTTTTAAGTAAAGCCACATAGAATGGTGTGTTTGGAGAATAAAACCTATGTGCTGAGAATGGATTCTCGGATTCTCAATTAAAGTCACATGGAATAGTAATTAGGATTGAACCTATGGATGTTGGGAATTGACTTTTGGCTCTTCAAGTCACATGGAGAGATGATGAAAATCAAACATATTGTTGTCAAAGTTCATTGCCTTTTCGGATTTTGAATAAAAATCAAACTTAATGATGATGAGAATCAAACCTACGGACACTAAGAACCAATGTTTGAGACATTAAGTAGAGTGATGCAAAATGGCATGAATTGAGAATTGAACTTAAGGGGTGTTAAGAATTGGCTTTTAAGATTCCCATGTAAAGACATATGGAATATGATTCTAGAATCAAACGTATCTACATTAAGGATTAGTTTCCAATATTCTTAAGTATATTGAGAATTGGGTTTCAAGATTCTCGTATGAAAATATTATGTAAATCCATACAAAGACTCGTATTCTAAATTTGGTTAGTAAAAAATTAAGAAAACTTAAATTAAGAAATGCACAGCATCAAACCTCATAATATTAAAGAGACTCCTACATAAGAAAGGGTGTAAACTAAACTCTAGACAATTTACATCCAAAATCTAGCGATAGGGATAATTGAGGTCACAATTTTCCCATTCTCATATTTCCAGCAAAAAACACCAAAAAAAATGGAAATAGTTTAGAGTTTAGCCCACTCCATAATAAAGTAACATAAAATTATAAATCTTTAAACATTAAAAGACTCATAAATAAAGAAAAACATTAAAGAGACTCATAAATAAAAAAGTAAAACATTAAAGATACTCATAAATATTTAAAAAAAAAAGATAAAATGAAAAAAAAAATTGTTGCAATGCAAGAACACTACTAACATTGATCCCTCGTGGACAAAAGGACCTAAGATGCTAAAAATTTGGTTGCCATGCCAAAGAAGAGGGGGCATGGACCCTCATTTGGGTTGAAAATGACCTTTGAGGCCTGTCCTCTCCTCTATAGGAGGGTGCTTCCCCTTTACTTTCTTGAGCTCCAAGGTCACTTAATTTGAAGCAACCCGGATTTTAACTTGAAAGTGGGGTGTTGGGTTATGACAAATTAGAAACCCTCCTTGCTCTGAATTTTGTTTATGTAGGGGTATAGGGGGAAAGTGTGTATAGGATAGGCGACGGAGCGACAATGATGTTGCAGAGGGTGGAGGGGAAGTAGCGATCGGTTACAAGAGAGTTCATATTGACAAAGAATGATTGAACGAGCAACCAACCGGGGGGCGGGGACCCAGGTGGCTGAGGCCCCAGGGGCAGCATGGCACACATGAAGCAGGGGAGGTTTGGAACAAAGTTTAGGAGATTGGGGCATTGCACCCACGTGAAGTCCCTGTGGCCCATGCCCCTATGATGATCTCCCGTATCTCCACCTACCCATTTCCCTTCAAACTTCCATGCATGGCGGATGATTAGTCCCCAAATGAACCGTTTGGACAACGCCACGATGGACAAGAAGTATTTATCACCCTCTGAGCTGGACAAGCCACACAATTGTATGACACCGATGTATTATAGAGGATAATACTTCCATGGGGGGCACCATCCTCCCAGTGGTCGATGTGGGGGCACTGGCGCACCCGTGTATGGTATCCAACAATATGGCATATGAATTGAGATCCTTTTCAAAATCCTACTCGACAAATTCTTCACAGCTAAAAATCCACGGCATTAATGAGTCCTTGAAATTCCTTCCAATATACGCCATGGAAAAGTGGGCAAGCCACTAACACGGGGTCTTCACTCAGTGAAGCCATGTCATAGCGCCTTCGTTCATGGGATATTAAATAATACCCCTAATTTCACTAGATATTGATAATTACCTACAAAAATCCTATTGTTGAGCCCCCCCTCCCACTACATATTTCTAATTTTAAAAACCCTATTTTTACAATATATTCCTTATTTTTAAAAGAAACCCCTTTTTATATCCCCCAATACCTATAAACCCCTTATATGCTACTCCTCACCCCCCAATACCTACAATATATTGACCTTATTTTTCACAATTAAAAACCCCCCTTTATAATGAACGTGATAAGATATTGCTCAAAAAGGTGAATCCCCCGTGGCCACTAATAGGTACATTTGGATACCCACTGATAAAAAATTGATGTATTTGTACATTAGTTATTAAATATGTGATGTGATTTGCACTTAGAAAATTTTGACAGTGAGTAAATCAATCAGTTAATTGATGGATTTTAGAGGTATTAAATTTGCAAACCTACTGTAACAATTTGTCAACTGGTTTAAAAAACAAAAATATTTTGGCAGGGTACTATTGCATTCATTTTTCAATAATCATGGAAAATTATAAGAAAAAAATTGGAAAGGAAAACTAAAGGAATCTGAAAGTTCACCTAATTCAATTCATTCAATTCAGAATCTATTACAAGATGTTGATATTCCAAAATTAGTGATATTCACATTAATCAAAAATAAATTAGATTTAGAAATAGATTGCTATCACCTTCGACCCTATTGTTCATTTCTAATTTACCAGCACAGTTACAGGTAAAAACAAAAAACAAGTTGTTACTATTTTTTTAACTACCATTTAGCTGAAGCTTATTTAAATCTTAATCAAAACACATATAAGCATAACAAGATACTACTACCACAAAATGAATCAATGATGTACAATTGTTACACTTGGGTTAATCTTATTGATCCACTCAAGCAAGTCCAAAATAAATATATAAATAAAAACTGCAATTTTTTTCAATTTGTCAAAATCTTTCCAATATTAATATTCAATTTTTAGAATAAATAATTTTTTTATAAAATAAGTTTATAAAAATAAAATTTCTTTTTATTATTAATATTCAATTTTTAGAATAAATAATTTTTTATTAAAATAAGTTTATAAAAATAAAATTTATTTATTGAAATGTATAGAATTTTAGTTTATTAGAATTTTATTGAAACTTTTAAATATATATGTATTATAACTTTCAACTTAAATTTGATTAGCTAAATTTTAATTATACTCAACAAAATGTTAAAAAGTATGCATAAATTATTCAGCATTATTGCATAATTAACTCAATCCAAACTTTAGGATTGGTGGATAGGTATCAATTCTTTTCATATTTGCCATTCATATAAAGACTAGATTATATTACCATATATTTTTAAGTTTTTAATAACTCATATATATTATTTCATATTTTTTTTTATCCATCTTCCATAACATTGCTATTTTAAAGGTTAATGTAATATTTATAATTTTTTTAGAAAGAAAAAAGTTGGTCCTTGTTATAATGTAATATTTATACATTATATACACAAGTAAATAAGATCTTTAAGTTTTAGTTGTTTTTAAGTTATCGAGGATGGTAATGACAATTAAAAAAGAAAAAGAACCCTTTCAGTTTTTTTAGAATTTTACTTTTAATTCTCAAAAAATTTACAAAACATTTTAAAATCATGATAATGTTAATAATTTAAAAAATTAAAAAGATCAATATTGTTAACGATTATTTAAATTTTTGGCAAGCAATGTAGTTGATGCCAGCCACAAGGCAGGGGTTCACGTGACAATGTTTGGCCACGCAGTGGAAGCAGATGAGGAACATGTGCCAGAGGTTCATGAGGCCCACGAGGCGAAAGAGGAGAGGACCATGAAGCAATCGAAAGGGCGTTTGATGGAGGTCGACACGAAAGGTCTAAACCACTTCATTAGCAGAAGCATGCATAGTTATAGAGGGGAAGATTACAAGGATGGTGGGGAGGTTTAACAGCAGCACGGTGGCTGCGGAGAGGCATGGGCATAAGTCTGGTGAGGGGATCTCGTCGCATGTCAAAGATGCTGGGAAGATTGTTCAAGCAATCCAAAGACTGGGCAAATCTTTGAGAAATCCATCCACCGTGGTAATGAGTACCTGGTTATGCATCGTTGGTTGTTCTTGTTGGGTGCCGTGTCACTATTTAACCAAGGAACAGAGGAATTACATTACACTATGGATTGTGAACAGAGTTTGGGAGAAGCACTCTCGCACCGGCAGTAACAAGGTCAGGCTTAGATTGCTTTGCAGTGGGGATTTAAGGAATTGCAGAAGAAGAGGCCATAGAATATTACCGCACAAACATGGGCACAACTTTGGGAGGGGGGATCCTCTGCTAACTATGGCATCTCCTGCAAGTGGGGATGTCAACAATGAGGAGGATCAATGGGAATGACTCTTCAATGAGGAGACGCCTGAACACATTCAACAATCCATAGCGATCATGGAGAATGAGATTTTTGGTGTATTTCGCATGAAGCTGGGTGGAGATGTTGTAATTTCCAATTATTGGCGACTCAAATTCATCCTCTCTCGCTCCATGAACGAAAGGGATAGCTATGCAAAACTAGTCTGTATTATCGTGGGCACTTTCAAGGATGATGCGGAGAGCAATCTTGTTCATATGCACAACCTCTTGAGGTTTTCGGCTCCCCCATTTCAGCACGTTCCTCGTAATGCAGATGTTGATATGGAGGAATCAAGTCAGGCAGGCGCTAAGCAAGGGAATGGGCAAGCCAAAAATTACAAACCTTATTTTTCACAATTATATTGACCTTATTTTTCACAATTAAAAACCCCCCTTTATAAATGAATGTGATAAGATATTGCTCAAAAAGGTGAATCCCCCGTGGCCACTAATAGGTACATTTGGATACCCACTGATAAAAAATTGATGTATTTGTACATTAGTTATTAAATATGTGATGTGATTTGCACTTAGAAAATTTTGACAGTGAGTAAATCAATCAGTTAATTGATGGATTTTAGAGGTATTAAATTTGCAAACCTACTGTAACAATTTGTCAACTGGTTTAAAAAACAAAAATATTTTGGCAGGGTACTATTGCATTCATTTTTCAATAATCATGGAAAATTATAAGAAAAAAATTGGAAAGGAAAACTAAAGGAATCTGAAAGTTCACCTAATTCAATTCATTCAATTCAGAATCTATTACAAGATGTTGATATTCCAAAATTAGTGATATTCACATTAATCAAAAATAAATTAGATTTAGAAATAGATTGCTATCACCTTCGACCCTATTGTTCATTTCTAATTTACCAGCACAGTTACAGGTAAAAACAAAAAACAAGTTGTTACTATTTTTTTAACTACCATTTAGCTGAAGCTTATTTAAATCTTAATCAAAACACATATAAGCATAACAAGATACTACTACCACAAAATGAATCAATGACGTACAATTGTTACACTTGGGTTAATCTTATTGATCCACTCAAGCAAGTCCAAAATAAATATATAAATAAAAACTGCAATTTTTTTCAATTTGTCAAAATCTTTCCAATATTAATATTCAATTTTTAGAATAAATAATTTTTTTATAAAATAAGTTTATAAAAATAAAATTTCTTTTTATTATTAATATTCATTTTTTAGGATAAATAATTTTTTATTAAAATAAGTTTATAAAAATAAAATTTCTTTATTGAAATGTATAGAATTTTAGTTTATTAGAATTTTATTGAAACTTTTAAATATATATGTATTATAACTTTCAACTTAAATTTGATTAGCTAAATTTTAATTATACTCAACAAAATGTTAAAAAGTATGCATAAATTATTCAGCATTATTAGATAATTAACTCAATCCAAACTTTAGGATTGGTGGATAGGTATCAATTCTTTTCATATTTGCCATTCATATAAAGACTAGATTATATTACCATATATTTTTAAGTTTTTAATAACTCATATATATTATTTCATATTTTTTTTATCCATCTTCCATAACATTGCTATTTTAAAGGTTAATGTAATATTTATACATTTTTTTTTTCAGAAAGAAAAAAGTCTGTCCTTGTTATAATGTAATATTTATACATTATATACAAAAGTAAATAAGATCTTTAAGTTTTAGTTGTTTTTAAGTTATCGAGGATGGTAATGAGAATTAAAAAAGAAAAATAATCCTTTCAGTTTTTTTAGAATTTTACTTTTAATTTTCAAAAAAATTAGAAAACATTTTAAAATCATGATAATGTTAATAATTTAAAAAATTAAAAGGATCAATATTGTTAACGATTATTTAAATTTTTGGCAAGAAATGTAGTTGATGCCAGCCACAAGGCAGGGGTTCACGTGACAATGTTTGGCCACGCAGTGGAAGCAGATGAGGAACATGTGCCAGAGGTTCACGAGACCCACGAGGCGGAAGAGGAGGGGACCATGAAGCAATCAAAAGGGCGTTTGATGGAGATCGACATGAAAGGTATGAACCACTTCATTAGCAGAAGCATGCATAGTTATAGAGGGGAAGATTACAGGGATGGTGGGGAGGTTTAACAGCAGCACGGTGGCTGCGGAGAGGCATGGGCGTAAGTCTGGTGAGGGGATCTCGTCGCATGTCAAAGATGCTGGGAAGATTGTTCAAGCAAGCCAAAGACTGGGCAAATCTTTGAGAAATCGATCCACCGTGGTAATGAGTACCTGGTTATGCATCGTTGGTTGTTCCTGTTGGGTGCCGAGTCACTATTTAACCAAGGAACAGAGGAATTAGATTACATTGTGGATTGTGAACAGAGTTTGGGAGAAGCACTCTCGCGCCGACAGTAACAAGGTCAGGCTTAGATTGCTTTGCAGTGGGGATTTAAGGAATTGCAGAAGAAGAGGTCATAGAATATTACCGCACAAACATGGGCACAACTTTGGGTGGGGGGATCCTCTGCTAACTATGGCATCTCCTGCAGGTGGGGATGTCAACAACAAGGAGGATCAGTGGGAATGACTCTTCAATGAGGAGACGCTTAAACACATTCAACGATCCATAGCGGTCATGGAGAATGAGATTTTTGGTGTATTCCGCATGAAGCTGGGTGGAGATGTTGTAATTTCCAATTATTGGTGACTCAAATTCATCCTCTCTCGCTCCATGAACGAAAGGGATAGCTATGCAAAACTAGTCTGTATTATCGTGGGCACTTTCAAGGATGATGCGGAGAGCAATCTTGTTCATATGCACAGCCTCTTGAGGTTTTCGACTCCCCCATTTCAGCGCGTTCCTTGTAATGTAGATGTTGATATGGAGGAATCAAGTCAGGCAGGCGCTAAGCAAGGGAATGGGCAAGGCAATAATTACAAACCTTATTTTTCACAATTATATTGACCTTATTTTTCACATTTAAAAACCCCCCTTTATAAATGAACGTGATAAGATATCGCTCAAAAAGGTGAATCCCCCGTGGCCACTAATAGGTACATTTGGATACCCACTAATAAAAAATTGATGTATTTGTACATTAGTTATTAAATATGTGATGTGATTTGCACTTAGAAAATTTTGACAGTGAGTAAATCAATCACTTAATTGATGGATTTTAGAGGTATTAAATTTGCAAACCTACTGTAACAATTTGTCAACTGGTTTAAAAAACAAAAATATTTTGACGTACTATTGCATTCATTTTTCAATAATCATGGAAAATTATAAGAAAAAAATTGGAAAGGAAAACTAAAGGAATCTGAAAGTTCACCTAATTCAATTCAGAATCTATTACAAGATGTTGATTTTCCAAAATTAGTGATATTTACATTAATCAAAAATAAATTAGATTTAGAAATAGATTGCTATCACCTTCGACCTTATTGTTCATTTCTAATTTACCAGCACAGTTATAAGTAAAAACAAAAAACAAATTGTTACTCTTTTTTTAACTTCCATTTAACTGAAGCTTATTTAAATGTTAATCAAAACACATTTAAGCATAACAAGATACTACTACCACAAAATGAATCACTGATGTATAATTGTTACACTTGGGTTAATCTTGTTGATCTACTCAAGCAAATCCAAAATAAATATATAAATAAAAACTACAATTTTTTTCAATTTGTCAAAATCTTTCCAATATTAATATTCAATTTTTAGAATAAATAATTTTTTATTAAAATAAGTTTATAAAAACAAAATTTCTTTTTATTATTAATATTTAATTTTTAGAATTAAATTTTTTTTATAAAAATAAAATTTTCTTATTGAAATGTAGAAAATTTTAGTTTATTGGAATTTTATTGAAACTTTTAAATCTATATGTATTATAACTTTCAACTTAAATTTGATTAGCTCAATTTTAATTATACTCAACAAAATGTTAAAAATATGCATAAATTATTCAGCATTATTAGATAATTAACTTTAGGATTCGTGGATAGGTATCAATTCTTTGATATTTGCCATTCATATAAAGACTAAATTATATTACCATATATTTTAAGCTTTTAATAACTCATATATATTATTTCATATATTTTTGTATCCATCTTCCATAACATTGCTATTTTAAAAGTCAATGTAAGATTTATACATTTATACCAAAGTAAATAAGATCTTTAAGTTTTAGTTGTTTTTAAGTTATGGAGGATGGCAATGACAATTAAAAAAGAAAAAGAACCATTTTCGGTTTTTTGAGAATTTTATTTTTAATTTTCAAAAAATTTAGAAAACATTTTAAAATTATGATAATGTTAATAATTTAAAAAATTAAAAAGATCAATATTGTTAACGATTATTTAAATTTTTGGCAAGCAATGCAGTTGATGCCAGCCACAAGGCAGGGGTTCACATGACAATGTTTGGCCACGCGGTCGACACAGATGAGGAACATGTGCCCCAAAGGTTCACGAGGCCCACGAGGCGGAAGAGGAGGGGACTAACAGTCGACATGAAGCTATTGAAAGGGCGTTTGATGGAGGTCGACACGAGAGGTCTGAACCACTTCATTAGTAGAAGCATGCATAGTTACAGAGGGGAAGATTACAGGGATGGTGGGGAGGTTTAACAACAGCACGATGGCTGCGGAGAGGCATGGGCATAAGTCTGGTGAGGGGATCTCATCGCATGTCAAAGATGCTGGGAAGATTGTTCAAGCAAGCCAAAGACTGGGAAAATCTTTGAGCAATCCATCCACCATGGTAATGAGTACTTGGTTATGCATCGTTGGTTGTTCATATTGGGTGTCGAGTCACTATTTAACCAAGGAACAAAGGGATTACATTACACTGTGGGTTGTGAACAGATTTTGGGAGAAGCACTCTCGCGTCAGCAGTAACAAGGTCAGGCTTAGATTGCTTTGTAGTGGGGATTTAAGGAATCGCCGAAGAAGAGGTCGTAGAATATTACCGCGCAAACATAGGCACAACCTTGGGAGGGGGAATCCTCTGCTAATTATGGAATCTCCTGCAGGTGGGGATGTCGACAACGAGGAGGATCAGTGGGAACGACTCTTCAATGAGGAGACGCCTGAACACATTCAACGATCCATAGCGGTCATGGAGAATGAGATTTTTGGTGTATTCCGCATGAAGTTGGGTGGAGACATTGTAATTTCCAATTATTGGCGACTCAAATTCATCCTCTCTCGCTCCATGAACGAAAGGGATAGCTATGTGAAACTAGTTTGTATTACCATGGGCACTTTCAAGGATGATGCGGAGAGCAATCTTGTTCATATGCGCAGCCCCTTGAGGCTTTCGGCTCCCCCCTTTCAACGCGTTCCTCGTAATGCCGATGTTGATATGGAGGAATCAAGTCAAGCGAGCACTAACCAAGGGAATGGGAAAGGCAACAATTACGCCCATGATGAAGCCGAGTCCTCCCACAGACACTAGTTCTCTCCTCGTCGTGAGTCTGTTCAATGCTTTGTGTGGTTCGTGTTGGGTTATATTTCAGTTTGGCTCTGTTTGTATAGTCTATCTATGTTTTCTTTTGGATTGGGGTTTCCTGTCTGTTTACGTGATCGAGCACCCAAGCTGAAAGGCTGGGTTGCTCTCATGCTTGTTCGTCTTTCTATCTGGGCTATTTTGTTTACCTTTCTTTTTTAGCTGTTAGACCATTGCATGACCCCATGTTTTAAGGGGTAGATGTATGTAAATATATTTTCGTATTTTCTCTAGTAATAGAAGGGTTCCATCTTACTTTTAAAAAAAAGATTATTTAATTTTTTAATAAACCAAAGAGTATTTTTATTAATTATTGTATTATATTGTAATTAAAAATAACCAGATTATCTAATATTATAATGTTTTAAGCTATTACATTTACATCATATTTTTTTATAATTCTTTTAAGAAAAAAACACAATTTGATATTCTTATTAAATCAAAATAAATTATACTAATCAATTTATGAAAATTTTATAATTCAAAACCTATATATATATCCATACTTAAGACTATTTTCCTTTATTAAAAAACATAACTTTCTGTTTTCATAACTCCTTTACTGGCTAAGTAAACTATTTTCCTTTTTCAAAAACAAACATGACTCCTTTTTTACAAGTCCTTTACCTGCTTAGTAAATTCTTTGAAAGTGAGATGGAAATTATTCAAAACCTACCGATTTTCAGCCATGGATTTGGGGTGCCATATGAGTTGAAGTTATGTTCATTTTTCGAAATTTCATCTAGGTTAGAGTTTGACTCATAATTTCACCATGTCATCTTCGAATCAATCCAAAAAGACCTAGAATGATCGAAACCATATCAATCCAAAAAGACCTAGAATGATCGAAATCAGATTTATTTTCCTTAAGACATAAAACACCAAAATATTGGATAAAGATTTGGGCCAGTCAATCTGAACCAAATCTTAAATCACTTCATTGGTTTAAATATATTTTATTTTTTTAGAACATAACACCAAAATACTGAATAAAGGTTTGGGCCAGTCAATATGAAACAAATCTTAAATCACTTCATAGGTTCTACCAAACACCAAATTGATTGGAACTATAAATTTTTTTCCTTAGAAAATAATGTTTAGATTGATTGGAATTATTATTTTTTTTCCTTACAAAATAATGTTAACGTTATGGATTAATTTAACTTAAAACATTTCTGTATTAATTCCATATTTGTTAAATAAACTTGACTTAGTTAGAGAATCAAATATATATCTAAAATTTTATTTAAAGCTTAAACAACTTCATTATAAGATACCTAACGATATTAAGGCCACTTACTCACCAATCCAGCGATCATGGACCACACACAAAACCAACACCAACCTTTTACTCTCACTTAATCCTAACAAGTTTGATTAGAAAAGAAAAAAACCCTTGAACCTGAGACAACGATCAATTTCTGACATAAAATACAAGCTCAAACTTGACTTAGTTAAATAATCAAATATATATCTAAAACTCTATTTAAAGACTTAAACAATTTCATTATAAAATACCTAACAATGTTAAGGCCACTTACTCACCAATCAAACACCACAAAACCAAAACCAACCTTTTACTCTCATTTAATCTTAACAAGTTTGATTAGAAAAAAGAAAAAAAAAACCTTAAACTTGAGACAACGGTCAATTTCTGGCATAAAATACAAGCTCCTTATTTTAATGAATTGATAGTTTAGAATACAAGCAAAGATGTATGGCTAAGTTTTTCTACTCTCTTTTGTTTTGAGATGAAAAATAGTCGTTCCTTGATATTCATAATGAATCAAAGGTAATTTGTACAAAAAAGTTCATTGATATTCATAATGAATCAAAGGTAATTTGTACAAAAACTTGATACGAGTATCACAACTAGTTGAGAAAGAGAACATTCTCATAAAGGAGACCAAACAAAGCCAATCTTTCATAGGAGACCCACCCAACATATCTGCAAAAAAAACATAAAGAACCCACTGAGCTTATCCAAGGAAGCACTAGGGGTGAATGAGAAAACTCCAACCCCTAAGGGATACCCACCCAACATATTTACAAAAAGAACATAAAGAACCCAGCGAGTGTATCCAAGGAAGCACTAGGGGTGAGTGAGAAAACTCCAACCTCTAAGGGATACAAAAAGGGAGAGCAATACCAAAGAAGCAAGAATAAAAAGAGTCCCCAACTCCAAAAAATAGGAGTGGGCCAAAATGTTCAATAGGTCGCTTAAAAAAGTGGAATAAGGCCTTCCCCTATAGTTTCTCCTTCTAAAAGTTCCAAAAACTAGAGAAGACCAGCCCTTAGAGAAAATGCTTCCTTGAATAACCGATCTACTCTCTTATTGCACTCTTTGTTTAACTAACTAATTATTACACAGAATAGTAAAATAGCAATGCTTCTCATCCTCAAAAAATCACTTTAATGAGATAGCACAATGGGCCCTGATTTTCTGCCTATGCTATTCATGTTTGATAGCTTGATGCAATAGCACACACGGACATGATTCTTTGAGCGAACAATACTCTACATGCAGCGTGGCATTTAATGAGAAGGCCTTAGCATTATGGCAATCCTTATATACTGGACAGACTTTCCCTCGGGAGGGGAGCCTGTCCAATGAACACCGTCACTGCATGTACTATATTTGTGTCAGATTCTTTGCCAATGTTCCTGTTTAGAGTGTTAATTGACCTAAGCCTACCGTGCCTCATCTGATAAATGTATTTACTTCAGGGAAATTTTCACTGGATTAATCTGGTGCACTGGAAATTTCAAAGCTGCGGGGATTTTCCCTGTGGAATTATGGCATCCGCCATGTTGCGAGGAGAGGGACTGGAAAGGTAAGAAGGTGACTTTTGGTGACAGTTTGTCTATTGCGTTGCCCACCTGGCCACGAGTTCCCACGTGAACATCCCGGCAGAGAAAAGCCCCGACCACGAGTTCCCACGTGAACAACTCGGCAGAGAAAAGCCCCGAGGGGCCCGGCCTGTCTCCTCTGGTCGCTGCCATTTAAGACTGCCCTGCCCCTACTCACCCAAATAACGCAGAGGGCGCCAACGCAGAGTGCCCTGCAGATTTAAGAGAGAAAGTTGACTTTGTCTGGTACAAATTAGAATCCAACCATGTCTCTTTAACATTTTAGAATCCAACCACAGTTATAATGTTTCTAATATTTGTGCTCTACTTCTCTTATATATACATAATTTATATTTTTTCTGCACATGTATGAATATATGTCACGATGCCTCAGCCGCCCTGCTGATTAACATTCCTCCTGGTGTTCGAATTCTGCCCGGATTCTTTAGCGCATCGTTCGCTGTGAAGTCATAGTAATGCACGGCACTTTCGATTCGTCTAAAGTCTGAAGTCCTCCCTGATCTCTCTTCATTCATTAATGAATGATTCTTTTTTCAACTTTGACGGTCTTTTTTTTCATTGAACTGAGTGCTCATTCCTTGTGCTGAAAAGTTTTTCTACGCGTATTGGATTCATGAGACTAAATATATATTTTGCTTTTTTGGGGCATGACTCATGAGGCTGTGAACGATCTTCGAAAAGAGGCAGAGATAGAGATTTTAGATAGATTCGAGATTTCAATTCTGTGCAAGAAGATATTCCTGGGGGAAGCCGCCATGGATACTGTTCAACAACGAGCTGGTTCTGAATTCAAGAAAAGCAGTGTAACGGCAGAGAATCAAGAATCAAGATCCTGCAAGGCTGCATATTACAATCTGGCACTTCTTTCCAAACGTCCCCAGCTAGCTGCCCTACATCAATAGGATTTATTGACTGCTGGCTTTGGCTGTATTAACGTTCTTGTTTATATCTATTGCTCTGTCTTGTTTTGTTTGGTGTGTCTGAGAGAGAGATAATGGATAGCAGAGCTGATAATTTGATGAATGAATACATAACATCAGCGTTACTGCTGTTGCTTGTCGTTATCAGTAAATTGATTTCTTCAGTGGGTCTTACGCTTGATCTGAAACTATGGCCCTGTATTCCTTACCCTGAATGCCTGGCCTTCGATGGACGTATCGATTCCTTCAACACCCATCTTGTTGCCAGTGATTTTGGCAATCTTGACCGCCATCTGCCCGCTGCAGTTCTGTATCCTGCCTCTGTAACAGACATAGCCAAGCTGGTGAAGTCCGTTTATGGGTTGAGCCCTTATTCTGGTCTCACCGTTGCTGCCAGAGGCCACGGGCACTCGCTACACGGCCAAGCGCAAGCTCCCAATGGCCTGGTCATAGAGATGGGAGCTATGAGAGGCATCATCAACGTTGACAGAAGCAACGCCTACGTAGATGTGAGCGGAGGCGAGCTCTGGATCGACGTATTGCATGCAACGCTCAAGGAAGGGCTAGCCCCCAAGTCCTGGACGGACTACCTGTATCTCAGCGTGGGAGGGACGCTCTCCAATGCTGGGATCAGTGGTCAGGCCTTCCAACATGGCCCTCAGATTAGCAACGTTCAGCAGCTCGAAGTGGTTACAGGTAATGTCGAATTGTCTGTTAAATTCTTCTCAGACAGCTAGTGCTCTAATTGTTATATATTTCGGTTAATCTCATTGTTGCTATCATTCTGTTCAGGAAAAGGCGAGATATTGAATTGCTCCAGACACCAAAATGTCGACCTGTTTCAGGCAGTGCTAGGCGGTTTAGGGCAGTTTGGTATCATAACCAAAGCCAGGATCGAACTCGAGCCTGCACCACAGCGAGTAAGCACCTGAGCCGTGTCCCAAATGGAGGACCTGTCAATCCAAATCATTGTTTGTGCTTATTTGCCTAATGAGTAGTTATGTTATATAAATTTTGAATGTGTTTTAAATTTACAAGTTTAAAATCTTGAAAGGGTTGAAGGTGGGGCCAATGGTGGGGGCTTTTCACTGTCTGAAAGTTCGAGTTCAGTTCGAACTTTGCCTCTTTCACAAGTTTGGTGACAGCACCATGTTTTTGAACAGCGGTTTCTCCATTCCATGTTTTTGGACAGCGGTTTCTCCTTTCAATATTTGGGCTTAAAATTAAAAATTAAAAAGCTTGAATATTGATATATTAAAAAAATAATGGACAGAGGTTTATGATCTATTAAAAAAGAACGGTTAAAGGTTTGTCCCTGGATTGGGGTTGAAAATTAAAAAAATTAAAAATTTGAATATTTTGGTTGGGTGAACTATTTTATTTTTAAATATTGATATTATAAGTAGGTTTAATGGTTAAGAGTATGTTTTTTTAGGAGGTTCAAAGTTACAGGTTCAAATAGAGAGGGGATAGTGTATGTACAACTTTCTAGATTTTAACAGTTAAATCATTAGACACAAGGGAGGTCTCATTAAAAGAGGTTTATTATTGATCTATTCAATTGGATAAAATTGAAAAATAAAATTTTTGAATGAAGTAAAGTTGAGTTGAATTACTTTCTCTCATAAATGTTAGTTGTTATAATTTTTTTTTATATTAATTTTTATGGTTTTGGATAGTTTTTTATGGTTTAACTTTTATAGTTTTGGATAGATGTTTGAAAATTTTATAAAAATGTTTTTTTTAATTAGTTGTTGTTATGTATATATATTTTATTATTATTAATGATTGATACTCTGAAATGAGAATACTTACTTATTTAATAGATAGATTTTTTTTCTTTTAGATTGATAAAGAAAACTGACATAACTTTAATGATTTCCATTGTCTTTACTCTCAGTTCAAAGTTTTCGGCAGAAAGTCCTTCCAATACCAATAATAAATAACATGATTATTCCTTACTAATAGACAGAACCATAGATAAGTTTAAATGTTTTTATGAAAACAATAATAATGCAACATCATTTGACATATATCTTGGAATATATAAGGTCAGATCTGACACATTCCCCCACCATATTTTAAGATCTTTTTTTATGTTGTACTGTAGGGTAATTATTTTATATATGTATCATTTTTATTTTATTTTTCCTACACTTTAGAGCTAATAATAAAATAAGTTGTATGGTAATTATTGTTTATATATTTATCATTTTTTTAAATTAAAACTAATAAAATATGTCAGACTAGGTGATGGTTTTTACATGTGAATATATGTTTTTACATGAAACTATGTATAGGTGATTATTAGTACAATTATTTAACTTATGGTCAGTAAATATAATAGGTTACAAGTTAAGTATCACAAATACAACATTGAACTTATGATTGGTGAATACAAATAAGTTATTTATTCTCTATCTACAAATGGCAAAAATTAATCAGCCTGCTGCAGAGCAATGATTGCTGCAGCAAGCTCATTGTTGGCAGTTGGATCTCAACACCATGAAATCCAATGACCAACAATGAGTCTGTAGCAACAATCATTGCTCTACAAAAAAAACTAATTAATAATCACCTATACAAACTATCTATTATCTATATATCAGCTACCAGTTATTGTAAATTAAGATGTTGAGAGTCCCTTATCTACATTCAAATTCCCTCATCTCCAAATTTCCCCAAATTTCTCTCTGCACTTTTCGAAACTAAATCAAGATCGACACTTTTCGCAGGTGAGATGGATTAGAGTTCTATACTCGGACTTCACAGCATTCACCAGGGATCAAGAACATCTGATATCGTTGCCCAAGAACAGGACATTTGATTACGTCGAAGGCTTTGTAATTGTCAACAACGAAGGCCTGCTAAACAACTGGAGATCCTCCTACTTCTCGCCGCAAAATCCCGTAAAGGTCAGCTCTCTGGACACTAAGGGCCGCGTTCTGTATTGCCTAGAGATGACCAAAAATTACAATGAACACGACGCTCTTCATGTAATCGACGAGGTATCTAACAAATTCTCTGGAATTTTCTTTATTTACAGGGATCCTGTAAGATTTGTACAGAAAATTTTGACCGATTTCCAATTGATTTGCACATTGCAGGCAGTGGAGTCTTTGCTCAAGCCTCTGGATTTCATTCCGGCATCGGTTTTCACAACAGATCTTTCCTATGTGGAATTCCTCGACCGGGTCCATACTTCAGAGCTTAAGCTTCGATCCAAAGGCCTGTGGGAAGTGCCTCATCCCTGGCTGAATCTTTTCATACCAAAAAGCCGAATCGCAGATTTCGATGCCGGAGTTTTCAAAGACATACTGCGAAACACTAGCAGTGGCCCTATTCTCATCTATCCGATGAACAGGAGCAAGTAAGCATTCGCATTCTTTGTGTCTTTTTTTTCATTTCAAAGGAGCAAGTAAGCATTCGCATTCTTTGTGTTTTTTTTTCATTTCAAATCAAATTTTGCTAATTTTATGGATTATTATAAGTTTTCTTTAAAAAGATTTTGATAATGATAGTTAAAGTTTTGGAGACTAAACTTTGGTTTATTAAATTTAAAAAACAATTATTTAGTTTGTTTTAAAATTGTATTAATTGTATTTTTATGATCAAAGATCTTGGAAAAAAAACTTGAAAGCATCCCAAACTTACTATAATTTGTATATTTTAAACTAAAAAAAGCAGTATTGCAACCAAAAAATTATGAAAGCTGCTAATCGAAATGTTGTTCGACTGTTGAATTCAGGTGGGATAACAGAACGTCTGCCGTGACTCCAGACGATGAAATTTTCTACCTCGTAGGGCTCCTCCGTTCGGCTCTCCCTTCGGGCGGCTCCGACCACAGCCTAGACTTATTGATCGATCAAAACAAGAAGATTTTGCGTTTCTGCAGAGAAAAAGGGCTGGGCGAGAAGCAGTATCTGCCTCATTACAGCACAGAAGCAGATTGGAAAATCCACTTCGGCCCCAAATGGGAGAAGTTCGTTCAGAGAAAAGCAAAATACGATCCCAACGCCATTCTAGCGCCCGGCCAAGGGATTTTCCATGGACGCCGGCCATTCAATGCGGCCACACTCTTCTGAAATCCCTGCAAAACCATGAACATTAATGTCAAATATGTTCATGAGATTCTGCTTGCCTGCCTCTCGCTTGTTCGTTCGTGGGAATCACAGCCATTCTGCGATTATAGCCAGGCCCGGCCAGTACTTCTACCTTCATTCATGTGTACATAAAACATCATGTATTTATAGCAGTCGGAAATTGGAATGTATATAAAACTGCAAACATCGGGAAAGAAATCCTCTGTGATTTATCATTCTCTAGTGCTCTGTAACATATTATTATTATTATGATTCAATGTACAAGCCGAGCCAGATCGGTATATGCTTTGCAATGCCAACGTACTGTTTGTTTCTCGATACTCCAAAATGTTGGCGGTTCCGTTCGTTGTTGATTTGAACGTATAACAATGTGGCTGCAGCAGGGTCATTAGGCTTATGACCATTGGATCTTGAGCAGTTCAAGATCTTGATTTGAACGTCGTATAACAATGTGGCTGCAGCAGGGTCATTAGGCTTATGACCGTTGGATCTTGAGCCGCTCACAAGATCCAATGATGATCAAGCCTGCTGTAGAAGTATTAAATGCTCTGCAGCATGCTAAATATTGTTTGTTCTTATTAACAGAGTGTTTAGTGACGTTGGTACCAAACAAAATAGAAAATTATATCTTCCAATAACTTTAAGAGAAAAAATATATTTTTTAATTATTATTACTGAATCAAAAAGTACAAGATTGTCAAAACACAGTCTTGAAATGACTGCAATGTTTCTACACAACTGTCTCAATTTTGAAAAATCATGGTCAAAACTAATTCTTACATGCTTTCAAGATCATAGCAAGATCCCATATTTTATACAGAAATGTGTCAATCTCCAAACTTCCAATAACTTTTTAATGGAAAGAGGGTTGAAAGAGAGACATTGGGTATATGTTATTTAAAGCATTCATAACAAGTTATATATATATATATATAACTTGTTATGAATGCTTTATATAACTTGTTATGAATGCTTTAAATAACATATATATATATATATATATATATATAATTGAGAGCTCCATGGGAGACCAAGGAAGGCTGGTCCAACTATAATAGCATGTCAAACCTCCCTACCCATCATATTTGAATCAACTATATATACCTCAACCTTGCCCTCCCTTGATAATGATGATTCATTGTTCCACATTCTCCCTCCCGTGGCTCCAAATGATCTTGTTAATAATACATCCATCACCTCTCGTTCTTGTCACCTTGTAACATCTTAATCTCCCTTTTTGTGGAATCCTTATCCTGCGGAATCCCATCTGGGATACCTAGTGAGAAGAAACCCTCAACCTTTTTGGGTTTTCCCCTTTTTCAAGCCCGACATCACGATCTCCCAGCCCTATTAGTATTCAAAGGAGACGATACTGAAGATCAAAGTGCATAAAGAAGCAAATTTTGGAAATGAAGGTGGTGGTGGATCCAACTTTGCTTGGAGACCACGTAATTTACTACATCGAAAAAGCCCCCATAGGTCCATTCCATGCTAGAAGATTTTTAGAGAAGGACATAAAAAACTAGGTCTTCCCTACTTGGGAACATATTCTAGGCTATTCGTCCTTAACACATGTGGGGGCTCGAGGTTATATTACTTTCATGTTCAATTCAGAGGAGGACTGTATGAAAATAGCCATGGATGGGCCATGGTTCTAGGGAATCCCAACCCTAACATTGTTTAGATGGTGTAATGTCCCTAGTTTTGACCCTTGACATAAAATATGTAAATGATGTGACAAATGTAAAGAACATGGTGAAGAGCCCAAGGAAAAGGCCCTACCATGGACATCCCAAGTATATATGTGTGTATATCAGCAAGTAGTATGGTTAGAGGACCATGCACTAGTCAAGCGCTTAACATTGTAAATATGATGTACATGTGCATAATAATAATAAAGAAATCCATAGCTAATTGCACGAAGCAACAAGAGCATGGGGACATGATCATCCTAAGGTTAGGGAGGAACGTGTTGAATCCATGAAGTCAATAGAGGAGAGCCAAGTGACCTAGAAAGGACTGATGACACATCAGATGTTAGTTTGACTCTTATGACCAATCATTTAATGCTTCCATAGGAAGGTAGTTGAGGCAGTTATTGCCCTGGGAAAGGAATTATTTAGGAGGATATTGGCAGCCACCCGCCTATTCCACTTGGACCCCCACCATTGTTTCTTTCAGTTTTTCAGTTTCCTTAATTGTAGCACAATTTACTATTTTTGGCAATTTTTGGGTCCTAAACTTCCGGAGCCATTTTGAGGCCCTAAACAACGTTTTTTCAGCATCAAATGGTCGGGTAAATATGGTTTGTTTCGGACGCAATACTTAAAATCAATGGATGTAGTCCTTGAATAGATCTTTCTAACAATGTATCATGTGCGTCAAACAGAGATAGTATGCCAAAGTTACGACCTCGGGAAATTGATGTACCAAGTTACCCAACGGGCCAATATTCTGACGTTTCACCTCCTAGGGTTAGGTTTTTGGATGTGTAGGGTTTTCCATTGTTTCTCAATAATATATAGGCCTTCGAGCCTAATTGTAACACAGAAATTTTAGAGGCATGTAGCCACAACATCTCTTCTCAAAGATAAGCTACCAACACTCTAGTTAGTTTATTTCCATCCTGTCTGTAAACAAGTTTTAGTTCTTTGATATTAATGAAATGAAGTGTTATTTCCATTGCATCTTTGTTTTTATGGTTATTTGTGTATTCTATTACGCTCCTTCCTAAATCAGGATCAAGGAAGGCGTGGGTTTCAGTTACATGATGGCAAAGATATGTTAGTCAGTATGTTAAGCAACTTGTCAAGGGGTATGATGCAATAGTCCATTAATGAGTCTATCAGTCAGCCTGTCAGGGGAGTATGGTACAGTAGTCTACCTAGTCAACCTGTCAAGGAGTATGGCAATAACATGTCAGTAAGCCCGTCCACCAATTAATTAGTTACATGGTTAAGTAACCCAGTCCTTGGTGGATGTATCTATCTCTCACCATGCTCAGAAAGGGGGGAAATTATGATTATCCAACCCATTATTCTCCAATGTTGGTAGAGTCCACCCCTTTCGTAAGAGGAATTCGAACTCGAGCAATTCAAAGTGGGGAGTGAACGTAAGTTCTAGTTCGTGGTCAGGGCAATGAGTTGAGGAGTTAGTTGAAGAGTGCAACTATTGGGCGTTCTTCGATGAATCCAAGTACCAAAGTGGTGTCGAAGTAATCCTCCATGGTTGAGCTCAAGCACCCTGAGTTATGTCAAATATCTGAGTGACTGAGCCTATTCATAAAAGTGTCTGAGTAAGTCTCAGCAGCACAGTAAAAGAATGGTATGTTGGATAGCTACTGAAGTGTTTCCTTGGGAATTGTTGGTTGTGTGTAGCCAAGATTTGCAATCTCTACGAAAACAGATCCTGGAGGCAGAGGATTCAAGGTTTGGGTGATATTTCTATGCACACACTGGTATAACACCTGGAGGAAGGAGACACCTGAGGGATCATTGAGTGATGAAGGGGTACCTTTTTGGTGTTGTGTGGGGGGGTATTGTGGACACCAAGCTAGCTAAGTCTTCGTGATGCATCTATGGTTT
Source organism: Pseudotsuga menziesii (assembly GCA_001517045.1). Lineage (NCBI taxonomy): Eukaryota > Viridiplantae > Streptophyta > Pinopsida > Pinales > Pinaceae > Pseudotsuga > Pseudotsuga menziesii. The sequence continues at coordinate 208,778 of LPNX010434200.1, forward strand.
TCGAGGTAACTAGATATGACTATTTGTCCTATTTGTTTTGTTTTGACCCCTGAGGAAGTGGATAAAGCATTGAGCACTGAGTGGACTGAGATCCAATAGAGGTTGTGTGATCTCCTTGTGGAATGGTGGGGTTTGGGTGGTCTTTCTATCCACACACTAGAATAGCACTAGTGCGGTGTTGTGTGGGACGAGTATTGTGGACCCCAAACTAATCAAGTCTGTGCGAGATATACTGCTGGTATTGGGTACCATAGTGGTATAAAGTGTGGGTATGTATAAGGGACTAGTGAAGGCTAAGACCTCTTAGTGGAATAGAAGGGTTTGGGTGGTATTTCTACACACACGCTAGAAATGCGCATGCACAATGTTGAGTAGGGCAGGCATTGTGGACTCCAAACTAATCGAGTTTGCATGAGGCACCTAAAACTCTATGGTGAGTCACTAGTTAGCACTCCTCCTTTGGAACCTATGGCAGCTCTTAACCCAACAAAGACTAGCTTGGTTGTGACCTTATACCTATTTCATTATGGGAGAGAGATAGTCATGGATAGTTCCCCTTTCCTTAAGGTAATCATGCCCAGCGTGGGGGTGGCATCTTAGCAAAAAGAGTATATGATAGATAGAGTGCCTATGTCTAGTGCCTATGGTGGGGTGGAACGTTTCTCTTGCACGGTTAGTTGCTTAGAGACTCTTCATTCATGATAAGCGTTATGTGATGTTTTATTGTTGTTATGTATCTCTATGGTATTAATGATGATATGAATGAATGAGAAGTTGCATGTTGTATATAATAATGATAAAGTTTAATGGCTTGCATCTAGATTTTGGATGAATATGAAATCCCACCACGTAGGCCGCACTCTCTGCAAGTGGCCAGTGAAATGGCTTTGCAAGCTAGATTACCAGTGAGTGGTCACATTGCTTGATGATAGGTGCGCATTGATCAATGATAGTCACACAGTGGATCACACGATAGTATTTCTTGTGCATGCCATAAATATATGATAAGAGTGAAGGTGTGAGTAGAATATAGTAGTGGGTGCACAATGTGTTCAGCGATGGGTTAAGGATATGCGACGCAAACCATTGCACAACAAAATAACCCAGTTCTAGATAAAAATGTTTTGGTATTAGAATATAGTATAAAGGAAAGATATCACCTAATAGATTTTTAGGATACTAATTTTTTTAAGAGCTGTAGAAATATAGTCCAAGTCAAATACTTCGATGCCTACAATATGTGTGGAGATGGACATTTTCCAAGGGTTACCTAATGTGATTATGATTGAAACATGGGAACATAATTATATGCAGACTACGGATTATGGGAATGTACCCTTCAAATTCTATCACTGCAGATCTCATGGACACCTGAAGATCAGTTTCCCACACTGCAATAAATTAGGAGAGTCGTGAGGAACACATTTGGTTACGAACCCATTATATTTTGGAGTGGACTCATTATCAAATATATCTAAGAAGAAAAGAGCTGAGGAGGACAAATAACAAGAGCATACAAATCTTCAAAATGCACCTTCCAGAATCAATGAGGAATTTGGAAAGTTCACAAATCTACTTCAAGAAAAGATAAAGATCCCGGAGGAAAATATCTTGTCATCTCGAGGATCGTCATGTGACACTTGGTATCCTGGAACATCAAAAGGAAAAAAACGGACTATTATTCAGAGAGGAAAGGACCAAACCACTCTCCTTTGGATCCTCCTATCTTTCCAATAAATAGTGATTCTCTAAACTCTACTCAACAAGTAAGAGGACCAGGGGCATTAGAGGAGGGTATCCCTCACATAGTTCATGGGAAGAAACATCCAATAGTTCATACTTGGGGCCCTCTATCTCAAAAATATACCTTATCGACTCCCAAACAAAAGGATCTATGGAGCAAACAAGAAAAATATCAATTATAACTAGAACGATGAATCTTGCCACTGGGGGTAGGATATCTTTTATTGAGCACAAAAAAATGAAAGCAAAGAAGGAGGTTCTCTCAGGCTATCAAAAAACTATCCATGGGGTCCCTAGCAAAGTAGCCCCTAAAAGGGTTAAGAAATGATAGTTATCTCCCACAATATGAGAGGCATAGGGATGGCCTTGAAGCAACGATCCATAAATAGGATTGTTAGAAAACATCATCCTTTCATTATATACATACAAGAAGTTACGTGTTCTACGAAGTCCTCCCACAAGACTCTCATAAAATATTTCTCAAGTTGGAATTTCATCTCTTAGGATGTTGATTGGGACTCAAGAAGTCTGGCTATAGGATGGGACTCTTCCCTCCTCCTTCAATATTCAATATGTCTTCCTCATATCATCCTAGCCTCTTGTTTTTCAAAATCCCTCTATTTCTCTCTAGACCTTCTAAATGTGTGTGCGCCCTCTGATGGTAGGAAATATTTTTGAGAGGATGTTTTCTCTTCACTATACTTATCCCTCCCACATATAATTCTTAGAGGAGACTTGAACTTCATATTGCACCCTTTGGTATTTGGGGCACATCGCCTAGAAAATATCCTCTTGGAGATATCTTCTCCCATCTCCTAAGTGAAAATATACTTGTGGATATCAATCATGACTCCCTTAGTCCCATTTGGACAACTAAGTGAGCTTGTCCACAACATATATCAAATAAATTGAATCGTTTCCGTCTAAAATAATATCTCTTACTTTCTTTGGATGCATACCAATCATCCATTTTGAAGGTTGCAAACTTATATCATTTCCTGATCCTACTAGAGCTCTCTCTTCCTTCTAATAAACCTTCTACACCCTTTTAAATTCAACCCCAAGTGGCTCATATATGATGATTTCAAAGCCCTGGTAACCCAAAACCGGGTTTCTTTTGACCCGAATAGAGAGGAGTTGACAATGATCAGTCTACACGCTAAACATATTCGAATCATAGGGATCACAAAAACATGGGTAAGGAAGAATCTCTCAAATGAAAAAAAGGATATGGCAGATATTGAATTATAGCTTCATGATCAAGTGAGTTCTGTTCACAACACCTTGATTGTAATACCCGAACTTTGGCCCTTAGAATGTATTAGCTTCATATGTAAATATAATGTATACGTGATGTGTGAATCCCTAGCATGGAGCTCACGACCAAGGCCCCACTAGTGAATGCTTGAATTTAAATGGCATGTATTTTATATTTTGTGAGCCATGTGCTAGTAAGCCACGGGAAATTATAAAAAACATGTAAATATTTATAATGTAAACATGTAAGTCTAATTTTTTTTACCTCTTCAAGGTCTTTCGAGCCTTGGTTGAGAACCAGTCTGGGAGGAAACTCAAGATCCTCAGATATGACAATGGTAGTGAGTATGTCAAGTCTAAGTTCATCCATTACTGTAAACATACAGGTATCCAGATGCAACATTCTATTTCTCACACACCGCAGCAAAATGGTGATGCTGAGAGAAAGAACAGATCACTCAAGGAGATGACAACTTGCATGATGGAGGCTAAAAATTTGCCACCAAAGTTTTGGGGTGAGGCTATAACCTGTGCATTTTATATCCATAACAGGGTTCCACATAAGAAGCTTGATGGTATCACTCCTTTCGAAGCTTGGAGTGGGAACAAGCCAGATGTGACCCATTTCAGTATTTTTGGCTCAAAGGCTTGGGCTAGAATTCCAACTGAAAAGAGGAAGGCTTTGCAACCCCAAAGCCAAGAGTGCCTATTTGTTGGGTATTCTGAAGATTAAAAAGGGTACAATCTGGTCAAATTGAGCACTAACAAAGCTTTCATGGAAAGAAGTGTTCAGTTTGAAGAAGAGCCTTTAGCAGCAGCTGAAGTTGGAGAGTCCTCTTCATCGCCACAACCATTGATTGTAAGTGAAGAGACTAATGAGTTTGTTGATTCTGACATGTCTAATAATGATGATTTAATTGTATATGCTAACAATCCTACAAGACCAAAATGGGAAGCAAGGACCATTCATGCAGTTGGGGAACTAGTTGGGAATCCTAGTGACACTAGGAGGACTAGTTCTCAATTTGAGAGTTCCCTTTGTGTGAAAAATACACTCTTTGCTGAGAAGTGTTATTTGATGGTTGAATCTGATCCTCATACATATGAAGATGCATCACATGATCCAAGATGCAAAACATCCATGAAGGAATAATTCAGCTCGCTCCAGAAGAACAACACATGGGAACTAGTTGATCTCCCCCTAGGGAGAAAGCTAGTAAAGTGTAAGTGGGTCTATAAAACTAAGTTTGTTGCTGATCGTTCACCTTTTAAATATAAGGAAATATTGGTAGCCAAGGGCTACTCACAAGTACATGGTATTGATTACAATGAGACCTTTGCACCAGTGGAAAAGATGGACTCCATAAGGCTAGCTCCAACCATTGCAGCTTCAAGGAAATGGGAGGTACATCACATGGATTTGAAGTGTGCCTTTATAAATGGAGATATGAATGAAGATATTTATATGCAGCAACCTAAATGTTTTGTTTCTAACCCATCTTTAGTGTGCAGGTTAAAGAAATCATTGTATGGGCTCAAGCAAGCCCCCAGGGCTTGGTATGCCAAGATTGATGGATTTCTGCTGTCACTGAGTTTTGTTCGGTGCAAGTATGATCCGAATGTATATTTGAAGATGATTCATGGTTATTTGATGATTTTTTTATATGTAGATGACATACTAGTTACAATAAGTTCAAAGAAAGAGATTTCCTCCTTGAAGGATGCAATGAACCATGCATTTTCCATGACAGATTCGGGATTGTTGAGCCAATTATTGGGTCTCGAAATTGCTCAATCCCAACATGGAATCAAATTTCATCAGTCCAAGTATGCTTCATATTTTCTAAACAAGTTCAGCATGAAATATTGCAAGCCAAGCAAGACTCCATTCCTCTCAGGAGTTAAGCGTGAGGAAGCAGGTTCTTCTCCTTTGGTAAATAACACACTGTATAGGAAGTTGATTGGGTGTTTCCTTTATCTTACACATACTCAGCTTGAATTATATTATGCATTTAGTGTGCCTTCAAGATACATGGATAAGCCTCATGAGATCCATTGGAGAGCAACCAAGAGGATCCTAAACTTTGTCCAGGGAACAAGAACTCATGGGATTTTCTATAAAGCAAGACATGACTTAGAGCTAGTTGGATTTACTGACATTGATTGGGAAGGTGACAACACAGATCAAAAGTCTACTTCAGGATATGTGTTCATGGTTGCAGATGGACCAATCAGTTGGTCAAGTAAGAAGCAGAGTATCCCTAACACTCTCATCTACAGAGGCAGAGAATAGAGGAGTTGTGAATGCAACTACTCAATGTTTGTGGTTGCAGGGGATACTTGGAGGATATGGGTTCAAATCAGAGTTTTCCACTGTCATCTATTGTGAAAATCAAAGCACCATTCAAATATCCATTGATCCAGTTCAAAGATATAAAACCAAGCACATTGAGATCCATATGCACTATATCAAGGAGCTTGTGCATGATGGTACCATTTCTCTACTCTATTGCGCATCTTTAGAGCAAGTAGCAGACATATTCACCAAGGTATTTTGTGAGAAGAGATTCAGTAATCTCAAATCACTGTTGGGGATTGCTGATCACGTGGTGAAGTATGATTGATAACAATATTTCCAAAATTTTGTTCCCTGTCCATGTTGAAGGAAGGATTTTCCTACTGGGTTTTTGCCTCTTTCCTCGGTTGTATGGACATGCAGTATGTAAAGGGTGACTAAGCCTTATTGCTAGGACCTATAGTTTTCTAACATTTACTCATAAATTCAAGCTTAAGGGGGGGTGTTAGAATAATCAACCCATAGTTACCAATATCTAACATTAATTAATCATTTTTGTCTTATTCCTAGATTCCTAGATTCCTCACTATGCTAGTTGGCTTCCACTTGCACCTAGAAGTCAACAGATGCTAAAATTGGGTCTTGGAGCGCTTTGGAATCATCCTGGAAAATTTTTTAGCAACTCTAGTTTTATTCCTAGATTGGAAAAGCGCAGTTTTTCTTTTTCTGAAAGTTGCCTTGCTTTACAGCAGTTTTAAGGCAAAAAGGAAAAGTTAGTCTAGGAGTAACTGCCTTGTTTTTTGGCCACATCATCCTCCTTCCTTTTCTCCAAACAAAAGCATGGATATGATCTATTTCCATCACTTATTAGCTGTCATGTCTGATTTATCCAATTCATGAACATCTTCCTATATTTGGAAAGTGTTTTATGTACCTATGGGGGATTTGACTAGTTTTAGTAAGCCTGCTTTTTGACCAATTCAAATAGCATCCTTATGCTTTTGAATATCTGATGTAATTATATATTTGGATATCCTATTACTTGATGAGGTTGGATGATGTACACTTATTCAATACAGGATTGTGTTATGCTCCAATTTTAGTCTCTTTTTGTGTGAATTTTGTATGTTTGATTAGCAATTTTGTGAGTGTTATTGTTCTATCACTTGGGTTCAATTTCCACACAAAAAAACTCAGTATGTGGATGAAATAGCACTTGGATCTATTTTTTACCATCAAAAAATACAATCAATGAAATCCAACGCATATCATAATTAAAAACTTAATCTGTGGATGAAGGAGCACCCAGATATGTGGTTTACCATCGAAAAATAAAAGCAATGGAATCAAACACAAATTATAATTAAAAACTCAGTCTGTGGATGAAAGAGCACCTCGATCTGTGGTTTACCATCAAAAAATACAAGCAATGGAACACTTACCAACTGGATCTGTAGCTTATATGCACATGCAGATGATGGAGGAACGATGGTCAAACACGCCCAATGCGTATCTGTAAGTGATCTTCAAGACGCAAAAGAGGAAAATGCATAAAAGGAAAAATATGCCTATGTTCTTCCCTGGATCTGCAATGAAACCACCCCCTTTCCCCTCCATTTAACGCATGGCTAGCCCTGAAGTATTGCGCTCCTGCCCCAGAAATCCACCACCAAATTGGATTTCCAATAGGGAACGTATTCCAAAAAAGAATGTGGCAGGTTCTACCCGTTAAAGTTAGTAAACTGGTGGGTGGGGTTTCCAAGAAAACCATGTGGAAAAAGAGAATCGATACATTGCCACCACTTCACACAATAATGAGGTATACCTTATTCACTTTTCTAAAGTAGATCGTTACAACTATGTTATGTCTATCTTTTTATAACATAACTTTAGAATAATGTTTTTTCCAAAAAGGTTCTTGTTTAGATATATTTATGCATAACCTTCAAATTCTAAGGGGAATAAATGTTGCTTTTACCAAAGCTTATGTATCTCTCTATAGAGAGAGAGAGGGATATCCTTTTAATTTAAGTCCCTCTTTCTGTTAACAATAATAAATTACTTATTATTGCTCATTGTGTAACATCCCTAAATTTCATAAATAAATAAATAAAATTATTTACAACATGTAACTCAAAAGGTTCCTAGGAAACAATTTCGAGAGATGTTATACTTCAATTCTTTGGTCGTAAAGATAAAGTCTATATCCATAAGACGTATGTGTCTATGTTTTTTGTTAACATTAGCATGCTTCAAATTATGACTTTTTTAAATATTTTAAATCATATATTCTAGTTGATACTATTTTGCGACAACAACTGCTTTTTTGAACCCTGTTGGTTGTAAATTATAAAATTGTTCTCCGTTTGTTTTTTCAATTTTTTTTTGTTCTCCTATGAGCTACTAAAGGGAAAGGATCAATGTCTTACTTAGCCTTTAAGGCTAACACATGAATCCCTTGTTTCGTTTTGTACAAGTGAAGGAGTTCTCATTTTAAGGTTGCTAAGAACAAGTTCCTAAACCCCAAGGCATTATTATCCTATGCAAGCAAGGTAGATCACCAAGGGTTGAGGACAACCTAAGAAAAACTCTAAACTAAAGTTACCCATCATACCATATACTATACTAAGAATCAAAACCAAATTAAAATTACACGGCACTATATAACCATGGACGAGGCTCTTGAGTTACAAGGTAGTCTGACTCGACACTTTGAGGTGACAATTGGTATAGAGTACGAGCTTCATATTGAATGCTCCCCTACACAGCCCTGTGGGTGCCTTTAATCCTCCAGCTGGTGGTCAGAAGACTTAAACGAAACCCTAAGGTTTTGATGTTTATTTGAAAAATATGGAACTTGTTCGTGAAGCCTCATTCGGTTATGTTTTTCTCTATGGAGCTCTGTCGGTTTCTTTGTTTGCTTCGTGTTACAGTTTTGAAGGTATTAACCAGAGGAGCTATATTGCTCGGTACCCGTTGCTCTTCCTCCTAGTCACTACAATCATGCAACTTCGATGGTGGTGTTGGTTTTTTTGTATGAGAAAGAACTCACAGTTACCAGATAAAAACCTTCTCTTAAACATTGTGATGAACGCAAAGTGATTCTTTACATGCTACAATGTTTTGACCATTGAAAATTGCAATGTACTGGAGGGTTGTAGGACCATGTCATCGGCTACAGGTTCTCAGTTGGATGTTGCGTTAAAAGGATTTTTAGTCAGGTAAGACTTGTCCTTGTCCCCTTCATGGCTCTGTGGTTGAACCTCCGAGACTTGTTATGCCTTTGTTGGAAGTGTTAAGGTTTCATCTCTGCGTCTGTGAGAGTGATAATGTGCCTTTGGTAGCCGGAAGAATTTAGTTTATACATTGTAAATAAGGAAAGCCCTTCGATAGTGAAGTCGATGGACTTAGTTACTTTTATTTTGAATTATGATATGGTTTTTATTTTGATAACAGTCGATGACCGTCTCTTTGTATAATTTCTTAAAATATGAAGGACCTCGTGAGGGTTTGTATAACGCCATACTTGTGTATTGTAAATTTTAGAAAATTGCTGCTCTGTACTGGATTTTAGCATAAAATGTTGTGTTTGTAAACGTTTAAATGAATGAAGTGGCCACGAGGCCTCTATACTGTCGCATTTGTTTTTGGGTTGAAAATGTCGGGCTATATAGCCACTATCAATACTATTATTATTTATCTTTTTAAGGAACGAGGTGTTGCCCAGGTGGATTTTATATTTACAATCCTAAAACCTATCTTAATCTTTACAGTTTCGTAGTTGTATACTAAAAGAAAAATGATGTGGTCGTAAGGCCTCTATTTCGATCTCTGGTTTTGTATAAAGAAATGCCATGGTTTCGATTCTATGATGGCTTATAAAACGCCATATATCATTGTTGTAATGGATAAATCTTCATCTCGAGTTTCTTCTTTGTTTTTTTTTATTTATACTTTGAATAGGTTTATAATGATGCGACCATTAGGATTTTATACACTCGGTTCTTATTTTTAAATAAGGTCGTGAGGCCACTGAGAGTGCTACTTTTGTTACATAGTTGTTTTACTTATATTGTTAGTTAACAAGTTTTGGAGAAATATTGTATAGGGTAGATTTATATTGTGAGACCTCCTCTGATGTTGTTCCAATTTATAAAACAAATAGAGTCGTGAGGCCACTATCACAGATAATGTCACGTCCCCATGCCTTCAACCAGCGAAGAGGACGCGACCAACACATCAAACACGACCGGGAAAACAGCCCCATGAACATGAACAAGAAAATTCCATGCTGAAATTAAAAACTTACAGGATGCATATTAAGATGCCTAAGCATACACAAATGCCTGAGTCCTCAATCATACAGCGGAAGCAAAACGCATACATCTCCAGCATTCCACCATGTTCAATATGATTCATTAATTGACATCAATATATATATAGAGATGGAATATAGATAGCAGCACTTATTTGTTGATGAAGACTTCACCCGCAACCAGCTACGTCGCTGCAACGTTCCACCCAACCATAGGCCAGCGTGCTCATCAATCTCTCAGCAACGCTGCCACCCCCGAGCTGGGCATGATTCCTCAAGGACTAAGGGACAATTCCAGGCTTACACATAGCCAAGGGGACACAAAACAGCAGGCAAGCACCGTTGGGTTTATCAGGCTGTCCATAATTAGCCAAGCCAACGCAGCCCAAAGGCCAACCACTGCATACACGCAGCAACAATCCCTTCATAGCTCTTGTGAAGAAGGCAAACAACCGATGACAGTCCCAAATAGTAGATGAGCACAGCTAAAGCCCACAATGCAACACGGAGTTTTTCTTGGCCCTATAGTGGCCAAAACAACTCAGCAAAAACACCCCAACCAGGGGAACAACAACAACCCAATCAACCAACAAATAATGGCAACAATTCACAGACCACAGCAGAAAAACGGCTCACCACAAATACCCAGTGGCCCAAAACGCAGTTGGACACCACAGCTAACACGAAAACACGTGGGGAAGACAACAGCCCCAAAACAAAACAGTGAGCACAGCTCTCACATGGGAAATCGACCTCAATGGTCTGTGCGTGAGGAAAAACTTGCACCCAACAGCAAAAATACACGGGAAAACATACCCGATCCCTGCATGAGGATTTCAGCCTGCGCGTGAGGGAAAACAGCCTCACCCCTGTGCACGAATCAACAGGCCATCCGGAGGATGAATAGACCTCTGCGTGAGGAGCAACAGACCAGCCGTGAGAGTAAGCAACAGGACATGAAAACCACCGACCATGGGGAGAATGGAGTCGTGGGGAAGATGGAGGAATTGCTTGCCTCTTTACCCACATTTTCTCCAGCAATAAATGCCCTCAGCCACTCAGCCATAACTCCCCAACCACCAGCTGAAGCATTAAAGAGGTTGACAAGGTTGAATGAGACAAAAGGTGACAAACAACAAAGGTGGTGAAACATGGGTTTTTCCCATAACCAAGGTTTGACATCCCCCACCCCTTATCCTTTGGAACCATGCCCTTTTCATTTTAACATTGCACTGCCGTAGCTGGTTGCGGTTTCAGTTTTATTTGATGTGCGTATTTACATGATGCCACATTACAATGTGCCAAACAGCACGATATACCATCGGTAACTATACCTATTGCCGAAACATACACACACAAATCGATGATGGGGCTTTTTCCTTGAGCTCCTCACCACGATTAATTACAATATATACATCATGCAAACATGGTCGAAACCGGGGACATTACATTCCCCTCCCCCTTGGAATAACACCGTCCTCGGTGTTCCATTACATATATACAATACATATACAATTGCACATCAAAATTTCAAAATTGCATATCTATCCCACGTTCAATCATTTACTTTGAACGTTCAATACCAAGCCTCTCGGCTTCTATGGAATTTTCTTGCTGGTTTACAGCTTCTAGCTGATTCCCGAAGTCTAGGAACCTTGCGGCTATTGCCTTCATCATGTTCCCTCATTGGGCAGTCCCGGCGTAGATGATGTCCTCTGCATCTCTAGCATCTCACTGGCTGCTTCATCTTTACCTGCTCAATTTCCTTTGGTTCTTCATGCCTGGACCGTTTCTTATCAGGTCGCTTGGACAATTGTCCCACTGCTGATCCACCTTCCTTTCCTTTGCCGATTGCTCCCAGAAGGATTTTCACCTCCCTTTGCAAACTAATAGAGTCTTGCAAAATCCGGTGGTTCATTTCACTCTGCCTTCTTTGTATCTTGAGCATCTCCCCAAGATTCTCTTGGGTCTTGGCAATTATTTGAAGGAGACTTCCAGCTAAGTCTAGCAACTTTTGATCTGCTGCCATGATCAATGTGCACCACCTGGTTTCACTTTTCTCACCTGTGAAATGCACCATTGAAATTTTATCAGACCAAGCATAATATAGATATTTAAAATCAGTCAATTAATTTCCCCATTTGGCATGACAGTCCAAGTCTCATCAAGGAGACTTTCATATTTTTCATGCCTTCCCCCAACAGGCACATGAGCTCATTCATGTAAATTCCTGGGCAGGGAATTAACTATTCCAGCATTCACAAATTTGCTTAAGCAAATACACATATTACAGATAAACATCTAGCAAGTTTTTGGTGATTTGTAACAGATCCGTGAGGGTTTCGCCGTAGAATCCTAACGTTATCATTCGTTACTTTCCTTTTAAAATATAAACAAGTTTTAGTTTAAAAGGAAAACAATATATTGGTCAAGAGCCTGTGTTTTTATTGTTAGTTCATGGCTAGAAGCCATAAGGCCATCCTCTGTTTACTAAATGGGAAACTTAACTATCCTTTTACAAGGAAAAAGGATACCGTTTTTGTAACGGTAAAAATACGTTTACTAGAAATTCTCGAAATTTCACTTTAAAAAATACAAACTTACCATTTTTTTGTTTTACTTCTCACTTCTCGAACTTGCCCTTTTTTTTGTTTTACTTTTACCTTTTTTTTTGTTTTACTTTTACCTTCTTCTTTTTTTAGGTCAAGGTCCTATGTTTTAGGGAAACCCCACTGTAACATCCGTAGTTGGATATTCTCAATTAACTCAGAACGAACCCATAATTTGAGGACAAAGCTTCCCTTAAGGGGAAGGCAATGTAACAAAGTTAAATCATAACAACAAACAAAAATAATAATAATAATAATAATAATAAACATCAACATATATATATATATATATATAGGAAGTGCCAAGTGAGGATCTTCCGGAACAGGGAGAACATAGTGGAGCGAGGCAGATTCTAGGGTTAGGTGTTTAGGCCAAGCGGTGGGCGGCTGGGCCGCGCAGGTCTGCGCGTACACGGATGATCAAGCAGGTCTTCGCCCCCCCTGAGGAGGTTCATGGATGCCATGGGGCCTTGAGGTCTTGATTCGATGGAGGGGGAAGTTGGAAAAGGAAGTGAGAGGCAGGATGATGGTGGAGATGGTGGCAGGAGGCAGGCAGGAGTCGGGTCAAGAAAGAAGTATGGCTTGGGGGGCTGTTTGCCGAAAGCCTCCGCTATTCTGGTGATCCAAATAAGATCTGAGATGGTAAGAGGTAAGATTGAACTTTGGAAGGAGAAGGCCTTCATCGGGAAATTTGTGGGGATCTAGCCAAAGGAGAAAGATCTGGTTAAATGGATAAACAGTGTGTGGAACCCTAAAAGGCATTATGATCTGCAACTGGGATCTAAGGGTTTCTTTACTATAATCTTTTTCAACCAGGAATATAGAGATAGAATCATGGAGGGAGGCCCGTATTTTTTCTTTTCGGCTGGACTATACCTCCGTCCATGGAAAGAATGTTTTAATCCAGAAACAGAATACATGACGGTTTCCCTTGTTTGGATTCGCCTTTTCTCACTTCCAAGTGAATACTGGGATCTGGACACGCTGAAGGACATAGGGAACACCTTTGGGGAATTCATAAAAGTAGCTGAACAAACTAAGGTCCAGCAATATACCTCCTTTTCCCAAATCTGTGTCTATATGGACCTCTCTATGGAACTCTCGGAATCGACCAGTTTAAACTATGAAGACGAGGAATGGATTCAACCCATTGACTATGAGAACCTCCCCTTTCAGTGTAGGCACTGCCACGACTATGGTCATCTGGGGAGGAACTGCCCCAAACTAATCCCTGGGGTTGGTTCCTTTGACCACCGTCAGGAAAGGGAAGCAGAAAAGGATGGGTTCACACAAGTAAAAACAGATGAAGAAGCAAGGGCGGCGGGACATCCAATGCAAAGAAGGAGCAGGTGACAAAGATGCAACGATCCAAATGCCCCTTTGAGGTGCTAGGGAGGGAGATGGAGGAAGGAGATAGCTCTAAGGAAAGAACCATAGCAAAGCAGCAGGAAGGACTGGTCAAGGCTCCAAAGGAGGAGGAAGTGTAGCAGATGGACGTGACTGTGGAGGAAGAAGGCGACAAAATGGATCTGGGCGAGCCATATTTGGATGCGATTGAGGAAGAATGTGGGAAGAAGGGACAGGGTTATGTGTCTCGACGCCAGACTGAACTTCTTCAGGAAACAATCATTAGAACTGGTGCCCATGAGATTTTGGGAATTGACCCAGATCCGCAAAAAGGTAGCAAGAGGAAATCTTCGGAAGAGGAGCTACGAAGGGGACGAAAGACGAATAAGCAACGTATTGCAGTGGTAGGTGTTAAATTCATTGAGTCAGGCCAATATCCAATGATCAAGGCGGCCTTCTCTAAAGTTAACAAGGTTTTTCAATAAAGCTCATATCTTGGAATATAAGGGGGTGTAGCAACCCCAGGAAGTGAAAAACCCTAAACAGGAAAATCAAGCAGGAAAACTTGAACATCCTTTTCCTCCAAGAAACTAAGTGTAGTCTTGAGGGATTGGAGAAAATTAGAGACAAAATATGGAAAGGCAGTCATCTAATGGCCCTAGATGCTGTGGGTGAAGCAGGTAGAGTTGCAATTCTCTGGCAACCAAGGGTTGTGGAACTCTCTAATTGGTGAGCAAACAAGTTCGCTCTTATGGCATATTTCCACATCCTGGACTCGGGAGTGAAGGGTTCATTGGGGAATGTTTATGGCCCCAACAGCTTCCCTGAGAAGCAGGCCTTCATTGATTTCCTTAGCAAGCTCAAGGGCCAAACTAAGGCTGGAAATTGGGTGATAGGAGGGGACTTCAATCTTATTTCCAACCTAGGGGAGAAGAAGGGTGGCATAAGAACCTTGGATAAATATCAAGAATCCTTCTGCTAGTTTTTGGCTCAAAGTCCCTTAGTGGAACTAGAGACGGGCACCGGTTGGTATACTTGGAACAATAAGAGGGGTGGGGAACACCTGGTGGCCTCTTTCCTTGATCGATTCTTGGTTTCGGAGAACTTTATTCATTGCATAGGGGAAATTGTGGTTGATGTTCTCCTTGCAGCAGGCTCTGATCATTGGCCCATTTGCCTTTCCTGGGACTGGTCAAGCTCATCTATGGGAAAGCCATTCACATTTGAGCAGTTCTGGCTGGAACACAAGGAATTCAAGGACCTTGTCAATCAGTGGTGGCAGGAGCTGATCCCCCCTCCAGGAATGGTTATGTACTGCTTTCAGCAAAAAATTAAGACCCTGAAAGCTAAAATCCGCACGTGGAACAAGGAATAATTTGGGATATCTTTGAGGATAAAAAAAGGTTGTTAAGTGAGATGGACCTCATCAACAGAAAAGGCATGGAATAAGGTTGGGACAAGGACATGAAGGTCAAAGCGAAATACCTTCTAATTCAAATAGAGGTAAGGGAAAGGAAAAAAGGGATATTCTGGAAACAAAAAGCTAGGGTTAAATGGCTGCAGGAGGGAAAAAGAAACACCAAGTTTTTCCATAACTTGGTGATTTAGAATAGAAGCAGTTCTAGAATCCAAAAGTTCAGGAAAAGGGATGGTAGTCGAGTGGAAACTAAAAGGGAGATGGAGGCAGAGCTCACTCAGCACTTCTCTGAGATTCTCAGTGAGGATGGAGGGGACAGAGATCGGGACATAGAAAAAATCACCCACCTAATCCCAAGGGCAGTCACTAGAGAAAACAATGAGATGTTGACCAAACCGGTGGCCATGCGGGAGGTAGAAGAAGTAGTCAATCAAATGGACCTAGGGAAATATCCGGGCCCGGATGGCTTCACCTCCAATTTTTTCCACTACTTCTAGGATCTCGTCAAAGAGGAGGTTCTTGAGATCGTTGAAGAATCCAGAAACAAGAGGGGAGTCCTCAAAGCTTTCAATTCAACCTTCCTAACCTTAATCCCCAAGGAGGCAGGGGCTAATAGTCTGGGCAAATTTCAACCAATAGCCTTATGTACTGTGATCTACAAGGTAATAGTTTATCGTCTAAAACCTATCTGTCCCAAGCTCATAATCCCTGAGCAGTCAGGTATTGTGGAAGGAAGGTAGATTCTGTATGGTGTCATTCTTGTCCATGAGGTGCTCCACTCGCTAAAAAACACGAGGCAATTAGGTATGATGATTAAGCTAGACATAGCAAAGACTTATGATAAATTGAGCTGGCAGTTTATGGATAAAATGTTGGAGGCCTATGGATTTTGCCAGGTCTTGGTGGAATGGGTTATGAGTTTGGTCACAACTCCCTTCTTCAACATCCTCCTTAATGGGTCACCAACTATTGTCTTCCAGCCATCCCGTGGTATCAGAAAAGTTGATCCTTTGTCCCCTTTCCTCTTCATTCTTATGGTTGAAGGTCTGAGCCGCCTTATCCTTACTCATGCGGAGAGAGGAGAGTTGAGGGGGATAAAATTCCATGATGGAATGACCCCTCAGACCCACTAGCAATTCGTAGATGATAACATGCTCATGGGGCACCCTTCAGTCCAAGAAGCACAAAGCTTCAAAAAAAATCCTGAACCTTTTTGATAAGGCTTCTGGCTTGGATGGCCGTGTTGGAAAAGATGTGCTCTGAAAAAAAAAACCTAATCCCTGCCCTAGCTATCGCCGGGGCTCATGGATGCCGGGAATCCACAGGGACGGCTCATTTGGTAGCTGCTGAGAAGGATCGCCATCAACTTTGGCCAGGCAGTGGAGGGAGTCCTCCAGTCCAGTTTAGTTGGGAACTTTATTTGTCAGATAAATCTCTGTTTTTCTTAAGTAATGGCAGATCTGGGAGCGTCGAGTCTTGGCGAGGCGGTGGGCATTTGTTCTCTTTCCATTCGATCAATGTTATGGACCAGCTGCAACGAGATATCATTATTACGGCTACCTGGTGTGCGGGTGTAGGGTTTCTGACCTTTTATCTTTGCGGTGGAGCGGCTATAGAACAGCTCTGTGCGAGTATACAGGTCGCGGGTTTTTCTTTTTCGCATGTAAGAAATCATATTGCTACCTGTCCTTATACTGTTGAAAAAATCGGAGTAACAATTTGGAGATGGGATGCATGCGACTTGTTAGGCCCCTATCGGTCCATCCATATGGTGAAAAAAGGTATGAATCTTATGAACGGTTTTCAGCTCTTGGCTTTGGGACAGAGGTTGTCAAATACCAGATTTTTATAAAAACCCTTTCAGGAAAAACAATCTTGTTGTAGATTTCTGCTCAAGATACAGGGGAGACCATAAAAACAATGATAGAACAGAGAGAGGGTTACTCTCGACTATTTTTCTACATTCTGTACGGAGGTAAATTACTGAATGAGGCTGATAGGCTGAGGGATTGTCAGATTTATAAGAACTCTACTCTGTATGTGATGAATCGCTTGAGGGGAGGAACGTTTCGGAATAGAGGAAAAGCCGGCCCCTCTTCATTCAAGGATGCAACTCGTTCAAAGGGGCCATAGTCAACAATAGCACCACCAACTACACAACCCAAGCCGTATATAGTGGAGAAACTGGATGATATCCCATCCTTGGAGGTCAAGAATAACGAGGTAACAAAACTCTTTAGTATTCTTCAAACTCATGCTCTCATTTGTCGTTTTAATGGCTTTTGGCCCCGATCTTATGATATTCATAACTGGATCTACACAAATTGGACAACAAATTGTCAAATTCTTTTATGCTCCAAAGGATTTTTTGTTGTACAGTTTGAATCACAGGAAGACTATCAGAAGATCATTGAGCAGGGCCCTTGGTTTTGGGGGAGAGTAGGGATTTTCTTAACTCCCTGGTTTCCTGATTTTGATGCCAACACTATGGTGGTAACCAAAATGCCGGTATGGGTACGGTTACCCAATCTGCCCCTTCCTCTCTGGCATCATTTAGTCTTGGAAGAAATTGGCAATCTGCTGGGAAATTTCATTAAAAGTGATACGGATCGGAACGAGCAGGGGCTATTTACTTATGCACGAATCTGTGTGGAGATCGACCTTAGCAAGGGTCTTCGTGATCGAGTCCAGCTGATATATGAGAAGCACAAATGGATTCAGGCACTGGACTATGAAAATACTGCCTTTAAATGCATATTTTTCCATCTAATAGGACATTTACAAGACTCGAACCCACTAGCAAAAAGGTTTCCTAAAAAGAAACAGGGGACGAAGACAAAGGGGAAAACATGGCAGGTAGATTATGCTCCCTCTACTAATGAGGATTCGGAGGGTGAGGAAAGTGAACCAGAAGTACAAAAAGAAGAGGAGGTCAATGAGGAAATAGTGAATTCAGCTGAAACTGTGATGGCACATCCCTTAGATTTCGAAAATGATGGAAAGGAAATACTCACGGAAAACATGCAATTAACGGCTACTTCCTTAACCGGGTCAAAGCATGCACATGAATCAGAAAATTCAGATTCCGATAAAGAGAAAACTCCAGTACAACCTTCACTGGAGCAGGTGAGTAAAGAGCTGATTATAGCTACAACTCAGCCGGGGGGTTGGACAGAAGTGAAATCAAAGAAGAAAGGCAAGAAAGGGAAACTAGAGGATTTTTATAAAATCCCAAACTCCTAGTAAAATTATGTAACACTTTTGTTTTTATTTTCTTGCATACCTTTGGTCTTGTTCCTGATGTGCATATGCACCTACATAATGTAATTTTATATCGCTTCGGCTTGAAATAAAATTACGCTTTTTTTTCTTGGAAAAAAAAAAAGGCTTCTGGCTTGGATGTCAATCTAAATAAATCACAGGCCTTTTTTATGAATACTGCCCCAGCCACTTAGAGGAACATCATTCGGATCCTGGGTTTCTCGAAAGGATCTATGTTGTCTAAGTATCTGGGAATACCCCTTGGGGTGGGAAAGCTGAAGAAAACTTCCTAGCAAGAACTCTTACATAAAATGAAGCAGAAGCTCTCAAGCTAGGTTCTCCAACCCTTAAACTTTCCTAGCAGGATGATCCTGGTTAAAACTGTCATGCAGACTATGCCCATCTACCTTTTCTCACTTCTCTCCGCTCCTAAGTCTATCCTCAAGGAAATCTGAATTCTGCAGCTAAAATTTTTGTGGGGTAGTAGAGAGGCGAAAGCTAAATTTTCCCTAGTTAGTTGGGAAGGTATTTGTCGTCCTAAGGAGTAGGGAGGACTAGGGCTCAGGGATCCTGAAATTATGGCCGAGTTCCAGGGATCAAAAGTTTGGTGGCGATGGTAAAATCATTTGTCTGAGCCTTGGGCCAAGTTGTGGCACATTAAATATGCTCGTGACAGGCCCATCCATCAATTGGTTAGATTCAACGAGGCATCGAGTGGATCCCCCATATGGATGAAAGTGATGACTAGCAGAAATATTGTACAAGACCATAGCTTATGGGAGATCAAGGATGGTAGAAATGTGAAATTCTGGGATGATTTATGGAATCAACTACCCATCCTAGGGAGAGACCCAAGATGGATACATATTAAGGATAAGTCCCTTGAGGAGGGAAAGGTTCAGGTGAGCCAATTTTGGATGATCAGAAATTTAGAAGATCAGCGACAGTGGGATTTTCAGGAAAAACCATAGCTTACAAGTGTTAAGGATTGGGGGGCTTTCTAGGAGGAAATGCACAAGCGCTTCGTTAGGGTTAAGGAAGGCCTGGATATATTTAGGTGGGGATATATGGACAGGGTATCCTTTGGCATAAAGGAAGCTTACAATATCAGGCTGGGAAACTAGGTGGAGGCTGATGGAACCTGGAAGAAGATATGGAAATCGAACCTGTGGCCTAAGGTGGCACTTTTTGTGTAATTGGTGGTCAGAGGAAGAATCCTTACCAGAGAAAACCTAAGAAGGCATGTTGTTCAGGGTCCCTCTCAATGATGTATGTGTTATCAAGAGGAGGAATCCATGGGTCACCTCTTGGATAATTGTCCCTTCACAACCTTCATATGGGACAAAGGAGCGATGGGGTTTAGAAGAAGCGACAAGAGGAGAGGCCGACCGACCCAAACCTTGAAAGAGTGGCACCCAAAATCCTTTAAGAACCCAATCATCTGAACAGTGTGGGATGCCCTCCTGGGCATGGCCATGTGGTGTATTTGGAAAGAGCGGAATGATAGGATCTTCAGGGATCAACATAGTGATGCGAATACGTTCTGGAAGACAGTGAAGGATAATCTGCTATCCTCCCTTCGGAGCATGCAGTGGCATGATCAGGACAAGTTGATCCCTGCAGAGGAAACTCATATTTTCTCCAATTGGGGACTCGATAGCTCCCAGATGGCCAGCCTATGAAGACATGATAAGATATGCAAGCCTTCCAGCCCAACCTTCTGGTCTGCCCCACCTCCTCAGGTTTTCAAGCTTAACTTCGACGGAGCATCCAGGGGAAATCCTGGGCTTGCCGGATATGGTGGACTATGTCAGGATCATAATGGACGGATCATGATTGTTTTCCTACGATCAATTGGCACTGACACCAATAACTCAGCTGAATTAGAAGGTATGATCCACGGTTTCAAAGTTTTGATCAGAGGTGACTGCGTCCCTGTGATCATCGAGGGAGACACAAGCATTCTAATTCAGATGGCCAAACGAATGGTGAGTGGACAAGACTGCGAAAAGGTCTCCTCTTGCTAGTGCCTAGTCAGTAGATTAGACTACCTTCACACCCTTCTCCTTGCTCACACGGCGGTTTCCTTCAGACATGTCAAACACAATGCCAACAAAGCAGCTGACCTGCTAGCCAACGCGGGCATGGAGGGTGAAGTGGGTTTTCATTGTGGAACGTTGGAGGTATTCGGGGCGGAAGTGTGGGCCCAAAAATGTATACAAGTGGCCTCTAGGGACCTAGACATTAGGCCACATGTGGCTCGTCCGGTTGATGGCATCACAGATGGGGACAGGAGGTGTGAGCACACCCAAGACAGATCATCCTAAATGCCCCGTGAGAGCTGTTGGTTAACTGACCAAACCAAATGGTGGTTGTTCTTTGCCATCATTATGGTTTATGCTATAGAGAATGAAGAGATGGGAGAGATGAGGAAATATCAATGGAAGGATTGGGTTTTTAATTCACACAGGATGTATGCAGCAAGCGAAGGTACGAGGGATCTTGTTATTATGATTAGTATGATGCAAGCAATGTATAGGGATGGGAGGGAAATCACGCCTCCCCCCTCCTTTTATTCAGGGTCAGCTTGGCGACCCACCACCCATCGTCGTTGTGAGGTTTTTGTGCTTCAGAGCTACGTCTTTTCTCTGGTTTCCCCCTAGGTGTCTGTTGTTCAGGCTGAGTCTCTACTCCTCTTCCTGTATCAGCTCTGCCCCCCCTCCCTTCGCCTTATGGCTCCCAAGCGATTAGTTAGAATCGATTTGGGCTCTAGGGAAGCCACTACAAGCCCGGATCGAAAGTGTAAGGGTATCTTGAGGCGGACTCATCAAGCAACAAGGGCTCAACTTCAGGCTTAGGAGGCAGTGGAGTTTTTCAAGGAGCATGTCCCATTAGGAATTCATCTGGAAGTTGAGAAGGTGGTAGGGGATATTTGGGAAGAGGTGAATTTCATTCCGAAGGAGACCCTGCACAAAGAGGTTGTGGACTGGCTCCTTGACCCAAGAACCACGATAGAAAGATCCTTGGCCTACGACCACCTGCTAATGATATACTGGGTGACCATGCGATTGGTGGTACATTCCTCAGTTGTGAGAAAAGCCAAGTGTGAAGGGGATGAGGAATCGGTGAAGGTCTGGAAGGAACATAACAGTGAATGCCACCTTATGCACCAAAAGATCGATGTTATCGCAGCTAAGTTTGGCATCCCCTTCTATCTAGCTGGGAGAGTACCGGCGGAGTATGCTCGACCATGGGCGAAGGGTAGCCGCTGCGGAAAAACGCTTGGTGGAGAACGTGTAGGAAATCAAAGCGGAGCAGTCCCCCAGAATTCCACTGTTGTTTTGGCCTTAGCTATCTGTCCCAATTTGGGAGATGCCCCTCCGGGTTGAGTTTGAGGTTTTTTCTTGTCTCTGTTTCTAGTAATGTCTGTTCTAGAAATTATAGGGGGTTTCTTAATGCCGACCAGTAGTAACTGTTATGATGTGTAGTCGGTTTATAAGGGGTATCGGATACTTAAGGCTAACTAAAGTCTCTGTAATTTTGTGGGAAGGGAATCTCTGTAATCTGGTAGGAAATAATAGCTGTAATGGGTGTGTGTAGAAGGCCTAGGGAATCTCTATAATTTTTTGGAAAGGAAGAACAGGTTTGGAACTGGAAGGTGTCGAGGACACTCTGCCTTTTTTACATGCAGAGACGATATCTGATATGTAATGTTGATTCTGTAAAGTAATATAATGTTTTATTTACAACACACACACACACACACACACACACATATATATATATATAATAATTATTATTATTAATGTCTTTCTGAAAATGCATGACTATTAATGAAGGGTTATTCTGCCATAATATAAATAATGGGCCCTCAATTGTAATTAATCACTTTTATCAATTTATTCATATTATCTATGGATATGTGGGTTATTTCAGAAATTATGGGTTCATTCTGAGTTAATTGAGAATATCCAAGCAAAATTACGATTTCTAGGGTTTCCCTAAAAAACATGACCTTGTCCTAAAAGAAAAGGTAAAAGTAAAACCCAAAAAAAGAGGTAAATGTAAAACAAAAAAAGGGTAAGTTTGAGAAGTGAGAAGTAAAACAAAAACAAGGGTAAGTTTGTATTTTCGAAAGTGGAAGTTCGAGAAGTTCCAGTAAACGGATTTTTATCGTTACAGTTTCCTTTCGGCAATGGTTAACGGGTCATAAACCTGTGTATAGAATTTATTAGAAGATTAAATCCTGAAGTTGTTGCATCCTTTTCTTCTATGAATGAATTCATCACAAATAAGAAATACCAACATGGCTTACAACCTGGAAATAGTGTTGTAACCTGTCAATAACTTGACTTGGTATTAATAATTAATAGTTAGGAGACTAGTCTATGATTTCCTTATAAGTAACTATTGTGAAAACTAGTTCGATCACTGTTTTTAATTTGAAACTTGGATTATCCTAAATATTTCTATGGTTTTATCTTACTTAGAAGTTCCTGTTTAGATTATATTTGTTTTTACATAAACTTATTTTTTGTTACTATTTCAAACCATAATTAGTCTACACAGCTATCAAAGAGTTTGGTTAATACGATTTGTTAGTCTTATATATACATATATATCCTCGAAATTAAGTATCTATTTTATAGTAATCTCTGTATCTTTTTCTATAGGATCTTTAAAAGTCTCTACTGAGATATAGATATGTATTTGATTCTAACAAAAATAATACTACTAAAACTGACACCAGTAGATTGAAATGACCAAATAATAGAGATTCTTTTATATTTATACAAAAAGAAAATGAAAACATAATTAAGCTGAGAATACTTCACAGATACTCAGAACAGAAACTTAAATTCGAACTTTACAAATACTATAACTTTTCCTACTCTTAGAACAATCTCCAAGCAACTTTCAGATATAAGAATCATAACATATTCAATCATCCTACTTACAAATACTAGACAATTTCAAATAAAAGTACACATCGAATAACAAATGAACCTAGATAATATGCAGAAGGGGAAAAACACCCAAGGGAGACCGTTCCACCCAACTGTCTCCTGAAGCAGCCAAATCACTTGCTTAGAACCCCCTGAGCATGTTCACTAAACCACTAAGAAGAATGTCTTTGAATATAGCCCACAGATCAAAATTGCTGCAACTTAGCACTTAGTAGCAGACTCAACTCAACAATTCCACTTTAGTTATCCCCTCATCAAATTCCTTGTTTGCTTGACTTTTTAGTTTGCAGCAATCACAAGGTTCATTTCCTTAGAAATTAGAAACTTTCCTATGTATATATAAGATTTCCTGGGTCTTTAGTTCATTTTTTAAATTAAATAAGCCACCAGTTCAGTTCCCCCTCTCAGGGAACATGACCACTTTTTTAGGGATTATGTTGCTACAACAGCTAGAAAGTGAAATGCTAGTGTTTCCACTTGTCAACCAACCTTCTACATCTGCCTATTCCTCCTAGTGGGTCAGTGAACACTCATTTAACAATCTCCCTTGGATAAGTGTCTCTTCTTTTTAATTATTAAAATAAACAATTCTTCAATTACAGTCATCCTTGACCAACTTGGTCATAAAATTTTGCAATAAATTTAACATAATGTTTTTACTAAAATAAATAATAAATATTTATTTTTTAGTTCTAGGTATGTTACAAACACCCCATCTTAAGCTCAACATCGTCCTCGATGTTTCTTAAGTTATTCTGAGTCTTCTTGGAACATAGTCGGATATGCCACCCGCATATCGCTATCCAATTCCTAGGTTGTTTCATGGGTTGAGGTGTTTTCCTTGCACCTTTACCTGTCCAATGGTGCGATTCTGGAGAAATTTTTCCCTCTTATCGAGAATACAGTCTGGTTCCACTGGAAAATATCCTTCTGTTTCTACCTGAATCACATTCCAGTCGATCACATGAGTAACATCGTGTACATATTTCTTCAAAATAAAAATGTGAAAGACATTATGTATTCTAAAATTAGGTGGCAAAGCTAATTGATATGCCACTGGACCACTCTTTCCAATATTTTGAATGGTCTGCAATACCTGGGTGCTAATTTAGTCTAACTCCTCAGTTTAAAGGAGTTCTTTCTAGATTTTACCTTAACAAACAAATGCTCACCTACTTGGAATTCCTTAAAGTTCTTTTAAGGTCGGCATGACTCTTTTGTCTATCCTGAGCAGTTTTCAAATTGCTTTGTACATGTTTCACTGTTAATTCCATTTCTTTTAACATGTCAGGTCCTAACATCAATCTGCTTATTAGATTACTCCATGTAATAGGAGTGTTACATTTTCTACCATATAATATTTCAAAAGGACTAAGCTTTGTTGAAGCTTGATAATGGTTATTATATGCAAATTCAACTAAGTGCAAATAATCTTCCCACTTCTTGGGATAATATTTACAATACATTCGTAACATATCTTTTAGTACTTTATTGACTCTTTCTATCTGTCCATCCATTTGCGGATAATAAGCAGTACTGAAATTCAATTTAGTATCTATTCCTTTAAATAAAGATTTCCAAAAATTACCAGTAAATTTAGGATCTTTGTAAAAAAATATTATCTTTGGAATTCCATGCAAACGAAATATTTCTTTCATAAAGATGTCAGCAATGTTAGCACCTTTATAAGTTGTTTTAATAGGTATAAAGTGTGTCACCTTACTTATTTTATCCACAACTACCATTATTGAATCATTTTGTTTCTGTTTTTTAGGTAAACCAATTACAAAATCAAGATTGATGACTTTTCATTTCCAATATGGAATTGGTAATGGCTGTAAAAGAGCTGCTGGGTGTTGATGTTCAACTTTAACTTGCTGACATTCTATACAACTAGCTAAAAATTTAGCAGCTTCATTTTTCATATTAGGTCAAAAATATAGTATTATCAACATTGTTATCATCTTTTGATACCCCGGATGTCCGGAATAAGGACTTTTGTGTACTTCATTCAAAATCAACAATTTAACTTCCAATATATTTGGCACATAAAGTCTGTTTTTATACAACATTTAACCCTTTTCATTAAAACTGTAATCTGTATTTATATTTTTAGATACATTATGAGCTACTTTTTTCTTTTAAACTCTGGTATTATGTGCCCAGTTTTATTCCTTTTTCCAATTTATCCTCTAAATCAGTTTTATAACTGCTAATGGCAGCTACAAAATTTGTTACTGCATTTATGCTTAAGGAATTAGCCACTTTATTTTCTTTCCCTTTAATGTGTTTGATTTCAAAATCATACTCGCTAAGGAAAGCCAGCCATTTAGGTTGCCTTGCATTTAGATTTTGTTGATCAAACAGATATTTTAGGCTTATGTTATCCGACATTAGCAAAAATCTTCTACCTATTAGGTGATGGCGCCACATGTTTAAAGCACGGATTATGACAGCCAACTCTAAGTCATAAGTTGCATAATTCTTTTTGTCAGTTTTTAACTTCCTTGATTCATACGCAATCACATGTCCTTCTTGTGTCAGTACTCCACCCAAACCTTTGTTGCATGCATCAATGCATACGATGAAATATTTATTTGGATTTGCTATTTTTAGAATAGGTGCAGTGGTTAATAATCTTTTTAATTTATTAAAACTTTCTTCGCATTTTTTATCCCAGACAAATTTCTTGCCCTTTTTCTGTAATGATGTTATAGGATTTGCAATTTTAAAAAATCCTTCAATAAATTTTTTGTAATAAATTGTTATTCCCATAAATGATCGTACATCAGTTACGTCCTTAGTAACATGCCAATCAATTATTTCTTTTATTTTATCCGGGTCTACTGATATTCTTTCTTTGGATATTATGTGCCCTATATATTGTATCTTATCTTTATAAAATTCACATTTGTTTGTAACGTCCCCGACCCTCCGACCGGCGAAGAGGACGCTACCATGGCATTAAACATCCGAGCTAAAAGCCCCATGAACATGTATGTACATAAAATGCTGAAACAAAATGCATTGAAGTAGAACATGCACAGATACATAACTATTTATCATACACAGTGGAAGCAAACATACATTCATTTAGGCATTCAACATGTTTGTCGTTATTCATTAAACATCAAATATGATTGCAGAAGTAAATTAGACAAGAATACTTATCTTATAAAGAACTTGTCCCGCAACCAACTACGTCGTTGCAACGTTCCACCCAACCATTGGCTAGCATGCTCCTAAATCTCTCAACAATGCTGCCACCCCTGAGCTAGGCATGATTCCCCAAGGAATATGGAACAAGAAAGCTTACACATAGCCAAGGATACACAAAAAACAGCCAAGCCAACACAGTTGGGTTTATCAGGCCATCAACAAGACATCCAAGCCAACATGGTCAGGTTTATCAAGCCATCAAGGAGCTGGGAAAGGCTAAATGCTAAGCTTGTGAACCCATTACAGAGCTAGGAACACCTACACCAGAACTAGCCTGACTTCTAAGACACCCACACACACCCAACACAAGAAATCGGTCCCTTCTCTGCTACATAGTCCCTCAGGCCCTAACTTCCCTTCCAGTGCTATTCAGGGGTTGTGGAGAAGAAAGCTGGCTCTCTAGCTCTGTCTGTGTGGTTTCAAAACACACCAGGTTTATCAAGCAAACCAAGCCCTCATACCTGCCCCCAACACAGTCCGAAGACCAACCATTCCACACATGTAATCAACCAGCAGTTACAGCTTAAACAGGGAAAACAAATCCTGAGTCGTTCTTGGCCCTATCGTGGCCAAAACGACTCCCAAGCAACCTACAGCAGCCCCCAAAACGTAACAGCAAACACAGCCAACAAACGTGGGGAAACAACAACTCGTTCTGAATAATGAAGCCACCAGGGGAAAATTACACAGTACACAGTCTCTGAGCGTAAAAATGGCTCTCCACAGGAAAAATCGTGGGTGATAGTGACCGAACATCCCCCAGCTTGCTGTGTGAGTAACAACAACGTAGAACCCAGTGCGTGAGAGAATATTTACGCTAGATCCCAAATACGAATGGAAACACACTAGATTCCTCTCTGTGGAAAATGTGAATGACAGTGGAAAACGACTCCTTCTCCTAGCTGTGTGAGACCAAAATAGGAAAAGAATCCTCTGCGTGAGACACAGGACGTTTCTCCTTGCGTGAGAATGAACCGACAATGGAGAGAATGGCATAGTGGAGAGAGTGGAGAGTCTGTATGGAGTGAATCCCTCTTGTTTTCCTATCTATGTGAAGATAGAAAGTCTACTGGTGGAGTGGGCGTGTGGGCAAGGACTAACAGTCCTACCACCCACCACTTCCCAGCAATAACTGCCCTCAACCAACATCAGTAGTAATGAATGGGTGTTGACACATGGCTTTTTCCCCATTGGTTCAAGGTTTAACAATTCCCCCCCCTTATCCTTGGGATAATCATGCCCTTTTCAAATGGTTGCATTGACATAGCTGGTTGGGTTCATTTAATTAAAGATGCATATTTACATGATGAAAAAACTTAATATATGTCGTGTACCACGATAGACCATTGGCAACGATTCCGCTCACCGAAACATAACACAACTAAATCGATGGTGGGGCTTTTGCCTTTAGCTCCACACCACGATTCATTACTATATATACATCATGTACATTTAATGCAAAGGGGTCAAAACCGGGGTGTTACATTGTTGAACTTAGCATATAGTTGATTTTCTTTTAACACTTGTAGCATTATCTGCAGGTGTTCATCGTGTTCTTCTTTTGTTTTAAAATAAATTAATATGTCGCCTATAAAGATGACTACGAATTTGTCTAAGTATTTACATAGGACAATGTTCATTAAGAACATGAAGGTTGTTGGAGCGTTAGGTGGCCCAAAGGGAATAACTACAAACTCATAGTGTCCGTATCTAGTTCTGAAAGCAGTTTTAAATATATCTTCATCTTTAATTCTGACTTGATGATATTCAGATTCCAAGTCTATTTTGGATAATATCATCACTCCGCGTATCTGATCAAACAAATAATCAATGCGGGGCAGAGGATACTTATTATTAATTTGATGGCAGTCTATACATAGATGTAATGTACCGTCTTTCTTTTTAACAAAAAGGATCGGTGCTCCCTAAGAGGATACACTTGGTCGTACATAGTTTTCGTCTATCAATTCTTGTAATTGTAATTTTAATTCGTTTAGCCCCAATATGTTCATTCGATAAGGAGCCTTTGAATTAGGTACTGCTCCTTGTACTAATTCGATTGTAAAATCCAGATCTCTCTTGGGAGGTAATCCTAGAATTTCTTCCAGGAAGACATCCAAGAAAATCTTGTAGGATCGGGATATCCTCGAATCCTGGCTTATCTTCTTTGTCAATTTCTTCATTGTTTATTATGTGTACAGCAAATACTTTACATCCTTTTTCATTTGTAAGGCTGAGATTTGTCTAACATAAATTTTCCTATGTATTCTTGGGACTGTAATTCTTTCTCCTTTATTATTTAAGCAAGTAAAAGTTTTCTGAAAACAATTTAAAATCTCTTGGTGTTTTTCTAGCCAATACATTCATATTAGGACATCATACGATCCTAATTGTAACACATTTAACTTAACCTAAGTTTCAAACTAACTCATAAGCAAATTACAATTTTCAACATAATTGACCACTTTCCTTTTAGTTCCTGTAGCTAACTGGACTAACCAGGATTTTCCAAACTTTTTTAAAGATAAACTACACTTTTCCACTATGCTAAAAGACACATAACTTAAAATAGCACATGGATCAATCAAGATGGAAACAGACTAGTCGTGTATCATACCTTGCACTTCTACCATGGAAGTCTGATGGTCCTCCTGTCGGTTCTCCAAGGCTGCATTTATTCTAGGCATTTCATTTGCCACATATCCAATTGTTTCCTCTTCCTGAATGGTATGCACGTTGCTGAAATTTCCTTTTTAGTTTGGACAGTACTTGGCATAATGTGGTCCTTGACATTCCCAGCATTTCACTGGTTTCTTAAGTTCATTATTTTTAACAAAGTTGTTAGGCATATCCCTCTCTTTTGGTACTGTAGTATTCAGTGGTGCTTTATTTTTAAAATCAGCTCTCTGATAGTTATTCTTGGAGAAATTCTGAGATTTACTCCCAAAACTCTTATTTGACTTCAACCCTCTTCTTTTCTGGTCAAAGTGACTTGTCTTCTTATTCTTCCAGTTAGGTAAACTTTCTCTCTTCTTACTCTGTTCATAACAAAAATCAGATTTTCTCATAGCTTCCTCAAGGGTCTTCGGGTTGTCAAACTCAATCCTATCTTTGAAGCTAGTGGGAAGACAGCTTAAGAATATTTGTATTTTAGGATTTTCATCAATTATGTAAGGTACATATCTTAACAGACTTAGTAATTTTCTACTTTACTCTTTCATTGACATTGAACCCAATTTTAATTCATATAATTCCTCAGCTCTTTCCTCCTACTACTATTCGGATAGAAAATTCCTTAAAAAGTATTTACTCCAAGTTACTTCTCCTCAATATTTTTTACTATTTTTATGTCTTGCCACCAAATGTCAGCTTTCCCAGTTAAATTGTAAATAGCCATCTGGGATTTTAGTTTGTCAGAAGAGTTATAGATCTGGAAATATTTCTTTATTCCTGATAGCCTAGCCTCGGCTTCTTCACCTTTCTCTACTTCTCTGTTTAACATGGAAGGCTTTATTTTTTTAAATTCCCCATAAATTTATTCATAGGGTTTATACTTCCTTCTCCTAGGTTTACAGTCACTTTCACTACTGTCACTTATGTATTTATACCTTCCCCTATGTGACCTTGCATTAACCTCTAAAGAAGATTCGCTATCAGAATATTTTTCTTTCTTTCCTTTATTTTTGTAAGACGTTGTTTCGGAATCAGTTTCATAAACATTTCGCTTATATTTTCCTCTGTTATGCATATTGTCTAATAACATCTGATTCATTTCCAGAATTCTTTCATTATCTATTTTTACAGTTTGCAGTTCAACTTTTAACTCCTTAACTGTTTGTAGTAACTCTGGATTATTCAGTTCTACATAAATATTGTCTGGATTGTTGTGATGAGACCCATTTTCAGTAGATGCTTCAACACCTTCCATTTTCCTGCAAAACAGATTTTATATTTCTGTGCAGAAATAAATATAAATAAAATCAGTATATTTGTTTTCTTATTTGCATGGGAGTGAGCCAATTAGGCCTAGTGTTTGGAAACTCACTCTGATACCACATGTAACATCCCTAAATTTCATAAATAAATAACAAAATTATTTACTTGATGTAACTTAAAAAGTTCCTTGGAAATAATTCCGATAGATGTTTTACTTCAATTCCTCTGTCGTAAAGATAAAGGATTTATTCGTAAGACTTATGTGCCTATGCTCTGTGTTACCATTAGCATGCTTCAAATTATGACTTTTTAAATATTTTAAATCATATATTCCAGCTGATACTATTTTGCGACAACAACTACTTTTTGAACCCTTTTGGTTGTAAATTATAAAACTGTTCTATGTTTATTTGTTCAATTTTTTTTTGTTCTCATATGAGCTCTTAAAGGGAAAGGGTCAATGTATTACTTAGCCTTTAAGGCTAACACATGAATCCCTTTTTTTGTTTTGTGCAGGTGAAGGAGTTCTCATTTTAAGTTTGCTAAAAACAAATTCCTAAACCCCAACGCATTATTATCCTATGCAAGCAAGGTAGATTACCAAGGGTTGATGACAGCCTAAGAAAAACTCTAAACTAAAGTTACCCGCCATACTATATATTATACTAAGAATCAAAACCAAGTTAAAATTACACATCACTATATAACCATGCATGAGGTTCTCGAGTTACAAGTTTGTTGATATGATTGTAACTTCGAAATGTGTTCACTTGTATATCTTATGTATTGTACCTCGATGTTTATTCCGAGAAGTGGTTGAGTAATGTCATGCCCCGATGTTCCTATTGGGAGATTCAATAATGTAAACAAGTCATGTAAAGTCATTGTGGGTAACCCTCCTATTGATCAAGGGTTAAAGTCCCCGCAGTTGTGGGTCCCTAGGTTTATTAGACTCTCCTAAAGAAGTCGGCCCTAGTGAGTTAATGTCAAGTCGGGTCATTAGTACCCCAGTTGTGGTTACTCGAGCCTACATAACTTAGTTAGGATTACTCAAGCCTACATAACAGAGTTAAAGGTTAAGTGAACGAAAGAATAAAAATAAAGAGTGAGACTCTCTATTTTTTATTACACACACACTCACTCACTGGGGCGCATGAGTGAGAGAGAAGAAGCTAGGATCAGAGAAAGAGACTATTGCTATCGAGAGATCATCTTATTGTTTTGGGTTTTACTTTTGGTGTTGATTCTATCTCTGAGGAAGTTATGGGGTCTATTGTCTCCTATGTTTGATTGATGTGCTTGTTATTCTCTAAGTTAAAGATCCTAAGATAATGCTAGCTTGAATGATAAAAATCTAACATGGTATAAGAGCTAACCTGAGAAGAAGACATTGTGTAGCTATAGAATCTAGGGATTCTTAATTTTTGGGTCTCTCTCCACAATCCATTAGCAAAAGTAAGCTAGGTTGGCTCTCCATTGAAGGGCACATCTTTCTGTCGAAGCAAAATTCAATTCCGAGCATTTTCAATTTTTTGTGTGGGAAATTAGGGATTTTTACAGAAGAATATTTTTTTAGTGAGCCCCACATAGGATTTATCTCCTCATCAAAATCAAATTTTAGAGACCTGGATCGATATTTTTGGTTGAGTATAACTCCGAGAAAGTCAAACCCTAGTTTGACCCCAGGTTGGAAAAACCCTAAATACTAAAACTGATAAGTTTTGTTAAATTAGCTATATCACAATATTGAAGAAGTATCAGGGGCTAAAACTTTTACAGGTCGAAGATAAAATCCTGATGTACACTGTGTCCAATTTTTAGCCTCAAATTCTCTATATTCTAGGAGATATGATTCCTCCAAGTTAGAGTTTCAGCCTCTTCCAGGATTCATCCCTAAACAGGACACCTGGGGAGAATTGCTATATATCGAGCTACGAAGATCCAAATGAAATTTATCAAGATGTTCCAGAAAGAGAATGGAATCTAATTTTTGTTTTATAAGTTTCAGACCCCGAAGATGAAACAGTGACACATGGAAGTCCATAAAACTTCTCTATGTTGAACAGTCTTGAAAAAGGTCACCTTGGGAAAACATTCATAAGTCCCAATTGGTGAAACCAATTCTGATGAAATTTATGGTGATGGAACAAAGACGAACGAGGCTACCTCATTTCCAATTTTTAGACACATAGGAGTAGTAATTTTAGATATACCGTAGAAAAAATATCAGGCATTTATGTAGAAGAAATTGGTAAACTAGGGCTTCCTGTTCCGGGAGCTTCCCTCCACTATTTTAAGAAAAGGAGTACATTGGACAGCTCACCTTGAAGAGGTAGATATTTCTATCCAATAAGATTGAAATATTCCAAGTTTTAAAAATTGATTTTTCTCTTACAAACCCTATATCAGCCAGCTCCAAAACCAGGACGCACACCTCAAATCGGTAAGATCTAATATTTTGTTATTTTCATTTGAGGTTCTCATTTCAAAGTGATCTATCACATCAGCTTGATGGAAATCTTGGTGAGGCTGACAACTTGCAAGAATGGAAGTATAGGATGTCACTAGTTCTTGAAGGAAATGAATTGGACACCTACATAAGTAGAGAGGTTCCAGTTCCATAAGGGGATAAGGCTAAAAGCCTTACACAAGAAGAAATTGGTCAAGGCCAAGATGATTAATGTTGATTCTATCAAGGATCACCGTATACCACAAGTGTCTTCCTTAAAAACACCTAAAGAGATGTTTGATTCCTTAACCAAGATATTTGAAGGGAAGAACATAAATCGGAAGATGACTTTGAGAAAATAGTTGTAGAATGTGAAGATCCAAAATGCAGAGACCATACAGTCATACTTTACAAGGGTCTCTCAAATCAAAGAATAACTTGAAGCGGTAGAAGAAGAAGTGGAGAATGCAGAAGTTGTGATAACTACCTTGAATGGCCTCCCAAGATCATGGGATTCATTCATTCGAGGAATGTGTGCCGGAAGGAAGTAATTACTTTCAACAGACTCTGGGAAGAGCACACACAAGAAGAAGCTCAACTCATAATAAGAGAAAAGAAGATGGGAGCAACTGAAGATCAAGCTCTCACCATCCAAAGAAGATCCCTCAAGCGATGAGGAATATGAAGAACTCAACTCTTGAAGAACCTCTTATCCATCTTAGCATTTGGATAAGAAACGATGCTATTATGAATGAAGAAGATGATGAAGCCAAAGTCTCAAGAAGGAGTCTACCCATGAAACAAATAAAGATAAGTATTCAATTGTCATTTCATGATATTGTTTTGTTATGCATTTGTTTATATTCAGTTGATGTATTATGCATGATAGAATGTTTGCATTAATGACAGTATACTACTAATATGCATGTAATGTGTAATTAGCTCATGGTGCTATACAACTCTCCATCGCTACTTATCTAGAATGAAACCTTTTTGCTGACATATTAGATTAGTGCACAATCTCAATGTTGTCCTAGTAGAGATGGAAGGCATCTAGAAAAGTTTTTGTGAGATATGGATGAATATTGTATTGGCTAAAATAGTTGCATGATCATATATTTATGCATAAGAATTTTCCATTATGAGTATTCCTTATGAAATGTTTCTAAACATACAAATGCATTTGACTTGTAGGAAAGATCGTGTACAATCACCTACAAGCAAAGAAGGATGAGACTTGTTCCGAAGAACAAGTGACTACAGTTCAAGATGAAGAATAATATGATGAATGCAGTGACATCATTGATGCAGAACCTTCCAGCTATGAAGAAGTAACCAAGAAGAAAGGGAAGACCAGTTCAAGAAGATTGATGTCTAGGATGCAATATCGATATGTGAAGGGAAGTTCGTAGTTCCGTTATGCAGTAGATGGAAACATCATGGGATACAAGGCAAGATTTGTAGCACGAGGTTTCTCACGAAAAGAAGGCATAGACTACGAAGAGACATTTACAGCCAGTGGGAGTTGAGACACATGAGAGGAAGAATCATGTGTGCAAATGAAAGAAGGCCTTATACGAGCTCAGAAGACACCTATGGGATAACACATACATGAGGAGCTTGATGAAGATCTAAACCTTTGCTACAAGGTTGAAGATAAAAGTCTATAGAGTATGACAAGCTAAAAGATGGGTGCGAGAAGAACTTTTGAAAAAGTTCAAGATAGAGGATCTTGGTATCCAGCGACCATAGATGGATACATAAAATAATTAGTAGCAGAGGAAGCTACTTGTCACTCTGGTACAGAATGTTTCAGTGCATAGAGTACAAAAGACAGAGGGAGTATGATGCTCCTCTTCATAGGGAGTGACTACAAAATATCCTGAGGTTCGACATGGTACGACAGGATGGATAGCTTACTGATGACTCTAGGCTTTACTTAGAGTAAAGAGGATTCCAACCTTTACTTCAAGGTTGAAGGCAGAAGACCAGTAATGCTCATGTTATATGTCGATGACTTGTTACTAACAGAAAAGAGGAACTCATTAAAGTTGCAAGAAGAAGACATGCTGCCGAGTTCGAGATGAAGGACTTGGGGATGATGCACTACGTTCTAGGCATGGAGGTGTGGACAAGGGAAGTATGCAGTAGAGATCCTGAAGAGGTTTAGGATGATCGACTGTATGACCACACCTATGGCATCGAACCTGAAGCTATTGAGTGTTTCTTCATCAGATTCGGTTGATGCCACGATGTATCATCAGATGATTTGTTCCTTGATGTACCTGATGAATACGAGACCAGATATTTGCTTTGCTGTGAACACATTGAGACATGTTCACCTGATTATTGCAAAGCATGCAGCGAGGTACCTGAAGGGTATAGTTGATTATGGGATAAAGTATGAGCTGAATCAGAAGATTAACCTGGAAGGTTATGTGGATTCAGATTGGGCAAGCAGTGCCATTGATAGGAAGAGCACTTCAGGGTGCTGCTTCAGTATGGGATCATGTGTGATCTCTTGGTTTAGTAGGAAACAGTCTTGCATGGAACTGAGTACAGCTGAAACAGAGTATGTCGCAGTTTGTTCTTCTAGTTGTGAGGCAGTATGGCTGAGGAAGCTACTGTCTAATTTATTTGATCTCCATTTGGATGCTACTTGTATATATTGCTACAGCCAGAGTTGTGTGAAGTTGTTGAAGAACCCGGTGTTCCATGACAATTCGAAGCATATCGAGATCAAATATCACTATATCAGGGATATGGTGCAGAGAGGAGCAGTAAAGCTCCAGTATGTTGGGACGGACGAACAGATAGCTGATGTGTTGACTAAGTCATTGGCCAAAGTGAAGTTTGAGTACTTCAGGGAGAAGCTTAGTGTTCTCTAGATTGAGGTTCCCTCCAAGGGGAAGTGATGAGTCCGAGAGCCATTCTGACATGGTGAGAGGATTGGTTCCTTCCATGTTCAGATGTAAGGGCTGAGTCATTATGTCATGGTGAGAGGATTGGTTCCTTCCATGGTTAGATGTGAGTGTTGAACCATTCTGATGTGATTGAGGGATATGTTCCCACCTGATCATATATAAGTGTTGAATTCCATTCTCTGAATGGAGGTACCTGGTCAGTTACCAGGAATACACAGCCTAGAGCTGAGAGTCATTTTGATGTGATTGAGGGATGTGTTCCCACATGATCAGATATAAGCGTTGAATGCCATTCTCTGAATGGAGGAACCTAGTCAGTTACAAGAGACAATGAACACAAATATTTTCCTCGGGGAAACCATAAAGGAGAAAACTCTGCAACTTCCTCAGAGATAGAATTATCACCAAAGGTAAAACCCAAAGACAGTAAGATGATCTCCCAACAGCAGTAGTCTATTTCTCTCTTGTCCCAGCTTCTTCTCTCTCTCTCAGTTATGCGCTACAACTGAGTGTGAGTGAATGTGTATGTATGTGTGTTAAATAGAGAGGCTTCCTCTCTATTTATACTAATTCCCGACTTGGCAATAACTCACTAGGGTCGACTTCTCTAGGAGATTCTAATAACCCTAGGGCCCCACAACTACGGGGACTTTAACCCTTGATCAATAAGGAGGGTTATACTCTATGAATTTACATGACTTGTTTACATTATTGAATCTCCCAATCGAAACATCGGAGCATGGCATGACTCAATTACATTGCAGATACTTCCCGAAATAAACATCAGGGTACAATACATAAGATATACAAGTGAATACATTCTGAAGTTACAAATACGTCAACACTCCCTCTTAACTTAGGAAGGTATTCTCTCGACACAGTTTATCAACATAAGTCTTCTTATTTGTATCATCTGGATCATCATCAAGTCATCTTCATCTTCAAGTCATCTTCATCAAGTCTGGAGCATCATTGGATCATCACTTGATATGGATCGTCATTGGATCATCACTTGATATGGATCATCTGGATCATCACTTGATCTAGATCATCATCAAGTCTGGATCATCACTTGATCTGGATCGTCACTGGATCATCATCAAGTCTAGATCATCACTTGATCTGGATCGTCACTGCTGGATCATCATTGGGTCATCATCATTGGTGCTATCTCAATTCTACTTGTCATAGGAAGTTCTACAGAGCCATCCCTTTTTCATGTTGGTTGTAGGCCTAGCCTTCATGTAGGTCTTCATCATCTTCAGCACTTATATCTAACCATGGAATGAACCATGTCAGAAAGGCCCCCCCAGAACTTACATCTCACCATGGGAGGAACACATCCAAGAACCATGTCAGAAAGGCACGCCTAGCACTCACATCTAACCATGGGAGGAGCACATCAAAAACCCATGCCAGAAAGGCCCAACACTCACATATGACCTTATCTTGTCAGAAAGGCTCTACACTTACATCTGACTTCATCATGTCAGAAAGGATCTGCACTTACATCCGACCTCATCATGTCAGAAAGGCTTTGCACTTACATATGGCATCATCATGTCAGAAAGGCGTTGCACTTACATCCAACCTCATAATGTCAAAAAGGCACTGCACTTACATCCGATCATGTGGGAACACATCCCTCAATCACATCAGAATGGCTTTGCACTGATCATGTGAGAACACATCCCACAATCACATCAGAATATCTCTGCACTGATCATAAGGTAACACAACCCACAATCACATTAGAGCATCTCAGCACTTATATCTAATCATGTGGGAACAAATCCCTCAATCACATTAGAATGAATTTGCAATGATCATGTGGGAACACATCCCACAATCACATCAGAATATCTATGCATCGATCATGTGGTAACACAACCCATAATCACATCAGAGCATCTATGCACTTATATATGACCATGTGAAGCTCAGCCTTCCACCATGTTAGAAAGGCCAATGAACACATCAATTCCCTTAGGAGGGAACCTCGATCTGGAGAACACCAATTTTCTCCCTGAAGTACTCAAACTTTACTCTGGCTAATGGTTTGGATAGTACATCAGCTATCTGCTCTTCCCTCGCAACATATTGGAGCTTCACTACTCCTCTCTACACCATATCCCTGATATAGTGATATTTGATCTCAATATGCTTTGACTTGTCAGGGAACAATGGGTTCCTCGACAACTTCACACAGCTCTGGTTGTCGCAATATATACAAGTAGCATCCATCTGGAGATCAAATAAATAAGACAGTATCTTTCTCAGCCACACTGCCTTGCAACTAGCCAAACAAGCTGCAACATACTCTTCTTCGGCTGTACTCAGTGCCACACAGGATTGCTTCCTGTTATAGTTGATTTTACCACACATGGTGAATCACACTTTTATGG
The DNA here is from genome assembly GCA_001517045.1 of Pseudotsuga menziesii. NCBI lineage: Eukaryota > Viridiplantae > Streptophyta > Pinopsida > Pinales > Pinaceae > Pseudotsuga > Pseudotsuga menziesii. The sequence continues at coordinate 246,923 of LPNX010434200.1, forward strand.
CCTTCCATGTCCCTCTGCAGACTCCTTAGACCCCATGGACCATTTTTGTACCTTTGATGTTTCCAAGGTCATCCCTAAAAACATGCAATAATTGCCATACGCGACTTTTAATCCCTTTCTCGCATATATACGCGGGTTTGACCCTTAAAACCGCATACATCGGGATGTGTGCAAAAGGCCAAATGATTTTGGAGTTTTCCTTGATGTGGATTTGAGTCACTTGTCTCTTGACCTTCCATATGCCTTGATATCGCTCAGATTCAACCTTCCATTACCCCATTGAAGAGCTATATAAGGAACCCTTTGGATACATTGAAAAGGGAGGAATGTCCATTGTTGTCGGAGCTTATACTTGAGTCTGCATCCCTTTGTCCCTTGGAGAACTTTTGTGTTCTTCCCAAGATTGTCTTTTGCTTGTGAGATTGCTATCGAGAGATGGAGGATTGAAGTGGTGGAGGCCCAAGTGGGGGACTCAGTTTCTCCGATTCGCAGACGTGCCTACAGAGGTTGTCACTATTGTAATCTCTGTGTTATATCAATAGAAATATCTTTTCCTGTCCAATAATGTGTATTTAAATGAGTATTTGATCCATGGATGCTTTTAAATGCTTATATGTTATTGATTATATACGCTAGAGTAGGTCTAACACAATTATATATAGCATGCTTATCTTGTTTGCTGAGTGTTGAGATAGCAATTTATCAATACAAGCTGGAGTGGAAAAGCTCAACGGGGATCTACATCAACCATCTGGAATAAGGTACGAATCGAGATCCTTTAGTGTTATATATTTGATTTCTCTTTCCTATAGGAAAGGATTGATTTCTGGAGTCAAGTTGTTTGTTGTGGTACCCCAAGCCATAGGAATTTCTCTTTGTAACACTTCCTACTAAACCAGGAGATCACGCATGATCCCATACTAAAGCAACACCTTGAAGTGCTCTTTCTATCAATGGCACTGCCTTCCCAACCCAATTCAACATAACCTTCCAGGTTAATCTTCTGATTTGCCTCATACTTGAGCCCATAATCAATTGTACCCTTCAAGTACCTTAGAATATGATTTGCAGCAATCAAGTGAACATGTCTCGGATCCTTTAGGAACTAGCTCAATGTGTTGACAGCAAAGCAAATATCTGGTCTCGTATTCATCAGGGCAGTTTGCATGGTAAGCACCCGCAAGAGCAAGGTAGTGCCTCGATTACGGTCGTTATGTTTGGGGTCTGGTGGCAATTGCGGAATGATGACAGTCCGCCAATGTAGAGCACCGCAGAGATGAATTCCACGTCGATTTTGGAAGAAATCATTTGGTGGATATCGAAGACAATGGCAGGAGCATATGAGTATGAATTCCTAACCATTATACACTAAGTCTACGATATGAAGAATACATAAGTAAAAGATAACACTGGAAAAACATGCACATAATGAGAAAGAGAGCACCGACTGTAATTTGGAAACACACAGGAATTCTTGTAAGATGTATAACCAGCATTTGGCTCTGTATATTAACTCGAAAACTTTATAGACGCGATGGCCTTTACATTCAAAATCGACCAACTAACCCTTTTCTCCCTCGACGGGGAGCCTTTTATAGCGTTTCAGACCCTCGAGGCTAATCCTCAAAACAGGGCGAGAAACTGTTTACAGTCATAATCAAAATACTAACTAACTAGGAAGTGGCACCTCTGACACGATTTACATATATTAAACAAACATCAAGGAGCAAATGTGCGTGCTCGGTCTGGACGACAGCGTGACACTTCAAGTTCTGAGCTCGATGGCCTTGAAAACAACATCTCAGGATGTTTTTGGGGGTGGCTCATTACTGACTGGGCTCGAACCATTTGTCTGTTTATCAAGTCAACAATGTGTTTTTATTCCTTTCCCTTTGTGTTCATTACGTGCTCAAAAGCAACTTTCTGCATGGGCTCAAAGTTGGCTAGGGAGTTTGTGTCCCTTCCGTGCTCAGCCTTCCTCACAACTCCCCCCTCTTCGGGTAACACTGTTATACGAGGGGACTTGAAGAAGGGTCGCATTGCTTTTGGCAGTAACAAGCCTTTGCAGTGGCTTGTCATTCTTGTACTCCTCACCTCCTATGAGGAGGGTTCTCATGCAGGAAATATGGTGGGGTGTGTCTTCGACCTCCTCACCACCTCAGAAAAAGTTGGCGGCTAGGGTGCATGAAAGCGATGATGAAGACTTTGGACCCCTGATGCTCCAGTACAAGCATTCGCTCCCACAAAGCGCTTCTAGTGACTATCATGTGCCAAGGATTTGGAGGCAGCGATTGTATCCAGGGATTCTAGAGGGACACCCATGGGACATGAAGGCCCAGGCACCACGCAGCTGGAGGTATGGCTATCAGAAAATAGGTGGATCTCCTAAAGTGTTGGACGTCTTTTCCTTGATGGTTGACTCTCCCCTGGTATAAAAAACCAAGGCAATAAATGAGCGTGGAATCAAGCTCACCAACCAACAACACACCCAGACTAACAAGTTTCTCGAACCAAATTGCCATTGCAAATTTCTCATAATTCTCGGAACCTCTAGCAGAATGATACCTCGAGTTTGCTTCTACACTGGTTCATCTTATGCACCTTAATGGCTCTGAAAGGTGGTGTTTATATATGATTGGAAAACTGGACACAGGGACGACCCATCAGCATCCTCGCACACTTCATCATTGAGTAGCCTGGTGATGGCATGAGCGAGCACGTGAGTCGAGGAATTCCTTTCCAATTCGAGATCTAGTCACGTTGCCTTATCTGCCACAGCATTTCATTATTGGCAGCAAAAAAGACTTCTGGCGTTACCCTGCCTTATCGACCATACTCTTCAGGGCACATGGACTAGACGTTTTCTTGCCCTTTCATTCCTGTGGAAACGATATCTAAATAGTTCCATTTTTCCACGTCTTCCCTGCTTTGTATGGAGATTAGATTTGTTGCTCCATATCTTAGATTTTCACTATATCCTTCTTATTTCACATGCCAGCTATACAATGGATAATCGGTTTTGGGCAAGATGGCGCTGCTGTGGGGATGATTTTTAACGGTAGGCATGTCCCAAATGGCGTCGAGAAACTCAATTAACTATCGGGAAAGCAGATCGCACGTGAGGGCGTCCTTTCCACCTTCAGATCGACCTTAACAAGATCTTAACGGATTTGAAATGTTCTCAACCACTCAATCTGAACACCTTCCATATCCATCGTCCACATGCACAAAACTGTAATGTTTTGTCAGCTTGATGGGGTCACTTATCTCATGCTAGTCCCATCGACGAAGGTGCTACCCACCGTAGATCTTTCCTTGATGAGATCCCGACCGTCAAATGTTGCGTTACTTTAACCTATTTCGTGAATCGAGAGACAGAAAACCCAACGAGCACTTTGATCCGGCGAAATCGATCTCTCCCATTGATATGTCTCTTGTCGATCATGGCCTTTGGAACTTGCAGCTGCTTTCGTGTCATTTCCTGGAAATGCAAAGGGCAGTTTTGATCGCGCATGTGGTATTCGCGAAAAGCATCTCATCCGTCGATCTGACTCACCTTCATATCCTCGCCGTATAAACACTCCCCTTTTTAACATGATCTTTCGGCCACCTTGAGGCAGGGATTTTACACTATTTTTTGAGGCTGCGATCGCTCTACCTTACCTTCTCGCCATCGCCCGCTGAGTAAAAAAATAGTGATAACATTAAGTATTACTCAGTCTTAAGAAACTATAACTCCTTTATTGATAACTCCTAAGAAATTATAACTCTTCTATTAATTTAAAACTTATTTGTTAATTTTTCTATGCTGTCATAACTTAAGTCCTAACTTGAAAAGCATTTAATACATTTTCACAATAACAACATAAAGAGGGTCACTGAAAGAAACACAATCACTAGGTACACAACAATTTACCCTGGGAAACCCTAAAGGGAAAAACCCAGTAAAAACTTCCTCAATATAGATTACCATAAGAGCCAAGACACCAAAGACACTAGTCCTCCTCCTTCTCTATTCCTCTTTCTTTCTCTCTCTTGCACAATATAAGTGTGAGTGAGTGTGTATAAATGAGGGAGGGCGCTTCCCTATATAAATAATATTCTCAAATGATATTTACCCTAACTGGCATGACCTACCTATGTAATCTCACAATAATAATTATATTCTTTTTTTCTGGGTATTATTGACCTGACTCACGACGAAGGGTTTACCTCATGACTTTTACATGACCTTTTACCTTAGTGACATCTCCCGAAGGAGGAATAATAATAATGTAAAGTACAAGTAGAATATTCTTCAAAGTTACATTATTTCAACAATCCCCCGTAACAAGAAGGGTATTCTACTGACAATAACAACAACTGGTGTGGCTCTACACAACATCATCGGAAGGAGAGAGGAGGCATCATCAACATCATCTTTTGGAACATTGTCTGGTACATCTATAGATCATTAGAAGTTTTGAACAATATCATCATATACAACACAGGGTTGGAGTATCATCATATGCAACATGGAACTGGGGAATCATCATCTGCAATATGGAACTAGAATATAATCATATGTAGCATGGAGATGGAACATCAGGAACAACATGGAACTGGAGCATCATCATCTGCAGCATGTAATTGGGGCATCACCTGTAGCATGGAGCTGGATCATCATCATCATCTACTGGAACGTCATCATATGTGCACATAGTTGGAGCATCGTCATCTGTAGAATGGAACTGGATCATCATCTACAACATGGAGCTAGAGCATCATCATCATTTGCATCAACATAGAACTACTGGAACATCATCATCATCATCTTCAGTAAAGAGCTGAAGTATCAACATCTTCAGTATAAAACTTGATACGTCACTAACAATGAAAACACAAGGCTGGCTCATCAACATAAATCTAGAATAACAACAACAGCAACAACATGAGGCTAGATCATCAGCATAAATCTAGAATAACAACAAGAACGACAACATGATGTTGGCTCATCAGCATAAAGTTGGAATAACAACAACAATGACAGCACGAGGTTGACTCATTAGCATAAAGCTGGAATAACAACAACAACATCATTAATATCTCAAGGTTGGAGTAACATCATCTATGGCAGGTGTAAAAACAACCAACATGATCCTTCCTTTCAGAATTACGGAATTATGGACAGCACATGTGTGGTACTCAAACGATCCTTCCTTTCTGAATTACAAGATCAAGTCTTTGCAAAGCTACCAATACTGATTACAATTAACACATACATACGCACGACGTTCTTTCCTTTTGGAATTACAGGATCAAGTCAACCACTGACATCTTGGATGATCCTTCCTTTCAGAATTACGAGATCAACTCCACTACTAACATCCTGGATGATCCTTCCTTTCGAAATTACAGGATCAGGTCGACTACTAACATCCTAGACGATCCTTCCTTTCAGAATTATGGGATCAAGTCCACTAATAACATCCTGGATGATCCTTCCTTTCGAAATTATGGGACCAAGTCCACCAACAACATCATGGATGTTCCTTCCTTTCAAAATTACGGGATCAAGTCCACCAACAACATCCTGGACAATCTTTCATTTCAAAATTACGAGATCAAATCTAATGATGATTAGTCCCAACATCTTGGACGAACCTTCCTTTCATAATTATAGGATCAATTCCACTCACATCAGCAGTTAAGACGATCCTTCCTTTCGGAATTACGGGATCAAATCTAAGGATGAATAGTCCCAACATCTTGGATGATCCTTCCTTTCAGAATTACAGGATCAAGTATACTCACATCAACATTTAAGACGATATTTCCTTTCGGAATTACGAGATCAAGTCTAAGGATGATTAGTCCCAACATCTTGGATGATCCTTCCTTTCAGAATTACGGGATCAAGTCCACTCACATCAACATTTAAGACGATCCTTTCTTTCAAAATTACATGATCACATCTAAGGATGATTAGTCCCAACATCTTGGACGATCCTTCCTTTCAGAATTACGAGATCAAGTCCATCAAGATCAACATTTAAGATGATCCTTCCTTTCAGAATTATGGGATCAAGTCTAAGGATGATCAATCCCAACTGAGCTACCTGTTGTGATCAAGATACCATAGTATCAATACTACTCCCCCTTTCGAGGGAAGTCCTTACGGACAACACCAAGCTTGTCTCAGAAGTGTTCAAACTTCACACGAGACAGAGGCTTGGTCGACACATCTACAACCTGCTCATATGTGCTCATGTATTGGAGCTGTATAGCTCCCTTTTGCACCATGACATGAATGTAGAAGTACCATATTTCTATGTGCTTCGTCTTATCATGGAACATAGGGTTCTATGTCATCTTCATGCAGCTTTGGTTATCACATAGAATCACAGTAGCATCCATCTCTAGATCGAATTGATATGGCAACAACTTCTGAAGCCATATGGATTCACAACTGGAAGAACAAGCTGCAATATATTCTGCTCTACAGTGCTAAGAGCAACACTAGATTTCTTCCAACTTAGCCATGAGATCATGGTTGACCCCAAACTGAAAAACCCTCCTGAAGTGCTCTTTCTATATGACACACTTCTTGCCCAATCTGAATCTATATAACCATACAGTCTAAAGTCATGATCCTTGGTATAAATGAGACCATAGTATATTGTACCTTTCAGGTACCTCATCACATGCTTTGCAACTACTAGGTGAACATGTCCGGTCTCAACCAAATAATGACTCAAAGTGTTCACAACTGGCCCCTAGGCACTTCCCCTCATTTTGAGGATAGTACTTAGGTTAAGCCCTTGATTATTTATGGTACAAGGCCAAGTCAAAAATTGGGCTCGAATCCATTGCAAAAATATACTCATTATGAACTCAACATGCCACTTATAGGAATAGAACCTGGATGGAGAGGATACGACTCCATCCCACAACCACTTGGGCTTGAATAAAATATGTTGGTTTGAAGAAAATAAATTTTATAGCATTAGGTTTGACAAAAATGTTAAAGGATCCCCAGTCGTCATTGAAAGGGTTGTTTGAGAATGACCACTTTAAGGAACTTATGGACATAGAAGACCCCCCAAAATATCATAATGATGTCTACAAAGAAAGTCAGCCCCTAAAAATGAGGATGTAGCTATTGAAAATGATTGTTTTGGCATAACTCACTACTATTGATTAGATTTGTGATGTCTTCGCAGAAAATGTTGAATTTGACATATTATTGTTGAGTCATATTTATAATGTTTTCAATATTAAAACTACACATTGATAATAAATATCCATATATTGTTTTTTCATGATTAATCTTTTCAACGTATTCTGTCCCACATTGATAATAGTTGCAATCTTTTTGTTTCTTCTTTCCTGTTTTGGATTCCACTTGTTATTATGTATTCTTTGGCGCATTAGGCTACAACATCTTATTTTTATCCCCCTTGATGTATTTACTTCAAACACAACCCTCATCGACAATAATTGTCTTGAACAAAATTGCTTGTCTTTTAACATGGCTATGTAAGCCTCCACAATATCTAACGAACACTCTTGAGCTCTTAAGTGAAATACCTAACATAATTACTTTCTTGCTCAATATGTGGTGTAATCTTGGACATTTATGCCTATCTTTGCTTGATATAGAGCCAACCTATCCTATATTCCTCGCCATATCCAATGAGGTAGAACTATGACTTAATAAGTTCTTTGAACATGTACCAGTTAGTCATTGATGGTTTAGATTCAAATCTTTGAGTGACCACATCAATCTCCCACCATGTCAAATCATGACCTTCCATCTTTAAATGGGAAAACATAATTGTGTGTGCTCCTTTACTTCATGTACATTGAAATAGACTTCCAATTGTTGTAACTGCTGATTTATTTTGAGATCATTGATCTAACTTGCATATGGCTTGATGTTTATCTTTGCCTCCACTTTAAATGGTGCCTAATTTTTTCTGCACCCTCCTTTTTCCATTTTCAATTTATTCGGTTTAAGTTGCTTCTCAAGTTTACCTTCTTCATCTTTAGAACTTGAATCATGAGGCAGCCTTCATTCATTTTTTGTGGGCGCCATTGCAAAAACCAAGGTGATGATGTCCTTGTTAATCTATAGGAATGCTTATGGACACATGACATACATTCAAGGATATCTTAGCCATATGAGTCTCCATATTTGATATTCTATCCTCAATATTATTTCTCTCTTAATTCCCTCCCATCACTAGATCTTGAGACTATTTCTTCCTTCCCTTTACAATAAACTCAAGGTTTTTTGTAAGGAACTCTCCACCTTATTATAGCTTCTTCAACCTTGTAAGCATTCAACTTAGAATCATCCATTTTTGTCATCAATGAAAGTTACCCTTATGATTTGTAAATTGTAGCGTGCATCTTGCTACACAACTCGTCACAACATATCTTCAAGTAACTTTATTATAGTTTAATACAAAATGGTAAATGCCTTCCTACTATATCATTACAAAAAAACAAAAAACACAAATTAAGTTGAATGTATAATTAGGTCTCCATCTTAATTGATTCAGGAGCTAGTCTTAGATATATATCTCCTAGTAGGTTTAGAATGTGAACGGAAGAGCTCTGCAGGGCGGTGAATACGGCGATCTATAAGGGGGGAGGACTTGACGATGGATACAAACTACAGTACTCAGTAAGTTGGGACAGGGACGTAGGCCTGGTCTGAAGACAGGCAACTCAAGTCTTGGGATGGGCGATCCCATGGACGGGGGGACTCTGACCCCTATTCAAAGCGTGGATATGGAAATTGAGAAAGACAAGGGGAAAAGGCCAATCTCTAATTCCCAATTGGGGAAGGCATGAGAATGCACTAGTGGAACTGTTAAAGAAGGCTTGGAAAAGGAAGTGAACTAAAGAATGGGGCAATGTCTACCCAAATTGAAGACAATTCCCAAGTTACAAATCAAATCGGCCAGAATCAAGGAAGATATCAGCTATATGAAGGAGCGCTCTCTCATAGGGAAGTTTGCAGGGATTTGGCCTTCGGAGAAGACCCTCACATGGTGGATTAATACCACATGGAAACCTCAAGGCCACTATGACCTTCAACTAGGAGTAAAAGGATTCTTCATTGTCATATTCTTTAATGAGGAGGATAGAACCAAAATCTTTGAAGGTGGACCATATTTCTTTAACTCTGTGGGTCTGTTCTTGAGACCATGGAAAGAAAGATTCAATCCAGACAACGAGAACCTTACAATTGCCTCGGTTTGGATCAGAATGTATTCCCTCCCTATAGAATAATGGTAAGAAGAAATCCTAACTGAGATTGGGAACCTGCTAGGGAATTTTGTAAAAGTCTCAGAACAAACTAGACAAAGAAGATACACTTCCTATGCCAAGATCTGCATATATCTTGATATTTCAAAAGATCTCCCAGATGGTATAGATTTAATATGGGAAGATGAAGACTAGTTCCAAGCAATAGACTATGAATAACTCTGGTTCAGATGCATGAGATGCCATGAACATGGACATTTATTTAGAGACTGTCCACAAAACAAGAAACCAGGGGGAACCAAGGAGCAAGAAAATCAAGAAGTGGGTGGGTTTACCAGGGTCCAAAACAAGAAGAGAGTAGCCAAGAAATCCTTCGGCCTTGAAACTTTCAAGAAAGTTCAAACGCAAAAAATGTATGAAGTTCAACAAGAACCTCAAGAATTTAGCAATCTTGTCAATCTGACCAGCAACCAGCCCATTTCGAGAAGCCAAGCGAAGTGGCTGCTTCAAAGGTTAGTGCTACGATTGACCCTCCCAAGCAATCCCAAGAAAAATATCCTAACCCCAAACTCCAAATCCAAGAAGAAAATCAGGCATTAAAGGAAGACACCAACAAGACTCAGGAGACAAGAGAGGAAGAAATGGAGATAGGATATTTAGATCTGGCCGGGCTCGGGACAACTTGCTCCAAGATGGCCCCTGAGAGGATTATTCCTCAACAAGTCACATTGTTCGAAAAGGCGATAATCAAATCCAAAGCAGTGAAGTCTCTAGGGGTATTGACGGAATCACTAAAAGATCCTGAGGGAAAGAAAAAAGCAAAGAAAGAAACTCAAGGCAGATATAGTAATGTGCAAAGAATCCAAATGATTGGAACCTAACTGGTGGCTTCATGGCAGTATCCAACCATAGATGCATCCCTATCCTCCACAAATAAATAGGTCATCAATGTTGATCACATCCTGGAACATTAGAGGCTGTAGAAGTACCTTGAAGACTCGTCATCTAAGGAGAAATATTGAATTGGAGAAGCCAGGAGTGGTGTTCCTGCAGGAAACAAAATACTTGGAGACAGACTTAAAAAGCATAGGGGGGAAAGCTTGGAAAGGATGTGAAATTGTAGTCGTGGATGCCAATAAGGTGGCTGGAGGTATTGGAATTCTATGGAATCCAAAGGAGGTCTCCCTCTACAACTTATCTGCAACATAGTATTCTCTCTCTACTGCATTTCACATCTTAGGGACAGACATTAGGGGATTCCTTACCAATGTGTATGGTACTCCCAGGGCAGAGCAGAAAATGCAATTTCTAGACTCTCTAAGGATGATAAACACCTTGACGGAAGGAAAACCCTGGATTATAGGAGGAGACTTCAATCTGATTAGGAGTCTCGACGAAAAAAAAGGGGGGATTCGACAGCTAAACCCCATAAATGACACCTTCAATGAAGTGATTGATAACCTTAACCTGGTTGATGTAAGAACAAATAACAACACTTTTACTTGGAACAACAAAAGAATGGTGGATAGAGGCATAGCATGTCGGCTTGACCGCTTTTTGGTGGCGAAGTCCATAATGATGAACGGGGGAGAGTTGAAGGCGTCGGTCCTTCCTTCAGTTGGCTCTGACCACTGGCCCGTCAAGGTGGAATGGGAAAATGTGGGTGCTAACATACGCAAACCCTTTCGCTTAAAAATTTTTGGTTGCTTTAGCCTAACTTTCAAGAAAAATTAAAAGAATGGTGGGAGCGAATCCCAACCATTAGAGGAACCAAGATGTACCAGTTCCAACAAAAGTTAAAAATTCTCAAAAAAACATAAAAAAAATGGAACAAAGAATATTTTGGTAACATTTTGCAAGCGAAAGTGGAGCTGGAATGTAAAATCAAAGAAGTTCAAACTCAAGGCATGCAGTGAGGTTTCTTGGCAAAGATCAGAGAGAAGGAATGCTCTTTGCTCCAGGAATTCAGCCAACACGAACATCAAGAGGAGATATATTGGAACTAGAAAGCTAGATTCAAATGGCTAAAGGAAGGAGAAAGAAATACCAGCTTCTTTCATAAATCAACAATCCACCACCGCCAAAGCAACCGACTGATGAGACTGAGAACTGAAGAAGGCCCAATTGCTGAATCCCAAGAAGATTTGGAACGAACCGTAAATTCCTGTTTCTCTAACCTCCTGGAGGAACTGGATGAAGACAGAGAAGCCTTTCAGAGAGAAGTCCCGAGGCATATTCCCTGGGTTATTACGGAAGAACACAATCTTCTCCTAATGAAGCCTATAGAGATGGAGGAAGTCGAGGAAGCGGTCAAGCAGATGGCAAAAGATAAAGTGCCTAGACTTGATGGATTTACTATGAACTTTTTCCATGCTTGTTGGGACTGGCTGAAAGAGGAAGTCTAGGCACTGGTGGAGGACTCTAGGAAGTCGGGTAATATCTTGAAAGCTTGAAATGCAAATTTCTTGACCCTTATACCCAAAGAGTACGAAACAGAAGACCTAGGGAAGCTAAGACCAATCGCTCTATGCAATGTCATTTACAAAATCATTTCCAAAACCATTGCCAATAGACTTCACCCTTTGTTGTCCCTCATCATCTGTCCAGAGCAAGCGGGGTTTGTATAAGGAAGACAAATCTTGGATGGTGTCATCCTTATCCACGAAACAATTCATTCGGTCAAAATCAGGAAAATTCCAAGTATGCTTCTTAAGCTAGACTTGTCCAAAGCTTATGATAAACTAAACTGGGAATTCTTAGCAGGTATGCTCAAGGCATTCAGATTCTCAGATCAATGGACCAGATGGGTAATGGATTTGGTATCTTCATCCTTCTTCTCTATTTTGGTTAATGGATCTCCTGCTTCGCCCTTCCAAAGCTCTCGTTGTATTAGATAAGGGGACCCATTATCCCCTTTTCTGTTCATTATAGTTGCAGAAGGTTTGGGCATAATGCTTAAGAACCTTCGAATGGAAAATAAGATTAAAGGTATGACAATCATGGAGGATTTAGAGCCTCAAACTCATCAACAGTTTGTTGATGACACCATGCTCATGAGCCGTCAACGGTTAAAAAGGCTCGCGGTATCAAGGAGGGTATGGACACCTTTTTGGAGGCTAGTGGACTAGAAATCAATAAGACCAAATCTCAAGTGTACTTCTTTAATACTCCAAAAATAACGAGAAGGAATATTTTGAGAATTATGGGCTTTTCGGAGGGCGATCTCCCTTCCAAGTACTTAGGAGCTCCGCTGGCAAAATCAACCATCAGTCAGGTCTCGTGGAAGGACCTTTTGGACAAGCTCAAATAGAAACTCAGCCTATGGACATTCAGAGCCCTAAATTTACCAACTAGACTCATTCTGGTGAAGTCTGTCCTACAAACGATGCCACTGTACTTGTTCTTGGTCTTGGAAACCCCAAAATCAGTTATTAAGCACATAAGGAATATCCAAAGGAACTTTCTTTGGGGAGGGCATGCCTGCCACGGGAAGTGGGACTTAGTAGATTGGAAAACGGTCTGCAAACCCAAAAATGTGGGAGGTTTGGGCCTGCGTGACCCACTAGATTCTACCAACAAAGCCATGGGAGCGAAAATATGGTTGAAGTGGATAACTTATGAGGATGAACCTTGGGCGAAGCTCTGGCACGCCAAATATGCTCATTAGTGGCCAAAACAAATGTTGATAAGATTTGGCGAGGATCTCCCAGGCTCCAGCATATGGAAAGCGGCACATGAAAATTGTAATCTCATTCAAAGACATAGTTTCTGGGAGGTTAGAGACGGCGATTCGGCCAGATTCATTAGTGAGGCATGGAACCAAGAGCAGAGCATCAAAAATCGGGAGGATATCCCGATTCTTAAAGCCCACCCCTAGCTCAGTTGGCTTCAGTTGGTTAAGGAATTTTGGGACCTCGAGTCTTCTGACAAGGTTTTCAGGACATGGAAAAGGAAAGAGTGGTGGCAAAGTCTAGCACCAACAGAGGACATTGAAAATTTCTACATAGACCTATGCTCTAGAAGGATCCCCTAGCAAGAGGGGCTGGACAAAATCTGGTGGGGTTATTCCAACCTTGGAAGGTTCAACATTAAAGAGGCTATCGGGGTTATGAATGAAACCTACATACTAGAAAAAGAAGCCAAGTGGACGAAAATTTGGGGAGGGAATTGGAAGGCCCAAAATAGCAGCCTTCTGTTGGATCATTCTCAAACGAAGAATCCTAACCTAGGACAACATTCAAAGCCACAGGATAACAGGTCCCTCAAGATGCAGCCTATGTGAAAAAATTAAAGAAACTATCAATCATCTGCTGGATGAATGTCCAATAGCTTCTGGGATTTCGGACAGAGGAAGCAGATTATTCAAAATTAATGTCAGACACTTAGGCAGACCTGATATTGCTATTGTCGAATGGCCCAAGAACAAATTCAAAAACAAAATTTTGAACAGAATATGGGATTTGTACCCAGGATTCGTGGTCTGGGAGATATGGAAGACCCGTAATCTAAAAATATTCGAAAACAGGAATCACAGGGTGGAAGAAATATGGGCAACCCTAGATGCACATATAAAAGAAACCATAACTCTCACATCTTGGTCGATAGAAGATCTAGAAGCTGATGCAACTGAAAAACAAATCCTACAAGACTAGGGAATAAGAGTCAATTACCTCTTAATAATTCTTGCCTCAGTCAGTTGGTCCCACAAGCAAACAACGTGGAATTATGGTAGAAACCTCCAACTGGCACTTTCAAACTGAATTTTGACGGGGTCTCTAAGGGAAACCTCGGCCCTGCGGTTTTTGGAGGAGTGATAAGGGACTCTCATGGAAAAATCCTAAGTCTTTACTGGGGAATCCTTGGATCAGGCACCAATAACCTGGCAGAACTAGATGGTCTCATAAATGGAGTGACTCTGGCGATTTCGAACCAGAAAATCCCTTTAATAGTTGAGGGAGACTAAATGGTGATAATCAACCTCGCTAAAAGGATAATGCATGGCGCGAACATTAACTAGGTATCCTGAAACTGGAGGTGGGAAGGAAGGCTCTCGGTGCTCAGAGATAGGTTAAGGAACACCCCCGCGTTGGTTTTTTCTCACATAAAAAGATCAGGGAACAAGGTGGCTGACATTCTCGCTAACGAAGGGGTTGGCAAGGCCATCTCATTCCATGCAGAAGAACACGTTGATAAGAGGAACTAGAGGTTGTGGGATAAGTGCGAGGAGACGGTAGCTGGCGAAGACGGTGGGGCCGACACTGATCAACCCCCGAGGCAAGACAAGTGTGAGATCATTACACCGCCCGCCTCTTCGCATGAAAACCTCCCCATCGCACGCATCCCACCCATTAGCTTGGGATCCCCGTCGGAAAGCCATGTGATGAGGCATGCAAAAGCATGCATTCATACCTCTTTGTCAGGTGGGAGGGATGCCGAGGTGACGGATCCTCCACTTGGCATTAACCACTCGAGATTTGGTGAAGACACCAGTACAGATGGAAATCATAGGAAAGATCGAGCAGAGGAAGGTGGCAGGCCAGATTGTGAGGAGGTGGCAGATCCGGGCCTTAGATCCTTTCTTTAAATTTTGATCTGGTTCAAGCTCGCATGGTGCGGAAAAACTTCAAAGGACAGTACCTGCAGGCTAACTGGTGGGGAAATTTCAAGTATGGGTAGTCCAACTGATTTTTAGACCAGTTTAAGCACCAAAAGGCCATTAATTGAGGATTCAATGGACAATCTATCGCATGTAGCAGGGGATTGGATCAGGCATAGGAAAATTTTGTGCCGTAAGGTGGCTGTTTCCCAAGGATAGATTTGGAAACAAATGAGGAAACATAGAACCAAATGCTTCATCACCCAAAGCAATAGTTCAATTATTTATAGGCTTAAGGAAAGGGAGAGGACCACCAAAGCTCAGATCTTTCTGGTCTGTGTCTTTTATCCTAAGAAGGTCAATTGTGCCTGTTATTTGTGTGTTAGCATGCCTCATCAGGGGAGGAGGAGGAGTAACCAAATCGAAGGCAATTCCTTACTAGCAAGATCCGCCAGCACTAACTCCCCGATGGAGAAAGGTACTTCCCCATTGATGTTCAATTGGGGAGCTCAGTATATGGCTGAAACCCCTACAAGGGTGTAATCCGTGATAACCATCAAGGACGCAGATTTGGTAGGAGAGTACGAAACCCACCAAGGTAAGCTGCTCATTGCCAGCCCATTCTGGACAGGTCGCATCCTATTGGCCAGGGAAATCCAAGCGAACCTTCAGATGGAAATGGAAATCAGGGAAGCGTTGTCCATCATCAGAAATGGCCAGCAAGAATCAGCCGATGGCTTCTGTATGCTGGATTCCATAGCTAGTGAGCTACTTGGAAGACTGGGCGAACACCCAGCTGCGTCGCCTCCATCGCCAGTGAACCCAACGCCGTTGTAAGGCTCGGCGGCTCCATCTGGCTGTCTTTTGTTTTTTGGTCAAGGTGTTTTCAAGTATTGTCAAGTTTAGGCTGTTTATGCGAAACCAGGCTTTCCCTCAGTCACGATTGTTGTTATGTATATACCCTTCATAGTCTGATGTATTAACTATTCGGGATAGGTTCTAGGGAGATTTTCTCCTTGCTGAAGCTCTGTAGTTTCATGGAAGTATGCATCGGAGGGAATGTAGGTTTTGGGGGCTCCTTTTTCCAGAGGAGAAGAGAGTGGGGCTTTTAGTTTTTGTGGGAATATTATCTATGTAAAAGATTCACTCGGACCAGCAATCTCTTCGTTGGTTGGGCCTGACTGTAATATATTTTTGTACTATCAGTAATATAAATTTCTATGCTTACCAAAAAAAAAATGAATGTATAATTCAACCAAAATAGATCAACACATAGATTTTTCTTGGAGAAACCACTTTGAGAAATCTCTAGAAAGGGAATCTCTTTAGTTGTGATTTATTGATTCTTTTAAAAGAAGAGACATACATATCAAAATGGCTCTTACAAGAAGGTAATACTATGCACAAGACTCTAGACTGCAATGGAATTTCTTTCATATGCCTCAGTTTGTAATCTTCATTCAAAACAAGAATGGGCTATCAGATTCAGACCTAGCTTCATTCCCCATGGATCTCTCTCCAACTACTATCTCAATGTCAAAGAAATCATTCAAAGCATGATCCAAGCATCAATGGACCACTCCAATTTTGAAGATGTTAAGTCTTCACTTATCAACAACCAAAAGACTTTGAACCAACCTCCCTTTTTGTCTAATGAAGGACAATTTATACATTGGGTTATGGCTCTTCAATTTTCTTTTGATACTCTATTTGAATTCCAATCCATTTGGCCTTTTGTATTCCCAAATGTTTCATTCACCTAGATTGATGGTTATTCATCTTCTCTCCATGTTGACCCTATTAGCATGAATCCCTTCACACTCCTCTAAACAATACCATCCTTCATCAAAGAGGTGGCGACCCATTTACTTCTAATGGTGTTATTCCCTTCATATCTATTGATGCGATGGTTCTTCCCTTAAGGTAGCATGATTTATCCTCATTCAAGATGACATGACCTCCGTCACTGCTAATGGTGTGAGTGGTTTCATTCTAAATGCTTTAAGTCCATTTAAGTGCATTAAGATGGTATTTGGACACTTGATAACACCCTTTTAAACATGACGGTTCACAAATTCATTTAAGCATAACTCTGCATTGTCATTCCATTTTATTACATGATCCTTTTCACATAAAGTGAAAATAGATGTATTCTTTAATATCCTGTGAATGTATGTTATGTTATAGATTCATTGTGTGAACCCTCCATGACTATTTAGGCAGCCTTTGAAATACTTGGGTGTGCCTTAACCTCAAATCACCCTTGCACGGGGAAAATTAAATTATTAGACTTTTTTTCAGTATTGTAACTTTACCAAAATATGTTGGGAATGGGAATTTAGATTATGTAGCGAGCTTCTTCCTTCTCGAATCTCTTGTACGGAAACCATTTTAGGAGACAAACTTACTTGGGCCATTGAGTTCAATGTAGCATGACAAATTATTAGAGTTGATATCCTTTATCATATTTGGAAAGCAATGCATGAATGCTTGTTTAAAATGTGCAACATTTCAATTGATTTACCTGGCATGATGGTTCCATAATGTGTTCCCAACTACACCTATAGTTTAAGGTCCAAGTAACTAATGTTGAAATTGTTACACTCACTATTAGACTTTTAGAATGGATCTCTTTGTACCACGGGTAAGGAGACCCCCTCCTATTCATTAAGTAGCATGCTCAACCTAGTCCCTAAGATCTCACCCTCAACATAGAGCAGGTTTTGATGTTTGCAAGTATTGAGGGAAACACAATAGTTGGCCCTTGCCCAACGCACGCTCCTAGTGGTCCTTGGTTGGATAAGTTCCCCATTGAGGCTCTAGCCATTTATGAACTAGAGTAGCTTGTAAAGCTCGGGAAGGATGCCAACAGATAAGAGCCTATTCAATGTGACCTAAAGCTAGCGTACGATGGATGGGCTCCAACTCTTGATGATATAAGGTGTTCTCTAGATGTGGGCACTATTCCCCATTTTTGTTTTATATTATGTTTCATACTTATAAACTAGCCTATTATTTTATGTGATTTTGTTTTAAATACATAGTTTAATAATATGAATAACTTTAATGGAAAGTATATATTACTACGCCGTAAAGTGTTTTCCTCTTATGGAAACATCTCCCCAAATTTTAATTTTAAAGGATTTTCGATTGTTGATTCATATTAACGACCATTCAAAGCGTTTTCTTCATTAATGCATAGTAATTGATTTAAACAATTTGTTACTGAAAACATTACAATCATATTTTTTTTGTAAAACACATATTTTATTTTATATTATATAAATAACAAATATTGTATTATTATCTTAATTTCATATTTAAAAAATTAATCTAATAATGAAATCCATAATTTTTTAAGTGAAAAAACATTTACAAATACCTTCAAAACATAGAACCCTTCTCCTTTTCAACCTACACTAAACCTCATCCATAGGATTCCACCTTTTACTTATTCCAATATTGATATGAGTACAAATCCTACTTAGTTCTAGAAGATTGACAATTTTTTTTTTACATTGTTGGGTATGACCAATGCTAAATTTAAAAAAGATTAGCTTCTTAGATAAGGACATAAAAGCAGTCAATGGGGATCCACTGACTCAAACCCTTTCTCATGTTTGGCCTTTTTAGCATTCAACTAAAAAGACTATGACTGAAAGGAGGTACAGTACAATAGACCAAAAATATTAAACAATAAATTAATGTCTTTTGCCACGTGGAAGCTAGTGTACAACCCATGCTTTACAGGAAGTGAGTTGGGGTACTTTCAATGAATAGAAAACTAAATAATCCCATATGTCTTGTCAATGAAAATATGCACTACATTCTAATCAAAAAAGGAAGTTAGGTGGCCATTCACGTGGATGTATTTAACATAAATCAAATCATGTGTCTTTTAGGGTCCTCCCTTGTTAGACAATTTTACATTGAGCATTAGCTTATTGTCTTTATTTGCAAAATAGATTGCAATGTGTTGATCTAAGAATCAAATATAAGATAATATGACCTTCAAAAGTTGAACATTGTTTAACTTTCTCGTAACAATTTGCTTGGTCAAAAGAGACATAGATGTGGATCAACACGACAATTTTACATTGACCATGTATTTATCGAAAGTCCTTACAAAAATAAATATTTTTACAAAAACATTTATGAAACTTTTTTGATTGATTATAACTTTAAGAATTAATAAAATTCATTAATACTTTTACACTTTACAAAATTCATAAACCTAAAAATTTTCATTTTTTTTAAGTATTCCTAATAACTTTTGTAAACATAATTTTTCAATTTTTTTATTCTTAAATATTTAATTTAATTTTTATAATTTTAAATTTTCTTAAATTTAAAATTGTGCTTAATGATAGATACATATAATAATTATATTATAAATTTATTATTTTAATAACTTAGATTTAAAATTGTAATTGATGCAATTTATCAATAACAACTATATTATAAATTTATAATTTATAATTTTAACAATACAAATTATCTTCAATAATAATATTTTTATTTTTTATTATATATATTAATAATTAAATATTATATGTTAATAATAGGACATCATATATTAATAATGAGACGTGCACTCGAAATAATATCATATACATATCCATTTTTTTTCCAAAAAAAAAAGCTGTTTATATTGATCAGAGTAATATTTACATACAAAAGTATGTATTGTTCCTGCTGATAGCATATATACAACAATAGACCGAATCATATATCATGCATTTCCTTCTTTTTTGCATATCAAGCAACAAAAGAAAACTAGCTGTATCAAAAAAGGTTGTCCTGTGGAACTGTTTCTCCCATAAGGAGATTCCTTCCGTAAGCACTGTATATGGCGTTTACCTTCACTGAAAACTCTAAACTGAGGTCTTGTTTAAAACCAAAAAAAGGTTGTATGTTTTTAGAACTGTTCTACAAAAAGTTTTAGAAACTGCCTTGTCCTGGCAGTGGATCCATGAATGGCCTATGATAGAACTCATTGGCCACTACCTCCTTTGTCTCCATGAACTTCCAAGTTCTCCAAGCCAAGTTTAGGCATGCCTTTGATAGTCTATCTGCGTCCATGTTTCGTTCCCTGTAGACATGTCTGAGTGTAAAAAATTCAAAATTTGTAAGAACTCTTCTAACTTCTTCAAATAGTGTAGCTAGTGAGGTGTTTTTGCACTTCTGGATTTTATTAATCCAATTTATAACAACAAGAGAGTCACCAAAGACTTCTAGTTTTTTACAATTTCTTTCAATTGCAAAACATAGGAGAAGCTTCAAGGCCATAAGTTCAGCATAATTGTTTGTTCCAAAGCCCAGTCCCATTGTAATTTGGAAGTGGTGAGTTGGATTTAGGAAGAGGGTGGCTCCTCTCCCACATTTCAAGTCCTGAAAAGCTCCATCAAAAAAAAGCACAAAAGGTCATATACATAACCATTATAAAATATATGTGATTTATAAAATATTATTCCCATCAAATACTTTATTAGTTTGAAAACAATTTTAAAAGGGCAAAATCTTCACATTGATATTATTACTATAATAAGAAATATAATTGATTTTTACAACATTATCCACATTAAAGGTTGGTTTAACAGCCAAATCTTCATATTCATATAATAATATTATTGTTTATTTGAATATTTATAACATATAAATTAATATCATTTAAAATTATTATTAGGTGATTTTTTTTCTTTTTATTAATTTATTCTTTTTTAAAATAAATTAAATAAAATTATTATCTAGATGGTAGGTGTGAGTAGGATTTTTCTTCATCCTAGAGAAAAATGTGTCTTATTGTATAAGTGGGGTTTGGGAAGAGCTATTAACAATCTCGTAAAAAGATATACTTTGTTTTTGGACCTTGACTTTATTGTATTTTTGGGTATTCAGAACATTGTTGTCATTGGGGACTCTCTTCTAATAATCTCGCAATCCTGACAAAGGATCGCACTAAATGATCTAATCATTAGGAAGCCTTTTGGTTGTACTTCTATCTCTTTCATAATTAATACAAAGACATTCCCATTTCCTATATTTGATGTATTGATTTTAATTAGATATTATCAGACTCCTTGATCACTGATATAAATAATCAATTTATCATGATGCTCTCATCTTGTTTGTTTGTATTTTGATATGTTTTGCAGGTATTGAACCATTGCAAGGGCTTTTGGAGAAAAGACAAAGAGATCTAAGGTTGGGGTATATTGTGTTTCATGTCATTTAATTTGATTGTTTAAGGAAAGGATATGTTGTTGTGTCTTCTTGTTCTGTGCTTGTGACTTACAGTGCAGAGGAACAAAGAGTGTCCGCACTGATTGAGAATTCCCGATAACAGGATCCACTCCTCCCATTCAGCCTACTTTGCACCTACATCCAACTGATCTTGCTCAAGCTTGATTTTCCAGTTCATCCACCCAATAATTAGTTATTGATCCTCGTCTTTAGCTCAACAAAGTATGTATGCCTTGTCTTTGTGGGTTCTTGTTGCATCCTAGACATGTGAGCCCCACATAGGGTTTTCCCCTTTCCACCCTGATATTTTTGGGATTGTGCCATGGTTGTAAGAAGTCAAAGTTCCATACCACCTCCAACCCAAGCAAATCGAGAGCCTATTCTATCACAACCCAACACTCCAATTCCTATCTTTAATAAACCTCCATTGTCCCAAGTTAAACAAACAATATTCCTTCCAAGCACATTGCTCCAACTAGGGTCAAGATAGTGCTCGATAAGAGATGATCGAGAGCAGGGTTGGAATTTCAAATGGCGGACACCCATCAAAATTGCTGGTAACAATCAAAATTTGAAATGTTTTTTGTATTTTAAACCAGATTTTGATGGTCTTGGTAAAATCTTAGTTGTATTTGACGGGTAAAATGACCTATGACGGGCATTTACCTGTCAAATTCCATCCCTGATCGAGAGACACACCCAATAAAAATATGTGCTTCATAATTACCAAACACGTCAAGGAAAATCCCATCATACTCTGGCATTGTTGTTACTCTCACATGAATGATCGTCATTAAAATGGAAATAGTACCTTCTACATGCCTAGTTTTATTCATGATGGTGGTTGAATTCATGCGAGGGAAAACCCTCGTCTGTGTTGTCCCTCCCAATACAATCACTTACATACTGAGTATCATATATCCAAGCACATATGGGCAGGTACAATCCCCTCATCATGCAATCCAGCATGTGTGCGATCTCCATCTATGCCTCATGAACGTCATACGTCTCATCCTCAGTTTGGGGAGTGGGACCTGTGGTGGTAATTGGGCAGGACACCCAAATCTAGGGTTATTTCTTTATATTTTTAATTATTATTATTTTGTAATTTTGTTTGTAATAATAAAAAAAAATTAAGTTATGATTTTAAATGTTTATTTAAAAATATTGTTATTGTTAGCACTTCTTTTTCGTTTTGGGATTTATTTAAGTTTTTTATTGTAGTAGTACCAGTTGTCAAGGTCATGGTTTCAAACATGTTGTATAATTTTGAGACAAAAGGTTGATGGTGTTATTGTTAGCACCACTTTTGATTTGGTGGTTGATTTTAATATTTTGGTTGTAATGGTGCAAGTTGTTAGGGTTGTACTTTAAAAAAATTGTAATTTTAACCCTAGAAAAGGGGGTTTCTATAGGTAGCACCACTTTTTTATTCGAATGATGTAATATCCCGATTTGGACCCCATGGTACTGAAATTGTACATGATGTATATATTGTGATGAATTATGGCAAGGATCTCAAGTTCAAGGTCCTACCATTGATTGATGTTTTGTGTATAGGTGTTCAAGGTTGATACCTATGGTTATGGTGCTAAGACAGGAACAATACATTTTGATATATCATGTAATTATACAATTAATAAAATACCACAACTATCTATGGAACTGCAACGTGAAAGAGATGGGGGCATGATTCCACAAGGGATAGGGTGGGGAGTTAGTCAAACCCCTGATCCTTAGCGTGATTAATTGTGGGTTCAATCCTCACAAAACCTAGTCTAATCAGCAGAGAATCCTTCGTTGATTTGTCATCCAAGTCACCCAAGAGGACACGTGAGCTTGGAATTAAATCCTTTTGGATAGAAATTTCGCGCTCGCTAGCCGAGTTAACTACCTTGCTAGTTGACACTGTGAAATCCTTGTTGATCGTTGGATATGTGTCCCCACCAGGTCAAAGGTGGAGTCCAAATTTGGTAAAGCAGATTTGGATAGAAATTTCATGCATGCTAGCCGAGTTAACTATCATGCTAGTTGACGCTGCAAAATCCTTGTGGACCGATGGATATGTGTCCCCACCAGATCAACGATGGACTCCAAACTTGATGAAGCGGATTTCATAGGAATTTCATAGGAATTTCATGCACAAGAAAATTTTGTTAAGTCGCGCTAGTTGAATCAGTGAAATCGTTGTGCATCGTCGATCTATTTGATGGTCGATCCCAGCCATAGATCTATTCAAAATTCACCCGTTTGTTAACATGTCCACCCTGGTTCGTCCATGTGCTTGATCATTCAATTTTCTTGTAGGAAGTTGGATGAAGAAGTTAATTCCTTGGTGTCGAGCACCCTAAATGCAGATAAGTTATTATCAACACACAGAGCTTACGAAATTCATTGTCAACCCGAGGAAGTCTTTTGTCTCAAAGGGTAAGTGCACAATATATGCTTAAACACCCAAATCATTGTAGTTAATACTGCTCTTAAACAACTATGTTCATCCCTCAAACTCTGTGTGATCCCACCAATCTTCTAACTCTACAAATTCAACCTTTTCCTTCTATGCATCAACAAGAAATGAAATCAGATTCAATACTAATTACTGACAGAAAGGAAATCCTATTCATAACCTAAAATAAACGAATTGCCTAATTGATCTAATCACACTTAGAATCCGTAATCATAAATTAATTGTCATCTAGAATTTCGATTGCAACAGATCAAGCTCGGCTATTTTAAGAATTGAATTGCAGAAACAAAGATCAACAATTATAACAATCAAAGAATTGCAAAGGGTTCGCGGGATGTCAATCTGAAACCATGAGATGAACAGAGCTGTGTACAGCTATTGAATAAATTGCATAAAGACTATCTACTCAGTCGATTGTTATGCTGTTACAGTTATCGATCTTAGGAAAATGCAATACTGTAAATCACACATACTACTGATGCGCACATAGAAAATATGATTAACAAAACATCACACAACCATGAATTAAAAGATCTTACCTTAACTCAGCAATCTATGTGGAAGGCGGGCCCAGCCTTCACACAGAGACGCTGGATGAACAATGTACAGCTCCCTTAAACCAGCAGTAGCTCTTTGTATTAAAAAGGAAGAATTATTACAGATTGCTCCCGCTATCAATACCAAATAAATTAAGTATTTTCCAACCCCCTGGGTCGAGACAGCTTTCTGCATTTATACATACAAGCGATAACGTCCAATCCTATTACAAAGGGCAGCCATGAAGATCTCTGATCTTCAGGCGCCCTGAATAACACCGGTTGTTACAAGACGTGGCATGATACAATTATAGAAAATGCGAGAAGGCTGTTGACTGGCCCAAAAGTGGCGAACTTCTCAGATCGCCATAATATTTGAGCAGCTACGCCGAAGATCCCTCGATCATAGCACATTCTGTTACTGCTACTCTGACCGGCTCTTGTCTGGAATGTCACGTGCCTCAATAGATGATGGACAAATTGAGGATCCCTTTTATGTCACGACCATCCTTTGTCCCTAGACTTGTTCAGCTCCATCCCCCTGCATTCTGCTCATCTCACATTATCTTCATAGATCACACATATTAGCACAATTTCGAGAGATAAATAGCCTTAATTGTCTACAAGAATAAGCATTAATAAGGTAAAACAATAATCAGTCTTACCCTGACAATTTAGGGAATAAAGTGAAGAAAGTCAGTCTGATTGGCGTGCTAAGCAGTGTAAAACAAGGGAAGAAAGGTGATTAAAGGTGGTTAAAAAGGGGCCAATTTTGGACTCAACATCTCCCCCCAACTACCCTATTGCATGTCCTCATGCAACAACCTGCATCACTCGGAATCTGAATCCTGCATTGAGCTTTGTTCGTGGAGAGAAGAAAAATTGTAGGGAAACTCAGGTTTCTCATCTGTCTTCAGAAAACCTCTGTGAATAACCCAGTACTGCCAACATCTCTGCTCCTCTTCCCTAGTCATAGAAAAATCCATGTTGTATGGTTCTGCTGGCCACCAAATAAGAGGAAATTTGAACTTTAAACCCAGCCAGTTGACTCCACATTCCTTCATACACCCTACATAACCCTTGACTCTAGAGAGTGCATGTTTAAAATTTTTAAAGCAGTAGGGGTCCCTGTTTCTAAGTGCAGAGGAGGCAACCTGCCATCTGTGCTTGCTCCCCTCTAATGCAACCTGCTGCTGTCTAGAAATGGATTTTGTACAAGTGGAGATTACCTCTTCCTGCAAATTCATGATATGTTGTGCCTGGGAAGGGCTGGAAAGAAAACCCTTGTATCGAGCCACAAGGATGCCAGGATTCTGAGGCTCACTTCGAATCCATAAATTAGTATGGGCTTCATTGTGGGAAAAGGTCTGGAAAGACCTTTCCCACTGAACATGATTGTTCACAAAAGAGGCAAAGGCTCGTAGCTGAACATCACCTGCAAATGGAACAGGGTTTGAGTGCCGATCCAGAGGGCACGCCATCTCGTGCAGGTATAGTTCACATAGCAAGTTCTGCTCTTCAAAATTGCTCCCAAGGAATGTCTCCAAAAAAAATTCTGAGGTTGCAATTTCAAATGACCTCCCCTGTTGTACAGCTTTTAATTTAAACCAGACAAATAGCTTGAAGAGAAACACTGGATAAGAGGAAGAGGGCTTCCTAGTGCCTATGAGTTCTCGGGATAGGGCATACATTTGATCCTTATCCTTCTGCATGGATGAGAATTTTTTTCAATTTATTCATCTCCTTCTGCAGCTCCTCTACCTGAGCTCTGTGACCCATACGGTCTTCAGCCCCCTGCTCTTCCAGCGCTCTAATAATTCTCTTATTCTCATCCAAAGCAATTGTCTTTTTCTGGTTTTCTTCCACTTGACTTCTCCATTTAATTACTTCCATCCTCAGGGCTGAAACTTCTGCTGTGAGATCTGAAATCTCCTGTTTATAATGTTCTTCCTGCTCTGAATCCAAATCAATAAAACTTTTGAAAGGGAGGAGTATTGTCTCTTGTGAGACAGTATCTTCCAGCATTTCTTCTATGAGCGTTGCTGGTTCTTGTGTGGCAGCAACATCCCCTGGATTTTCTTCCATAACTGTGATTGGTGCTTGTTGAGACACTGGTTCTTGTGTAACAGTGTCTTCTCCCTGGTCCATCTGTATCTCTGAAATTGGTTCTTGTGTTGCTGGTTCTTGTGTGACAGCAACACCCCCCGGGTTATTTTCTACAGCTGTATCCAAGGCTTGTTGAGACACTGGTTTTTGTGTAACAGTGTCTTCTCCCTGATCAGCCTGCATTTCTGAATCTGATTCATGTGTTGCTGGTTCTTGTGTGGCAGCAACATCTTTCAAACTCTCCTCAGCATCCACCTCCATTGCTTTTAAGGACACTGTTTCTTGTGTGACAGTGTCTTCCTCCTGCATTCCTGGATTCAATTCTTGTGTTGCTGGTTCTTGTGTGACAGCAACATCTTTCAAACTTTCCTCAGCATCCACCTCCATTGCTTTTAAGGACACTGGTTCTTGTGTGACAGTGTCTTCCTCCTGCATTCCTGGATTCAATTCTTGTGTTGCTGGTTCTTGTGTAACAACATCCTGGATTACCTCTTCATCCTCCTGTGGCTGCAGTTCTTCTCTAAGCTTTGTATCATGGGGACATTCTGGGGCCATAGTGCCAAACTCTTCATTAGGTTCCAGAGTGTCCTCCATTCCAGATTCTTCTCCCCTTTTCATCTGCATTTCTGAAATTGCAATCCCATGTTCAGGTTCATCAATGTTCTGCCCTCGTGGATCAGTTTCTATCATTTCTATATCGTGGGATCATTCTGGGTTCACATTGCAATCCTTATTTCCATCATCACTCCTGATTTCATTCTTTTTCTCCTCTGCCCTAGGATTAGTAGCAGCCTCGGCAAGGATGATCAAAGATGCTGGTTCTTCCCTTGTGGACGTGGGCTGTTGCACTGTGCGAACTATGACCCCATGGCCTTTCTTTTTGAAAATTTCCCCACAATTGGGGCAAATCACTTGCTCCTCCTCCCTGTCAGGGTCAATAGAGTCTGCTCCCTCAAGGTGGTCTACCGCCTCCACCAATGTATACATTTTCTTCTCACCTTGTTTCCTACAAGTTTCCTTCCAAGTCTCCACTTCCTTTTGAAGTATTTGGACTTCCTCCTTTAATACTGTGTTTTCCTCCAAAAGTCCTTCAAGACTGGGTTCTACCTCAACTGGCCTTTCTGGCACATCCGTTGGCCTTGGTACAAGGATTGGGACCTCCACCTGTGCCTCCAGGGTTTCCCATCTTTTTCTGACTGCCTCTGCTGCTACACTTGATTTAATTATTTTGCCTCTTATTGGTGCAGTTATGCTCAGCTCCTTAATTGGTCTCTTTCTCCCTTTTCGTGACGTTTTCGTTTGAGGGGCTGTCTTATCAGGATTCACTGCTGGGGTCAAAGGAATGTTTTCTTGCGCCTCAGATTGTTCCTCCTCAATTAGGGTTCCCCCTCCCCACTCAGGTGAGGATTCAACAGTGACCGGTTCTATCTGTTCCATATGTTCTTCAATTGCCTTGGCTCTGTCATCTTCAGGTTCAATTGTCGCAGCATTCAATGCTGCTCCAATTTCTCCTTCTGATGGCAGAGTTGCCCTGTTGTCTGCAGTTTTCTCAAGATTTTTATCAACACTTTCCCCCAATGGTTCTGCTTGTGTCCCCTGTTGTTCTTGTTCTGATGCAATATCATCCCCCCCCCAACTATATTGGAGGGACATCGATCCTCCCGATGATGTTGAAGCTGCGCCTGTTCGGCTGGGACACCCGGCAAAAGAGCAGGTTCCTGAGTGTGGGCTGTAAATTGATCCCAGGTGATATTGTGCTGGGCCA
>LPNX010434200.1:278438-305585 GCA_001517045.1 Pseudotsuga menziesii
AACTTTCCCCAGGGATAGGTGAAGGTGGTTTTATCCTGATCCTCAGGAGCAATTTGGATTTGGTTGTACCCACTGAAGCCGTCTAGGAAAGAGAAGAACTTCTTCCTTGACAGGGTATCAAGTACCTGGTTGATAAAGGGTAAAGGGAAATGATCCTTTTGAGTTGCTTTGTTCAGTTCCCTGTAATCAACACAGACCCTATGGTTTGTTGTGTTGTGCACCCTGGTTTGGGTATGAACTGTATGCAATACTTAGGAGTGAAAGAGACGTATAATTTGCTTGATAACCTAGTGTGGAACCTCACAATAAGATAAGAGTGGCTGGTGAATCTGCTATGCACATCCTAAAGAGAACTAGAAGGGAAGGTGTATCCCGAACTGTGGAGCAAAGAAGAGGACACTTCCTTGTGTTGGGTGTGTAGGCAATGTTGATGCTAGGCCAGATAGATCTTGTGAAGGTGTCCTTAGCTCTGTGGATGAGCTCACTATCTTATCAGTTCTTCCTGTCCACTGCCTTAACTGCCTGTGAAACCTAAAGGAGATTGACTTGGCTAAAAACCTGTGAACCCCAATTGTATATTGGCCTGGCTGGAAGCCTGTGAACCCAAATTGTATATTGGCTTGGCTGGGCAACCTGTGAAAACCAATCGGATCTTGGATTGGCTGAGAATCCTGTGAAATCCAACTGGTAGTTGGCTTGGATGTGTCTTGTTGTTCTTTGGGCCATGTGTGTAATCCTTGGCTGGACAACCTGTGAAACCCAACTGTGAAAGATGGATTGGATGAGTAGCCTATGAAACCCATGTGTTAGCGTGGATTGTCCTTAATGTGGATTTTTACTTGACTATATATAGTCTAGGAAACCCAACTGTTTGTTGGCTTGGCTGTGTAGCCTGTAAAACCATGTAGTGTTTTGGCTTGTTTCCTGGATAGTCTGATAAACCCAACTATGAGATGGCTTGGATGTGTAGTCTGTGTAACCCATCTGTTCGCTTGACTGTGTGTTATGAGTTCTAACTATGTGTAAGCATGTTGTTCCCTAGTTCCTTGTGGAAAGCATGCCCAGCTCGGGGGTGGAAGTGGTGTTGAGATATTAATGAACACACTAGCGTATGGTTGGGTGGAACATTGTAGTGACATAGCTAGTTGCAGGACAACTTAATCATCAAGATAAGTATCTCTATTATTCTTGTTTATGCCATGTATTTGCTTATGAGTTATTATGATCATGTTGAATGCTTATTGATGGTTAAGCAAAAGTTTACTTCTATTATGTTTTCCTACATTTTACTTTTGTACATGCCTTGTGTTTGTGCAATGCATTTTCCTAACTTCATGGAGGCTAGAAGCATGTTACAGAGTCAGGAGAAAGATGACTTAGTGTTTATGCCCCTTGGAATCCACCTGAGGCAGGTGGAAGGCGAAAACCAGAAAAGGGAAAGTTGAATAGGGTAGAATTGTTGTGTTTCCACACCCCGGGATCTTCCTGCGGAAGGCAGAAGGAGGAAGGCAAAAAGGGAAATTGAAAACAAGGTAGAAAGTGTGTCTGCTAATTTCCGAAGTTCGAGGTCGGAAAGCGGAATTTGGAACCGCAGAAAAGTTCTAAGGAGAAAAGATAACTTCCCAATTTCCAAAGTCTAAGGTCGAAAAGCGGAAGTCGGAAGTGCAGAAAAAGGAAAAAGTCATTTGTTGTTTTTATGATTTCTAAGTTGCGCAACGAAAGGCGGAAGGCAGAAGTCGGAAGGCAAAAAGTGGATAAAGGATTCCTCCATTTTTTGTTTTTCCGATTTCCGAGTTCTGCAGCGGAAGGCGGAAGTTAGAAGGCTGAAAGTGGATAAAGGATTCCGCTGTTTTTTACGTTTCCGATTTTCGAGTTCCAATGTCGGAAGGGAGGAAAGCAGAAGGCAGAAGGAGGAAGGCGAAAGGGCTGTTAAGTATTTCCGCCATTTTGTTATGTATTTGATTTCCGAGTTCTGAGGTCAAAAGGGTGGAAGGAAGAAGAGCCATTAAGTGTTTTCGTCGCCCATTATGTTTTTAATTTCTTATTTTCGAGGTCGGAAGTGCTGAAGGCAGAAGAATGACAATTCACTTCGTAGAGCCTTTGAGTTTCCAAGTTTCAAGTTTCGAGGTTGGAAAGGAGGAAAGCGGAAGTGCAAAAGGTGAAAGGGGGAAGGCGAAGTGCGAAAAGGACAGGTTCAATGCAGAAAAGGTGTTTCCAGTTGCAGAAGGGATTTGTCAAGGGCGGAACAACTGTTACAGTGGTTTCTAAGCCTGAGAATGAAGGTTGAAGTGTGTGTTAACATCCATTCCCTGTGTTTCAAAGGAGAAAAAAGGTTCTTGAAGTAAAAATTTTAATTTATCCACATTATGGGGTATGGGGATGTTACAAAGGTTGATTTTAAGGTTTTTGTTGAAATGATACTGGTTGTTGAGGCCATGGTTTCAATTAGGTTGCAATGTTAACTTTGAAAAAAAATTGTAAAATGGAGCACCATTTTTCAATTTTAGAGTTGATTTAAAGATTGTTCTAATCAATATTATGATTTTTTAAGGCTATGGTTATTAAAGCTTGTGATTTTTCCCCCAAAAAGGGTGATTCTATGAGCTCATTTTTTCATTTCAAAAGTTGATTTTGGTGTTTTTAATGTAAAATATGGGTTTTTAGAATTAGAATCCTCATTTTAAGGTCAAAATTCTGATCAAATCAATAACTATGTTTTATAGCACAGTTTGCATAGTTTTAATAGACAATACATGAAATAGACATGAAAAATTAATTTTTAAACAAATAAATGAATGAAAAAGCCTACATGGTATTCCCTCGTACATGACAATGAAAGTATGACATCTATAAATTATTCAAAGTGATACATGGATTGAAGTAATGATTAATGACATGGCACATGCAAATTGATGCATAGTTTAGAGAAGTCGGATTCAAAAGAGAAATTCATATCTAAACACATTTATGAAGACCACTTAGCATGGATATGTTACTCCTTTATGATCTAATTTTGAAAGGTAGTAGTGGATTTGAAGGATTTGATGATCATCATAGTCATGCTCAAGCATGAATTGTTGATGTGGGGCCCATCTTTTGAAGTGATTTGGTAAAATTTGATCAGTGAGTTATTCAAACTTGACTATTGGTTTGTTGGGTGCCAATATTTACTTTAAAGACATAAATTTAATTTTAAAGAGCTAACGAGGAAATAGTTAATATGTCCGAAAATTTGGTTAAATATTATCATTAAGCGAAATATGCATTTATGATCGACAATTTGGTTAAATATTATCCATAAGCAAAATATGCATGTCTAATGACTTTATATATAAATTTGTAATTAAAATAATATATATATATATATATATATATATATATATATATATATATTGAATGTTATAACATAATAAATCAATGTATGTCTAGAAAATGAAGATAAGCAGGCTAAAGGTCAAGCGGGCTTTAGAAGACATCACTCTACCACATACCACATCTTTATACTTATGATTATTGCGAAGGGAATGTCATAATAGTAAATCCAATATCTTTTGTTGATAGGTAGACTTTAGAAATACTTTTGATACGGTGCGTAGAAATAATATGTGGAATAGATTAGAAGAGCTAAAGGTTCTTTTCAAGTTGAGAGTTGTCACGTTAAGGTTGTACGAGATTGTCATTGCCAAATTTAAGAGTGTGGATGGGTGGTCGAAAGGCATTAATTGTAATATTGTTGTTAAGAAAGGCTTCCCCTCTCCCCTACCCTTTTCAGCATATATACATCAATAAGCTAGTAGATTGTTTAGAATAAGCAAGTTGCACTAACCCTAACCTTAGCTAAAATAGTCATCGTCCTTCTTCTTTATGTTAATGGTATTGTTCGTATGGCAAGGTGTCCCTTTGATCTTGATAAGAATTAAGAATTCTCAAGGATTTTTTATCTAATATGGGTATGAATGTTAATGCTGACAAAACAAAAATTATGATTATCAAGTCCAAGATGGCCACTTACGCTAATTTTTCATATGACAATAACAACTTGGAGGAAGTGTCTTCTTTCAAATATCTTGGAATTGATATTCATCACAAGCTTAGTTGGAACTATAACATTGAGAAAAATATTAATGGAGGGTGGAAAGATTATTTTGGTTTTAAAAACAATTGTAAATCAACAAACGTTTTGATGTGGGAGAAAAAGAAGTTTATATTCAAAACTCTCATCACTCCCGTTACCTTGTAAGGTTGTAAGTTTGGGGTTGTAGCATCTCTAGATAATCCTAGAGAAAGATTGAAAAAATCCAAAAGCATTTTGTAATTTATAACCTCAAAATTAAAAGAAATATGCATTTTTATATTCTCCTAGTAGATGTGGGTCTTCCCCACATCGAGAGCATCGTTGTGACTAGGTACCTGATGTATAAGTACAAGATGTTAAAGAAATGTAAATGCGGAAGATATTATATTTTGTATTATTATTGTTATTAGCCCTTCCGGAGATGTTCCTATGATTAGGGATGTCATTAATGTAATTGGTCATGTAAATTCTTGAGGTAAAACCTCTGTTGTAAATGCGGGTCAGTAGTACCCACAAAAGTATTATTAAAATGTAATTTTGAGTCTCCCAAGGAAAGTTAGCCTTGATTAGGAGGAGAAGTCAGCCCTGTTGGGTTATTAGGCTTCTCCAATTATTAAGTATAAATAGGGGAGGTGCCTCCCTCATTTGGACACACATAAATCAAGTAATTCCGCTAGAGAGAGAAGAAATAGTCCATCTGGAGGAGAGAAAGCAGTCTAGTCTTATTCTTTGGGTCTTACATCGTACTTGGATGAATTCTACATAGAGAAAGTTTTGCTAGGTTTTCTTCCCCGTGAGGGTTTCCCAGGATAAAACTTTGTGTTCTCTTTTTGCTAAGATGTGTTTGTTATTCTTTCAGTGATCCTTTGTTCTATTTGAAAATAAAATAAAATTTTAACATGTTATCAGAGCTAACCTGAAAGAAGACATTGTACAGCAACTCATCCTACAATCCAACAAGATAGGGTTTATTATTTTGGAGACCTTCCTCCATAGATCAGCCAAAAAAGAATATTATTTCAACTCGCCCTAGGAGGGCGCATCTTTCCATCGAAGTAGTTTTTCATTCTGACGATTTTCACTTTTTGAACTACCACTACTACCGGGAGAAACTAGGGCATCAAATGTTTTAAGGTTCCATCCTCATATTCCAGAAAATCAAGATACAGTCTAGCTCGCCTTGGGGAGGCGCATCTTTTCCTCCTCTCATTTCTACAAGTGATTGCAACTGGAAAATTAGGGTTTTCTGGTCAAACCCTAGGTCATCATAAAGCTAGTTCCAGAAAAAGTCCTCAAACTTGTAATTTCTATCTTATATCTTTCCATCTGAGGTTCTCATTCATTAAAGATGACAAACAATACCAAGCTAGGTGAAAAGCTTGAGGGAGCATAGAATTTCAGAGCATGCAAGTATAGAGTTATGCTCATCCTTAAAGAGCATGACCTAGATGGATACATCAAAGAAGAGGTCAGGGAACCATAGGGAGAAGAGGAAAATTCAAGCAAAAGAAGGATATGATCAAATTCAAGAGGATCATAGCTAAGTCTATTAAGGATCATTTGATCTCCCAAGTGTCCTCAAAGAATACTCCAAAGGAAATGTTTGATGCACTAACCAATATGTTTGAAGGGAAAAACCTCAACAAGAGAATGACCTTGAGAAACCAAATCAAGGGTGTGAATATGCAAAAGGAAGAAACCATGCAATCATACTTCTCCAGGGTATCTCAAATTAAAGAAAAATTAGAATCCATTGGTGACAGGGTAGAAGAAGCTGAAGTTGTGATGACCACTCTAAATGGTCTTCTAAGAGAATGGGATTCCTTCATCAAAGGAATATGTGCTAGAAGAAAGCTAACCAAATTCAGAAAGCTATGGGAGGAATGTGTACAAGAAGAAGGGAGGTTAACAAATAGAAAAGAAAAGTTAAATGAAGATGACGAACAAGACCTACCTATGCATACAAAGAATGGAAGAAATAAAAGGAAGGATCAAGGATCTTCCATTAGTAGATCACGAGAGTTCAAAAGAGGTAAGAATTTTAAGAAGGATTACTCATCTTATGAATGTTATACATGTCATAAGTTAGGACATATCTCCAGACATTTTCCAGTCAACAAAAACAAGTTCAAGAAGAAGAACGATAAGTTCCATGCCCATGCAGTCAAAGAAAATGAATCAGACGAAGAGAGTTCCAAAGAGAATGAAGACTCTAATCAAGAATATGTCTTGATATCGGCCCTCATAGGATCAATATCTCATGGAATTGATACTTGGCTCATAGATAGTGGTTCTTCCAAACATATGACAGGTCACATAGATTCTCTCTCATGCCTCAATCAGAAATATTATCCACACAAAGTACAGCTTGGAGATAACTATCAATATCCTATCAAAGGAATGGGAGAAGCTTCCTACAAGCTGAAATCCGGTAAGTCCATGAAAATGAAAGAAGTCTTATATGTTTCAGGTCTAATGAAGAATCTTCTTTCTGTATCAGCTCTAGACAATAAAGGCTTCATAGTTTCCTTTGTAGATGGTGAAGTTCTTATATGGTCAAAAGGAATAACTATAGATCATGCAGTTGTAATAGGTATTGAAGAAGGAGGGCTCTACAAACTAAAAGGGCATACATATTTAGCTTTCATAGCTTGTACTATAATTCCATGGGAACTACAGCATAGAATACTTCCTCATGTAAACTACAAATCATTATCAATTGTGAGCAAGGTAGTTACAGGTCTACCAGAAATCCAGATCAACAATGAAGGGGTATGCAAAGGATGTGCTCAAGGGAAGAACACCAAGAATCCATTCCCAAGCAGTAATAGTAAAGCAAAAGGGATCCTAGAGATTGTCCACTGAGATGTGTGCGGACCAATCTCAACTACTTCCTTAAGCGGATATGTCTATTTTGTCTCTTTTGTTGATGGCAACTCACATAATACTTGGATATATTTTTTGAAAAAGAAAGATGAAGTATTTGAAAGGTTCAAAGAGTTAAAAGCTCTTGTGGAGAATCTCTATGAAAACAAGATTAAGATATTAAGATCAGATAACGAAGGAGAATTCACTTCAAACGAATTCAAGGACTTCTGCAAAGAAGCCGGGATTAAGAGGGAGCTTACTACACCCTATAATCCTCAACAAAATGGAGGAGCAGAAAGGAAGAATAGATCTATCAAAGAAGAAGTCAAATCCATGATTCATGATCAAGATATACCCATGTATTTATGGGCTAAAACACCAAAGACCGCAGTCTATGTTCATAACAAATTATCCCACAGTGCACTTGGAAACAAAACTCCAGAAGAAATGTTTAATGTTGAGAAGCCTGCAGTCAGTCACCTGAATATATTTGGTTGTCTTGTTTACCTACATGTTCCCAAAGAGAAAATATCAAAGTTGGACCCCTCAGGAAAAAAGGGAATATTTGTTGGATATAGTGATCAGTCGAAAGCATACAAAATCTATATTCCGGGCTTTGTAAAATAGTGGTCAATAGAGATTTCACATTTGATGAAGATGAAACTTGTAGTAAATCCAGAAAGACCCATGTGGATGAAGAAGAACAAGAAACTCCCAGAATCATAGAGATCAGTAAACCACTAGTTAGAGATTAAGAAGATCCTATACTATAAGATCAGGACATGGAAAAACCTCAAGAACATATAGAGACACCTCATGAGACAATCTCAACAAGGAAAAGACCAGCTTGGGCTCGTGATATAATTCAAGAAGCAGAAAGATATGGTGCACCAAAAGGAAGCAAGAGACTAATACTCCACTCCTACTACGTAGAATTAATGTGTAAACTTGTTGGAGAATAACCTACATGTTTTGAAGAGGCCTCAAAGAAGAAAGAATGGATGGATGCCATGATTGAAGAATATCAATCTATCTTAAAGAATGATTTTTGGGAAGTTGTGCCAAGATCGAAGGATAAATCAGCGGTCTATTCCAAATGGATTTTTAAGGCAAAGCATTCAACTGATGGTAGTGTTGAAAAGCTTAAAGCAAGATTTTTCGCATGAGGATTCTCTCATGAAAAGGGGATTGATTATGAAGAAACGTTTTCACCAGTAGCTAGATATACCTCAATCAGAACCATTCTTTCTTTGGCTTCCAATATGAGATTGAAATTACATCAAATGGATGTAAAGACAACCTTTCTAAATGGTGTCATACAAGAGGAAGTGTATGTTGAAAAACCTACAGGTTTTGAGACACATGACAAGAAAACACATGTGTGCTGACTAAAGAAAGCATTATATGGATTAAAGAAAGCACCCAGAGCATGGTACAGAAGAATTGATGACTTCCTGATTAGGCTAGGATTAACCAAAATTAAAGAAAAATCCAACCTTTACTATAAGGTTGAAGATGGCAGTATCGTGATATTACTATTGTGTAGATGATATATTTTTGACAGGAAAGGAGAATCTCGTCAGTGTATGTAAGAAGAATATTGCGACATAATTTGAAATGAAAGATCTTGGCATGATGCATTACTTCCTAGGTCTTGAAGTATGACAGTTCCCAGGTGAAATTTTCCTAAACCAAGGAAAATATGCATTTGAGATCCTAAAGAGATTTGGGATGTTGGATTGTAAGGAAATGAACACTCCGGAGGTGACAAACCTGAAGCTCCTAAATGATGACTCTTTAGAAAGATTATATGTCACATTATATAGACAAATTACCATCTCAGTGATGTAATTGACAAATACAAGACCAAATATATGTTTTGTCGTGAACATATTAAGTCATTATATGGTGGAACCCAGACATGTTCACCTAGTTGCAGCAAAACATGTGATGAGGTACCTAAATGGTACATTGGATTATGGTCTCACATATACATTTGATCGTGAGTTTATATTATGTGGTTACACTTATTCAGATTGGGAAGGAAGTGTAGAAAATAGAAAGAGCATTTTAGGATTTTGTTTCAGTTTGGGATCATGTGTGATCTCATGGTTAGTAGAAAGCATACTAGTGTTTCACTCAATGCAGCAAAGGCTGAATACATTGCAACATGTTCAGCCTGTAGTGAAGCAGTATGTCTTCCCAAATTATTGACAGAATTGTTTGATATTGAAATTGATGATCTGATATTTATTGTGACAACCAGATTTGTATCAAGTTAACAAAGAACTCGATGTTCCATGATAAGTCAACGCACATAGACGTAAATTATCATTACATACGGGATATGGTGTAGAGAAGAGCCATAAAGCTCCGGAATTTTCCTACAAAGGAACAAGTTGCATATGTGTTAACTAAGCCTCAGTATCGTGTGAAGTTTGAATTGTTTAGAGACAAGCTTGGTGTAGTCTGAAAGGACCTCCCTGGAAAGAGGGAGTGATGATAATATTTTTATTGTTGATGAGATGGAAGCTTAGTACATATGTGAGCAAGTGCCTATAGATTACGTTGTGGTATGGAATTCATTTGCAGACGTTGTGGTCCTGGATTCATTTGCGGATATTTTGGTATGGCATTCATTTTCAAACGTTGTGGTCTAGCATTCATTTTCAGATGTTTTGATCTTGCATTCATTTGCGGACGTTGTGGTCCTACATTCATTTGTAGATGTTGTGGTATGGCATTCATTTGCAGACATTGTGGTCCTGCATTCATTTGCAGACATTGTGGTCCTGCATTCATTTGCGGATGATGAGATTCTAGCATCTTTTGATGTTGTGCGTGATTTCACATAAAGTTGTGATGTTGTGTTTGCGTAACATTGCAGGTGATGTTCAGGATGAGGATACCTGTGATGAGATGTGATACTCATGATGATGCAACGAGATGTGATACTCGTGATGATGCAATGAGATGTGATGCTCATGATTATGCGACTAAATGTGATACTCGTGATGATGCGACAAGATGTGATACTCATGATGATGCAATGAGATGTGATGCTCGTGATGATGCGACAAGATTTCATACATGTGATGATGCGATGAGATGTGATGCTCGTGACAATGCAACAAGATATGATGAGATGTGATGCTTATGATGATGCAGCGAGATGTGATGCTTTCTATGATGTGTCAAGATACAATGCTCGTATGAATTTTTTCATGACATGATGATCGAAATGGTGATATTCCACGAATAATGATAATGTATATAGTTGTGAAAACTTCCTATGACGTATAGACTTAGCAGGCAGTTGTACAAATGTATTGTTGTGTTATAGAATACATTCCTTGTTAAGAGAGAGTGTCAAAGAAATGTAAATGTGGAATATATTCTATTGTGTATTATTATTGTTCTTACCCCTTCCGGAGATGTTGTTCCTCTGATTAGGGATGCCATTGATGTAATTGGTCATGTAAAGTCTTGAGGTAAAACCTCTATTGTAAATTCGGGTCAGTAGTACCCACAAAAGTATTATTAAATTGTAATTATGAGTCTCCCAAGGAAATTCGGCTCTGATTAGGAGGATAAGTCGACCCTTTTGGGTTATTCGGCTTCTCCATTGATCAAGTATAAATAGGGGAGGTGCCTCCCTCATTTGGACACACAGAACTCAAGCAATTGCACCAAGTTGAAAAGAAATAGTCCATCTGGAGGAGGGGAAACAGTCTAGTATTATTCTTTGGGTCTTACTCTGTACTTGGGTGAAGTCTATATATAGGAATTTTTGTTGGATTTTCTTCCCCACGAGGGTTTCCCAGGATAAATCTTTGTGTTCTCTTTTTGTTATGTTGTGCTTGTTATTCTTTCAGTGATCCTTTGTTCTATTTGAAAAGAAAAGAAAAACTTAACACAAGATAAATAACATGGGAGACTGGAGACTTCCTTAGAAATTGCTTTAAAATGCAGTCAATACCACCTACGACTCAGGAGAGCTAGCTGGTATAAAGACGCCATGGCTTGGTTAAACCATTGGTGATTGATGAAAATGCCAGTTTGCAAGATATCAATAACATTGAAAATATTAATACATTTAAGTTTAAAGAGAAAATGTGGGGCAATAATGAATTAAAGGTTAAAAAAAAATTAAGATACTATAAGGAGGCCATTAAATCTAATTCAAAAGATAAAAAATATCTTTCATTTTTAACAAGTTCGAAGAAGAAAATTAATATAGCCAAGATAAGAAAAAACTCTCATGAGCTTTATAATGAAACATGGCACTAGACAATCCCTAAAACACCGTGGAAGTAAAGGATTTGGTATCTCTGTGAGACTATGAGCGTTGAGGATGAAAGTCACTTTATCTTAGAGTTCCCTACATACACCACAATAAATCGCAGTTTCAAAATCTTTGTTGCAACACAAACCTCCCTAACTTTCTAACATGTCAAAACTATGGTGACCTACGAACTATTATTTCTAAGTTATTTGAGCATATGCATAATATTTTATAGCAATCCAAATAATTCATTTCTTTCCTCTTAAGGTCTGATAGACCAAAGTGAGTCTCACTCGACCTTAACCTTCATCATTATCATTAAAGAGATTGTAATATGTGTCACAATATAAATTTTTCCAAAACTAAAAATAAAATTATAATAATAATGTTTTTTTGTTATTTGTAATCAACTAGTTTATAAGTGATTAACATTGCATAAAAACTATGGGGAGGCAGGGGGGGCGGGGTAATTCTTTCCTCAGATGGAAACCAGGAACTTTCCTTATATTGGGGACTGGCTATCGAATCAAACAATATGGCGGAAGCACTAGTGCTTTGGCAGGGCCTAAAGCTCACCAAAACTCAAGGATTAAAGTACATTGTGGTGATTGGGGACTCTGGACTAGTTATTCAAGCCCTAAACTTGGGCAAGCTCCTCGAAGACATAGATATCCGGCAGCTGATAAAAAAAATCCAAAGCATCAACTCTTTCTTTCAAAATTTTGAAGCCTTTCATGTGCTAAGGAATAAAAATGCTCAGGCTGACTTAGCAGCCAATGCAGCCTCCTCATTGGCCCGGGGGAGTCTTGACCTCAATGGTCACAAATCCTGGAGCCCTATCCCTTAGAGTTGGGTGCTCATATGACCTGGTTCCTGTTGGCCATTATGACTCTTCATGCGTGGTTGAATGTGGGCTCAATCGAATGTCCCATCACCATTTATGGCAATTCGTGGCGACAAGGGTTGACACGTGAAGGCAGGAGGTTTCCCACGGGGGCTTCACTTAGTGAAACCATGCCATAGCACGTTCGTTCGTGGCATATGAAACAATACCCCTATTTTCAAAAAATATTGGAAAATACCTCCCAAAATCATTTTTTTAACCCCCTCCCAATATGCCTTCCCAATTTAAAAAAAAACCTATTTTCACTGTATATTGCATGTATCATTTTTTTCATTTACATTTTTTATACCCCTTTACATTTCTACCTAGTATATTGACATGATACTCGACATTCATTATTTTCCCTCACCATGCAAAATAATTATTCATAAGTGTGTAGGGTTCCTCAACAATGAACTAAGGCTACTCCCTCTATGGTCTTTCTCCTCTTTGTTCAATAAACATGAAATTTATGACCCCCCCCACACATAGATATGCACTCCTCTCCTTGATCTATGGGGTATGAGACCTTCTCAAGAGACTAGCCACCCCTTGTTGAAATACCTAGCACATGATACTGATGGAAATAAGGAGAACAAGAGAAGAAAATAATAATCATCCTCATTTATGATGATGCACTTCGAGTGGACATGCATGGACCATGAATACTATGAAGAACACCTGATATGACTTGTTGTGGTCATAGAATCACTTGAAGGACTAAGAAACCCAAGCACACCTAGTATTGGTCCAAGTACCCACTGAGTGAAGAACCAAAGTAACTCAAAGATAAATAACAAAAGATTAAAAGGTCATTGGACCACAAAAGATTAAATATCAATGGTCAAAATATTAAAAGAATGAAAACCCCAAGGGTGGCCTTGTAATTGTGTGGAATCATCTTCCATTTTGATGAACTATAAATAAAGATGTCTCCTCGCTTGTCAATCATCAATCAAGATCATCATTGCTACTCCTAAGAGACAAGTCATGGGTTTCTCTGCTAAGTTCTTTGCTAGTTTTAATTCTTGAAGAAAATCGCAGCCTTTGAGGGATAGGTATCTTCACCCTAATAAGGAATCGCGTGGAATATTCTGTGACTACCCATAACCACATTCCATGGTTCAGAATTTGCTGAAATCACTATCTTGTATAAAGAGAAATGATGGATGGACTCTCTGAATTTCTTGAGGTTGATACTCTACTATTTGAAGAGCATCATTCTCTGCTTGTTCTAGGGATGTAAATTACAATATGTGAATGTGCTCTCCTATGTATCACCACCATACAATAGTCTATCGTGAGACAATATTGACATCACTTATTTAACCTTCATAACAATCGTCATTCAATTACTTGTATGATGTATCTTATTATATAGTACAGTATTCCTGCCCTTCGTGAGCTGTTCCAGTTACATAGTTTTTCCTATGTATTTGGAAGAGGAAGTGCAATGGAAATAATGAGCCTGTGAACTTTTATCCAACGTACTTTTTCTCAAGTGCACCTAAGCAATAGTTTTTCCTATGTATTTGGAAGAGGAAGTGTAATGGAAATAATGAGCCTACAAATTTTTATCCAACGTACTTTGCTCAAGTGCACCTAAGGGATATAGCCCAAGGGGTTAGCTCAACTGGTTTTTGCCAATGTTACTATGAATTTGGTTAGTTTCATGCCAGCAAGTGCCCGGTTTGAATCCCTCTAGGTGGGGATAACTAGTCTAGGCCGACAAGTTTATTAGGGATGCCCTCCACAAATTTGGGGAAGCATCCCTTGGGTTTCCCCGCAAGGTTTTCATTGGAACAAAAAGTGTACGTAAGGGATATGTTGAACATCAAACATGCAATCGAGAATAGCTACAAGAACATGGGATCTGAATTAGGTTTACACGTAAATGGCCTACTCAAACTATAATAGGCATACAGGTTGTTATTGTCGTTCTTTTCCTTTCTTAAACATTCATTTCCTCTAGCAGAATAATGCAGAAACTTTAATCCACTATTCTGGTTTTTTAATCCAGCGTTAACAGCCTATGATACATATTACATATTAGAGACTCAAGGTTCATAAATAAAATTTTGAAGCACTCATGCACAAATCCACATAAATACAAATAAAGGTAGAAAATGAATATTGACCGTATCGACTTGAATTGCTTTACTATTGTGAGGCCCTTTACCGCAAACTTGAAAGAGGGAAATACCATCCCCATTGCATGTTTCATCATGAATGCCTTTCTCAGTAATGTACTTTTTGTAGCCAGCATTTAATCCACCCTACAGGATCAAGGACAAATATATTAAAGAAATAAATCACAACATTGCTTTACCCTACAGTGGATCACATGTCCCTTGGAATTCACTAGATAGGGCATCTCTTTCAATCAAACGATGGGAAAGCTCAATGTGAAAACAAACAACAGTTTAAGACTTAAAATAGAGTTAGGGCTTCAGTACAAACCTTTAAAACGGTCATGTTAGGGAATAATCCAATAAACTGAGGTGTGAGGTTGCCACGCTTCTGGTTGATGCAGTTTAAAGGGAGGCCGGCTATTTTTGTACCTCCCTGTGTTCACCTTACGTCTCTCTGATTTCGCCCATTGCCTGCATTAAAACAAATGAGGATTCCAAGTACAACCGCATCAGTTCGCATGATGTTGCGGATCGATCCTGGAACAATTAAAGGTGGTGGTTGAGTGCTAATTTCTCAACGTTAGAAAATCTGCGAAGTTGATGCTTCCTCTAGTATTGGGCATCTATTACTGCTTGGTGTATTCATGGATTCCCCCCCTGAATCCTCTATGTCCTCTCCGGATAGGAATTTGGATGAGGAATTACGGGTTATCAAAAGGAAGGTGAAAAAATTGGATCATCTAATTCATTGCATGGATTCTGAACGGGGGCGTAGACTGGAAAATGTGGACCAAGACTTAATCCATCTCAGGAAAGAATTCGAACTAGGGATTTCAAAGACTGAGTAGGTATTTATCCGGTTATTGGTAGAGCTAGAATTCAAGGCTGAAAGGCTAGAGAAATGCAAGGAATCTCTGGACCCTCTTCACGCCCTGAAGGAACTGATCGCGGACGCCGGTAGTTTCTGTTTGCAGTTCTAATTTTTGAAAGGCCCTTTTAGTTGGTATCTATGTTAATTTTATGTTCGTATAAACTCTGTCAGTAGTACTGAATTATGGTTTATCTTAAGACTATTTGTTTTCCGTTTCCACAAGGGCTGAATTTTGTCTCTTCCTCAAGGGCTCTTAGTTGTATTAAGGCTATATGCTACTACTCTGTTGGCACTTGAATTTTCTGGTTTTTACAAGTGGTTAGACCATTGTCGCTTAATATAATCATTCATGTTTTAAAAAAACATTGCATAAAAACTAATTAAGCACATTTATAATCACATATCTCATAAAATAATTAAATACATCTATAACCATACATTAATAAATTAAATATAAAAAATAATCATCATTATAATAAAATAAACCATCATAAATCTAATTATTTTTAAATTTTTAAATATATTAAAAAAAATCAAATCTCTTAATCCATATATATATATATATATATATATATATATATAGATAGATAGATAGATAGATATAACATGATGAATATTGCATACCTATAAGAAAATGATAATGTCTCGATTATTGTTGGTGAAGACTGAAAACATTAATTTCACTGTATTGTTATAGTACAAGTTCATACTCTGTTTTCTTGTTGTGAAATCAATTGTTCAGTATTTTTATGGAGGAGTTTAAATTTTAGGGAATGGATGTTTTCTATTAAAATCATTTGAATTCAGTGATTTTATTTTAAAATTTATTTTTGTTGTTGAAATAGATTTAATGTTTTTAAATATTTTTATTATTTTTTAAGAATTTAATTAAAGATTTGACGATTTATGTTGGAGTTTTTTTCGTTAATTTTTGTTGGCTAGGGAGTTTTTTTGGGAAAGTAGTGAAATCGTGTTTCTAAAATCTGAACCAAATATTATTTTAATTCGTTTTTTCAAAACAAAATTAAATTTGGTACACTAAAAAACAAGTAGGGCACCTAAAATCGGTAAGTTTAATATCTATAACAACGATTTTCCCAAAAAAAAATATTACCAGATTTTATGAAAATCTTGCCAAAAAAATTATCAAAATTTTATAAAAATCTTACCAAAATAAATCATCAAATTCTGATAGAAGTTTTAGACTTTAACTTGTTTTAATCAAGCGGTCTTGTATGGGTGTGAGGTTTGAGGTTGCAGCATCTGTAGAGAATCCTCGAGAAAGATTAAGCAAATCCATAAGCGTTTTATAACGTATAACCTCAAAATTAAAAGCAATACACCCTACCCTATTCTTCTTATAGAAGTGGGTCTTTCCCCTATCAAGAGCCTAGTTATGATAAGGATCCTGTTGTACAAGCACAAAATCAATAACATGGGAGACCATAGACTTCCTAAACTAGCTTTAAATTCCAGCTAAAGCCACATAAGCCTCAAGCGAGGTTGGTATAAAGATACCAGGGCTTGGTTAAACCGTTGGGATATCGACGAAAATGTTGCATTGCAAAATATAAATAACATTAAAAATATTGTCACTTCTAAGTTTAAGGAGAAAATGTGGTGTGAAAAATATTTAGAGGATAAAAGAAAGTTAAGATATTATAAGGAGCTCATCAACCCTACTCTAGAAGATCAAAAGTATTTCTCGGTTTTAACTAGTTCAAAGAAAAAATAATAATATAGCCAAGATAAGAACGAACTGTCATGAGCTTCATAGTGAAACTG
Source organism: Pseudotsuga menziesii (assembly GCA_001517045.1). NCBI lineage: Eukaryota > Viridiplantae > Streptophyta > Pinopsida > Pinales > Pinaceae > Pseudotsuga > Pseudotsuga menziesii. The sequence continues at coordinate 295,338 of LPNX010434200.1, forward strand.
GTCATTGGGCAGTTCCTAAAACACCATCGGTAGAAATTGATATGCCATCTCGATGAGAATATGAACATTGAAGATGAAAAACGCTTCCTCTTAGAATGCCCTGCGTACACCCACATTACATCTCAGTTCCATAATCTTTGTTGCAATCCCGACCTTCCTAGCCTTTTAACTTGTCAAAATTATAGTGAGCTCAAGACGCTTCTAAGCTCTTTGAGCATAGAAATACAATTGTAAAACAAAGTAAATAATTTGTTTCTTTGGGTTCGATGAACTAAAGTTTGGTCTAAGTAAACGTTATCCATTATCATCATCATCAATAACTTTTATATATAAATTTAGCAATTTTAAATAAATTTCAAACAAAAATAATATTAAAAAAAATAATACTAAAAATGTTTTAGAAAAAAGGGTCCAACACACCTAACAATAACAACTAGAATGTTTAGACAACACCTAACACCTAGAATGTTTAGACTACTTCACTTGTTGATATATACGTTTAGTGAAATGTAATCTTTAGAACTAAAAAGGTTTGTCTATGTGTCAAAATTGGTTCAAATGTTATATATAAGAATTAATTGAAAATGAAAATATTTAATTATAAGTAGATTAGTAATAAAAAAAATCAAAATATAAAGATTTTTTTTATTTGATTGTTTTTATGTAAAATTTAAAATTGAATATTATATAGAATAATTTATTAGTTTATTGTGAAATAAAATATAATTTTTATTTTCAACTTAATGTTGTCTTATTTCACATAATTCAATTTCATGTTATAAAGTTTTTCAATGTTTTTAAAAAAAGTGAGTTTTTTTTCTTGATCAAGATAGGTAAAATATTACCAATTTTACGGGACCATATGTTATGATTCAAATCAGTAGGAAATACTATTTTCAATAGAATTAACTCAGACTAGTATCTAGTCTTTTCTTTCTCATTCTTTCTTTTTGTAGTAGTATGAAAAGAAGGAAGGTTTGGCTTCAAGTTGTTCGAGATAAAATAGTGGGATAGTGGTGTTGAGTTTCTCGACCCTTTGGTAAGTTATTATTCATCAGTCAGTTATCTTTTCAAATGAGGGTAGGGAAGGGATATAACTCAGTAGTAGAGTATCACCTTGACGTGGTGGAAGTCATTAGTTCGAGCCTGATTATCCCTAAACCTAATGTGAGCCCTTCTATCTATCTATTTTTTTATGACTTTTCGTATCGTGGGAGGCTCGTGGTATTTACATGATAGGGTATGGATGGCTATACTGGAAGTTAGCTCCGGGTTGATATGAAGTGAATGAATACAAGTTCAAGTTATGCCTAAAAACAATTATGAATGTATCTGAGCCCTTCCATCAAACAAATTTTTGTTTTGAATATTATAGCTCTTTTCACTCTAGAGGTTCGCTCGTGTCATTTACACGAGCTCTTTTTCATGGTATTTAATTAGATTCATTCTCCCTATAATTTGGGTAAAAAAGAAATGAAAAAAAGAAGATCCTGGATAATGAAATTGGAAGAGATACAAGTTATCAATTTCTATGCAATCCATGGGCTGAATCCAATTTGGTGAGATTGTTAATTCAAATCCTTTCGCATCGGGAGCGCCTTATAAAGCTCTTTGACCTTAGAATTCTCAGTACGTTCCTTTTACGCGATCTACGTAAAAGCAATCCATATTTTGTGATAAAAGGTGTAGTAGTACTTACATTATTGGTTCTCACATATCACTTCAATCATAAAAGTAGTATGATCGAGAGAAAAAATTTCTCTTTGATGAAGCTATTTCCTATACAGATCAACTTGAAAAGATCTTACAATCGATCCATAGAGCATTCCAATCCCATTAGTGTCAATTCAGGATATGACAGGAATAGGAACAAGAAGGATGAGATGATCGTGGAGAATCAAGGACCGAATGAAACTCATTCGAAGAAGGATGAGAAAGATATTTCCTCGATATCGATCATTATATGAATATATTCTATAAAATGGATGAGAATATCTCATGGAAATTGAATTGGTAGACTCCATTATTATTTTACGTTTTCGTCGAAAGAATGGATTGATCCAATTTGCAGTAGACTCCGATAAAGAATATATGGAGTTCTCTACGAGAGAAATGAATAAATGAAATACATAAGACGTCTTTCACATCACAATATATGAATTAAACCATTGTTCCTTATGGAAGTTCCAAAAAAGCGTACTTCTAGATCCAAGAAAACAATTCGTAAAAATGTTTGGAAGGGAAAAGGATATCGGGCCGCAATAAAAGCTTTTTCTTTATCTAAGTCTATCTCCACCGGTCATTCCAAAAGTTTTTATTGCATAGCCAATGATGATTCCTCTTGATCATCCAAATCAAAGACATCAATTGATTTGGATGATCCATAGCACAACACGAGCGAATATATGACACCACCCTTCAGGACCCTGGAGAACGGTGATGCAAAATAAATCATTTTATTCGGGTACTCCCGAGGGTGGTAGTAGAAAGGGACACGGTCATTAAGTAGTTCCACTACAGTACTTCCCTTTAGCCAATGTGGAGAAATGGGGAATTTAGAAACCATTCCTCTATAAATTCTGCCTTCCTTCCCACTGGAAAAGGATTATAGTTCATAATTTTTTGTAAGGATCCTGAATAAACTTCAGCATTACCATTATGCTATATTTCCGGTAGCTCAACCTTATCAACGTCCCAATCCATCCATTCCGATCCGAAACTAGAATCGAAACGATTTCATGTTTTTTATAAACAATGGTACAGAACCTACGGAATAATGCATGGGGATGATATTCTTTTATGATGGAATCGCTCGTGCATTTCATAATAGATGCAGGTTATTGCTCTATGGTGAATAATTACTAATTTGTAGTTTCAGATATCTCGATTCATCCTTCTTCTGCTTCTGCTCCTCCTAATGATTCATCCCCTTATTGGGTATGAACCCATTCTTTACCTCCTTTATGGTTGGATGAAAAAGAGTGCTCAATCCTTTAGGAGAACTCAAAGTCATCATCGTTATTCATATCTATACCATTTATAATGCGTAATGCCCAAACTATTGGGGCAGAGATACATAAAAAGAGCTGACCCAAATATAGGTGCGTAATCTAGTATAACTTTTTATCCTATTAATGAAACCCTTTCTACATCTCAGTAGCTCAAATAGGATAAATTAATTAACAGCCTTTATATAGTAATATTAGCCCGTATGTAATATTATTGTGAGCTATCAATATATTTGGATGTCTCCCCTCAAATTGAAAAGTCCAACAGGATATTGGAGAAGAATCACACGGGAAATCATGGATCAGAAACATAGTTTTGTTCTAGATATATATATGATCAAACCATCCAATAAAAAAGATTGGAAAGTACTGAGCTAACCATGTATCTCTCTTTATTGTTTGGAATCTAGCTGCTCCGATTCTTTCCATCGTGAGCCAAAAGTCAAAGATATTCTCTGTCTGATAACGCATGTGACTATTTCCCCATTCTCTTTCGGAGCAGCGGGATCTCAACCCACAACCTCCATCACCCCAAGATAGCACGTTACCAAGCTGGGCCATGCTCCGTTATAACCATCAACCAACATAAAATGGATTAAAATGTCAATGCGCCAACTTCTATTTTATTTGGACATATGTTATATTCATAGATTACTCCCTCTGCTAGACACGTTCATAGCATTGACGATCTGGTGTAAATAAGCTAGTATGGTCCCTACAAAGCCGCCATGGTTAAATTGGTAGACACACTGCTCTTAGGAAGCAGTGCAAGAGCATCTCGATTAAAATCCGAGTGGCGGCATTTTTCCAAGAAGATCTCATCAATCACTTCTTTTTATGTAGCAATATATGTTCGATCTATTTCCATTGTGATAGATCAATCCTATCTTTCTCATAGATCTCATTTGGGAATAAAATGAATAAATGGTTTTATTATGATATTCATAACTTTAGAACATATATTGGCTCACATCTCTTTTTCTCTCATTTTGGTTGTCACTCTCATTTATTGGGGAACCTTAGTTTATCGAATTGAAGGACTAAGTCATTCAGGAGGAAAGGGCATGATAGTTACTTTTCTTTGTACAACGGGATTATTAATTACTCGTTGGTTCTATTCGGGACATTTACCGTTGAGTAATTTGTATGAATCATTCATGTTCCTTTCCTGGATTTCATCTGTGCTCCATATAGTTCCAGAAGTACGGAGCCGAGATGATCAGTGGTTAGGTGCAATCACCACGCCAAGTGCTATGTTAACTCATGGTTTTGCTACTTTAGGTCTTCCGGAGGAAATGCAACGATCCAGAATGTTAGTACCCGCGTTACAATCTCATTGGTCAATGATGCATGTAAGTATGATTTTGTTCAGCTATGCAACCCTTTTATGTGGATCCCTAGCATCAATAGCTCTTCTAGTAATTATGTCCGGAGTAAATAGACAGGTTCTTTTTGGTGCGATGAACAATTTCTTTTCCCGATCCATTCTTCCCAATGAAAATTTTTATTCACATGAAAAACAAAAAAGTGATTTGCAATACACTTTTGATTTTTCATCAACGAATTATCGTAAATGTCAATTGATTAAACAATTAGATCATTGGAGTTATCGTGCAATTGGTCTCGGTTTTTCTCTTTTAACCATAGGTACTCTTCCGGAGCAATATGGGCCAATGAAGCATGGGGATCTTATTGGAGTTGGGATCCAAAAGAGACTTGGGCATTAATTACTTGGACCATATTCGCAACCTATCTGCATGCTAGAATGAATAAGGGTTGGCAGGGTGAAGAACCGGAAATTGTGGCTTCTTTAGGATTTTCTATAGTTTGGATCCGTTATTTGGGGGTCAATCTACTAGGAATAGGGTTACACAGCTATGGATGGTTGGAACCATAAATGGACCGAATTCCGGGAGGGAAAAGGAAGGATAGATTCGATCCAGTTCCTTTATGTAATTGAAAATAAGTGACATCAATAATTGTTCCAAGTTATTTCAAAGATTGATTATAGAATGATGGACTACTTGAAATAACTTGAACTATATTAGATCAAAATAAAAGAGAAATAATTGAATTGTTGATTCGCTCCATTCCATTAATCTCTTAAAAGAGAAAAAAGTTGGATCCATTAATTCTAATGTATAGCTAACAATCCATTCGAAAAGTACAAAAATAATTCTTTGCCATTCATTTCATGGATGGAAGGATCGAGATGAACTAACTTATACCCAATAGAAATAAAGAGAACTAGATCGGGATAAGCACCAATACCTATTATGGGTAGAAAGAGACAGATCAGGATTCAAATCTCTATTGGTCCAGAATCCATCCGTTAAATGAGAGTTCGTCACATTCTCAACTTATATAGAATAAGTTGACGTAACATAGGCAACAAGTGGATGGGAATTAATATCGTTCCAATTGCCACTATTGCAGTAACAATGATTCAATTTGGAAGGTAATATTTATAACCAGTCTTTTTTCTCAGGAAGAAAATCGAATAGATTCTGCCACAAAACCACGGATTTCCAGCAATGCAAGAGAAGCCATTTAAAAACTACTGGACATAGTATTTTAGGTATTAGCATAGCCCTACCATTTATTTCATTAAGAAGAAGAGTACATATCCTATCGTCACTTTCATTAAGAAGAAGAGTACGTATCCTATCGTCACTTGTTTTCGCTAAGAATGAAAGTGCCACACCAATTGATCTATGAAAGATCATTTGAAAATGGATCCATTAAGACCTGTATCTACCATGGAACCAATAATTACAAAATGCATATGGGATACTGAAGACTATCCTCCTTCTCTCTCTATAAAAACCCATACTCGAGATCTTGGATCAAGTATGGGTTTTTATCAGTGGATGAAAAAACAGAATGAAAAAATAGAAGATGGATTTAACCATTTTTATTGTGCATATTGATCAATAAGCTAGACCCATACTACGAGTTGTCTCATGCCATAAATATACACGTACACTCAAGAAATCTGTTGGACAAGCGGATTTGCACCGCTTACAACCTACGCAGTCTTCTATTCTTGGAGCAGAAGCAATTTGCTTAGATTTACATCCTTCCCAAGGTATCATTTCCAATACATCTGTGGGACAATCTCGTACGCATTGGGTACAACCAATACATGTATCATAAATTTTGACCAAATGTGCCATTGGATCTCCATTAGTTAGTAAAAAAATTTCAATTTGATAAGATCATATATAGCCAAATACTCTAATATATGCCCAATAAAGATGGCTAATAACGGGATATTATGAATATAAAACGAATCAATAATTGTACTATACATTATATTTGGAACAAATATGTTAAGGTTCTGTATTTTTTCAATGCAACAAAGATATTTGTATCATTTCGATCCCTCCAAATCACCCCGAATATGGTCCAATCATGACAGGTAATTTGAATAATGAGTTTTATATGGATCAATCATGTTGTTGATCAATAGTAATACTATAGAGATTTCGATAGATTCTGGTAATATTGAATAGATAAATCTTCTGAGATATACCCATCATCTTTTTGGATAGGAATAGATATTCTGAATAATTGGTAGAAGTTATTTGATCGGTCATAATTTTCATCTATAGTTCCTTCGGACAAACAAGTTTCACTTTGAATTGTTCGAATTATAAAATCTTTGATCACCGATATTGGTAAACGTCCTCGAGCAATATTATCATAATTTCATTCATGACGATCACCAGAATCAATAATAAATACTATAAATTCCAAATATATCTTCCAAATTTCCAATAAAAAACGGGTAGATTGATCGGACATACACGCATACTCCACAAGAAATACTTTGAAAGAATCTGAAGTGTATTCATCCATGAAATCGTTCTGATGGGTATGGGGTCAATTTTTTATAGGGATATTGAATAGTTATGGGTAAACGATTCATGTGATATGATGATTATGCATCATTCGTATACATGTAGCAGAAATAGATCATATATCATGTCTCTCTCCAAAAATAGAAGAGAGGGGAGTTTGTTCAAAATATAAGAAGAGATAGTTTGTGCACCGATATCTGCCATGAAAATCCTAGGCTATAAAAAATGAGAAGCTAGACGACCCAATTCTAGCATAATCACTCTGCTATAGCTAGCCCTTCGGGATACATATTTCTCGATCGATCTTTTCGGCGCACTCACTGTTATTTCCTCTGTGAACATAGTAACTAAATAATCCCATTGCATTACATAGGGGAGATATTGGACTATTGTTCAATTCTAAACAATTTTATCTCTCTCCCCTATGTAAATAATCTGATAGAGGTTCACAATCGATAACATATTTACCATCTAGCAATAAGTTGAAGAACACCATGTATCGATGGATAATGAGGACCCATACTTACCATCAGGGGGTCTTTCGGCAAGCATGGTCATATGTCACCTCTCTCCGGTTCGTTTTATAAATGATAAAAAAAGAACGACTAATTAGGATCCGGGATCTCTAAAAATTTGATTGGAATTGAAAACTTCAAAATTAACGGGTTTTTAGCCCACGAATACCCAATTTACCAATTAAATCATCGTAACGAATTTTATCCCTCTTGTAGAGATAAACCAGAAGTTGCTTACGTTTGCCCAAAATTTCCACAAACCCCTTTGGGATCAATAGTCTCTTCCGTGTAATTGCAGATGCTGGGTAAGTCTTAGGACCCGATTGGTTAAATAAAATACCTGAGATTCAACAGATCCTCTCTGTTTATTACGAATAAGAAACAAACTAATGGACAAATTCTTGATCATAAAACACAAATTTTCCCGAAGCTGAATGGAATTTTTTTCCCGAGTCAGAAAAAAAGAATTAGATCTATCATTTTCATGGTCCATATAATAATTCGGATTGGTTCCGACCATTTCTATTGAAGAAAAATTGGTCGGATTCTTTCTATCTTCTTGGAGGAACATCTGGTTTTGGACCTATGGCAAAATACGATACGATATGTAGAATCTTTTCACATTGATGAAATGGAACGAATAGATTGGTTCAATTTTGGCCATAGCCTGAAACTATATTGAATCAATTCTTTTTTTTTCGACGAAAACGGAATTGAAGCAAAAAATCTATCAATTGAAAGTTTGGGGATACATACGTATTCTCAACATCGCGGATCGACTCCCATCATTTGTATTGAACCAATATCTATTCATGCAAATAAGATCCTCTAATCGATAACTAGGGAAAAGAAAACGTTTAATTATTTGTGTTGTATCTACACTAAGATGTTGATCTCTTCCCATGAGTTCTTCATCATTTTTTATGTCTTTTCCATTGGAAAATCCTACATTTTCATTCTCCGGATCAAACCAATTCAGGATTTTAAATTCTTTACGGCGTTTTGGACGCAAAATATCTTCTAACAAAATATCTTCTAAATTGAGGGAACTAGAAATGTTTTTCTCATCCCCCAGAATTTTCCCGCGTTGCGTAGATCCATCATAAAGATTTCCATCTATCCACTCCTGCGCTCTATTTTGAAATTTCAATGAAATAATTACGATTTTATACATCAGGAATTGGTCATCCGGTATGCTCGATAAACGATATGGTTCGGGGACCACTATTTTTTTATTTCCCCATATTTCCTTTCCATTGATTACCTTTTTCGGAACATTCCCCTGAAGAAGATTCTCTTCCGATATTTCATTTCCATTGATTACCTTTTTCGGAAAATTCCCCTGAAGAAGATTCTCTTCTGATATTTCATTTCCATTGATTACCTTTTTCGGAACATTCCCCTGAAGAAGATTCTCTTCCGATATTTCATTTCCATTGTTGTCGTTCTGAAGAAGATCCTCTTTCGATATTTCATTTCCATTGCTTTCGTTCTGAAGAAGATTCTCTTCCGATATTTCATTTTCATTGCTATCGTTCTGAAGAAGAAGGAACAATAGTTTCAGGTTCACATTTCCCTCTTGAATATTGGTCCAAATATATTGTTCCGGATACTGAATTCCAGACATCACCCTACAAATCTCTGACATCTTGAATATACTTTCTTCTCCTATACCTTCTACCGCTTTGTATTGAACTAAATCTTGAGGATTACGAGTTTGTTGATCTTCATCAGTTTGTTGATCTTCTACTTTACCAGTTTTTTTCTCTTCTACTTTACCATATTTATCGTTCCGATTATGCTCTTTTCCTTTTTTGTTCTGAACATCTGATCTAAAACCTATTCCTTGTTTCAGAACATCTGTTTCTTCTTCCTCTATATTTTTCCGGTCTCGTTCTTCTTGTAAAATTGATTTTCCTGGTATGGCCTTCGATTTAGTGTTATATATATTCTTTATTCCCAAAAGTTCCAGGAATAACCAGAATTTTAAATCTAATCCGGATCCTCTCTTCTCGATTTCCAGAGAATCCATAATGCCAACATTATCTCTTCGCGTCTCATCAATCCCCTGCTGATTCGTAATAAGATCATTCTTCTGCCTGTCAATCATTGTTGTATGATCGTAAGTACAAGAACGTATAGCATCGTAAATATCAATAGTAGAAAAAGGACCATTCACGATATTTAAATCGGTACCCTTACAATCCTCCTCGATAATATCACGAATAAACTTTTCTCTAAGAATTCCTTCACAATCGGTAATATCTTGATCATCTGGTATATAAGGTTGTACTGGCAATCCGTGAATATCCAAATCTTTTGGCGAATTGAGAATATCCGAATCTTTTGACGAATTGAGAATATCCGAATCTTTTGCCAAATTGAGAATATCCGAATCTTTTGCCGAATTGAGAATATCCGAATCTTTTGCCAAATTGAGAATATCCGAATCTTTTGCCGAATTGAGAATATCCGAATCTTTTGCCAAATTGAGAATATCCAAATATTTTGATGAATTGAGATAACTATATGATAAGAGATCGTATCTGTAACATTTGTTCATTTTACAAAGTAATCCCAAAGAAGGTTCCATCACAACTGCAAATATAGAATTTTTTTGTTGTTCATAGGGAATTAATCGTTCTTCATAGCACATACATTGCTTACTGACTCCATTTCTCCATTCCCATGGGTTTATCCTAGACCATATCTGTGGGGAGAAATTGTATCAGTCCGAACATCTCAACCATTTTTTCCAGTCATTCTCCTTCAAATCTTGTGGGTTCTCGTGATCCAATATTCTTTGTATATCTAATAATTCTTTGATCTTCTTCTTGATCAAGGGATATGATGTTTGGGCTC
>LPNX010434200.1:305811-313311 GCA_001517045.1 Pseudotsuga menziesii
AAAATTTTATATTTGACCCGATGAAATTAATAACACTTGGTAAAAGATCTCGGTTCATTCTTTTGATAAAGAGTTTAATTAATTTCATAGAATAGAACCTTTTTCGGATTAATTGGACACTTTTATTTCTAAATCGACCCGGTATTCGCCGAATCTGGACCAATCGTTTTTTTAATGTTGATTCCAATATGTTAAAACTCCCCTTCGATCCGGTATTAATCTCTGAATCAACCAGAGACATTCTAGTTATAGGAGGGTTATTTATGATCGTGATAGATTCGATCCGCTCCTTCATTATGGTTGTCAGATCATCTAGATCTTTAACATTAATTGTTCGGGTTTCATATCCAGATTGATCATTAACTTCTGGTGAATCATTTTCACTACTCATAGGGGTAGCCTCACTCGGTAATTTATTTTGTATCCGGTCATTCAATTCACTCTTGTCTATATATCTAACTCATGGAACGTGTCTTATTCCTGTAAATTCCATCAATTGTCTCTTCAATTTTTTGAAGAGAATCAATTCTCTCCTCAACCCTCTTTTCAATTTTTTAAAGATGATCCATCCTCTTTTCAATTTTTTGAAGATAAATTTTGTGAAGATAGGTTGAAAAAATTCGGAAAAAGGTCCTAGATTTGGGTGTGGATCACCATAAGGTATGTCAGTTTCCAATCCAAGAGTTGTTAAATAACTCCAATGCAATTGTTTCTCGAATTGCAGTTTGGATCTATGCCAAGGCTTCAAATGAAAAGGAAATAGAAGCTTTATCTACATACCATTTTTTTCCAATTGTCTGGGAATTCTATTTCGGAAAATTCGGTACCATCAGGAGCGCATTTGACATGCACTTCTCTCCTCATGTCTTCCCAATCTTTGGAAAATTCGGGGACTTGAAATAGTAATATACGACCAATATTCTTGGCTATTATAAGTGATGGTAATATTATACGTTTTCTAAAAATCGATTGAGCCACTAATAGGAAACCTCTTAAATGGTTCAATTCTGACAACAGTAAACATAAGGATTCAATGAGTGTCAGATTGTGGGGGACCGGCTCCGATTCTTTGTATCTTTGGGTTTTCTCCCTAATTTCTTTCTGGGTTTTTTCATTCCCTCTATCAGAATTGGACATGTCATAATAATCTTTATGATAAGCGGGTATTTCCATTCTTACCAAAAAGAAAAAGGAATGTGCATTCGGTTGTATCCTCTTCCATATCATAATTTTACGTCTTTGAGCACGTATGGATCCTCTTATTAAGTTTCGACGATAATCTGACTCTTAAAAATGATGTTTCATAACTATTTTTCTTTGCCCAAGATCAAAATTCAGTGTACTTCTTACCTTTCTTGGACGAATCCTATTCGCTGTGGGTTCAGGTGTGGAACCATCATCATATTCACCTATCATCAAACCAGATGAAAATCGAGGCACATGTTTCTAAATCACTCTAATTTGGAGAGGTTCATTCAATAGTATTTCCCTGTAAAGGGTGATAAAATCTTTTGTTTGCGTTGAATCATCTGTAGATACATTCCCATGAAAATTTCGTAGTATTGTCCACTCATGTTGCGCCAAACACTTGAAAAGTAAAATCTATTCCGAAGTAACCTTATGTTCCGTAGTAACAAGATCGAGAATAAATTCCCATTTTATGGTACCTGTGGGTGCAACGTTTCTACCATTGATTCGGCTATAAATATTAACCAAATAGTTTGTGTAGATCTGTTCATTACATGAAACTATTTTCAGTACGATATCTATATAGGCTACTCGAAGGGCTATTTCCAACTGTAGGAAATGTATAAACAAATCATCATCTTTTGCATAGATCTCTTGAATCTGATCAGAAGGCATTTCCAACAAATCTTTTGGATAGATCAGGTTACCAAAAGAAAAATCTATATTTGACAAATACTTTTCAAAGATATTCCTTGCTTCATTTGGAATTATTCATTCTGTTAATAGAGAAAGTCGTTTCGAGATAGGTTCAACTTTGGCTCTTTCCGATAATTGAGTGATCGGAATGAGCGAACGAACAGTATCTGTAGGTAAGGGTTCCCAGAGTATTCGAAAGATTTCATGTTCCAATTCCTGCCCATGATGAGAGATATGGTACCCATACCCAAATTGATCATTTTGGAATCCCTCTTTACAGTCTTTCATAGATACCTCTGTCAAATACGAAAGATTCGAAATGATGGAATCGTTTAGCATTTCGGGGAACTCAAATTGGTTTATTGTTCCACGGAATGCCCCATTAAGGAATGGATCATACATTTCAGTAAAAGAATATTCCTGAGAATTGGAGAATTGAACTCCCCTTTCCATAACATTTCTAGCAGGAGATCCATTGCTTAAAGCTTTCACTCGATCCGCAAATTCATTCCCTAAATAATCTCTTCTTCTTTTCATGGTATGGATCCATCTATGATAAGGATCCTCAGATGAGCAAGAATTATCTAGGAGATCTCTATATTTCCCGAGCTTTTCCCCAAGGACCGATACACTAGGTAAAAACGTAAAAGAGATTCTTTGTTTTCCATCACTCAAATATGTGCCAAAAAAATATTGAGATACTTTGGTCCTCACAGGACCTAGTTGAGTAAATGGGCTATTCCCAATATATCGTATCGGCCGATAAGCTCTATTATGATCAAAGAACATAATGGGCCATGGCTGCTCGAACCATGATAATTGTTCTTCCTTCAGAAGTCCTTGAAATTTTTTCGGATCTTTAGCCAAAGAGCGGTCATCTCTAGACACAGCCACATAGTGATCATCTTTAGCCAAAGAGCGGTCATCTCTAGCCGCAAACACATAGTGATCATCTTTAGCCATAGAGTGATCATCTTTAGCCACAGAGCAATCATTTTTGTCACCGATCTTATCATTATTGCTTCTAAGGAACGGTAATGGGGCTCTACCTAAATAGAGGAAACAATAATAAAAAAGAAGTAGACTAAAGGTTCGATGGATATAACGTATTAATATAGTATAATCGATAGGTGAATTACGTTCTATACGTAAAGATACCAATTTTTTCAAAATTATGAATAGAATATGACCACCCAACCAACCGCAAAAACTACTTATCGTAAATGATATATTATCGTTGTAACGAAAAAGAAAGAGGTTCACCAGTCTTGTTAATACGGGATTTGCTAAAAGAATGGGATTAAACAATTGAAGAATTAGACTACCCATAAATATCCTTAGAATTTTTGGATTGTTGATCGAATTTAAGGGGTGCAGAGATTCAGAACTTGAAAGTTTTTTTCTGAATTTTATAAAAACGAAAGAACATGTATGGTACCACTAATAAAGTTATTGCATGAGGTTTCCACAATGCTACATAGATGGGTGAATAATACATGGACACAAAGACTATTAATTGTCCCATAATAGAACCACTTATAGCTATTATACCATAGAGAGTTTCTCCCAAAAAGAAAGATCTCATGGAATATATTTTAGAGGGACCAAAAGGCAATGTAGTTATAAATCCATAATATATCCCAAATAAAATGATCGGACCTAAGACTTCTACCCATGATGATAATGGATCCCATAGTAGATCAAGTACTCTTATCATATCGAAACTCCTTTTTGATCGAAATAAAAGAATGAGAAACAGGAATAGAATAAATAGATCCAGTATCCCCCATATATATATGGGAGATACGGATAGGATTAGTTATCATTTTCAACATCCATAAATTAGATTGTGAAATCGATTTAGAATAGATATTATAACATAAAATATGGATATATGCATATGCTATTAATACATATATTCCCTGTTATCTTATCTAGGAGTAGAAGTACTGGTATAAAACTCGTTGTTCTTTTTGACCAGGGTGGTTCAATCCAAGTTATCTAAATTTTCGTTACGTCGTAGAGGGTGGGTAACCAATTCAAGTACATCTCTCGCATTGGCAAATCCATGAATCTGGGCAAAAGTAAATTCAACTGACCATTTAGTACCAATTCCTCTCACCCCTAACGGATTAGCATGAGCCATTCCGGTGATGGCTAAGTCAGGTTGTAGCTTGCGCATACGTCGTATCTGACTTGAATTGTCTGGTTTCTCCACAATTCATGGTATTGGTATACACATTCTTATACATGTATCTTGTAAAAGTGCTAATTCAGCAGCTTGATACCGGTTATCCATATATGGAATACCAATTTCATAAACGATCATACCACATTTGATTAAGAATCTTGCTAGAGATATTTCTAGTAGATTATCTCCCATGAAAAAGACAGATTTCCCGCGTACCAAATCAAGATAATCCTTTAAACTCTCCCATATTCGTTCCTCTCTTTCCTCCAGACTCTGGGTCTCAATACCAAATACAGGACAAATCCTTTCAATCCAAGCACGCGTTCTGTCCGGACCAATAGGAAAAGGAGCTACGATTAATTCACATTTTTTCCTCTTATCAAAGTTGTTGCTGTACGACCTAGAAATGGGTTAACGCCACAAACATAAACCCCATCACCCAGTGATGGAAGATCGGCATATCTCTGAGCAGGAAACCAACCCAATACCTTTATGAATTGGCATCTTAATTCTCTATCAAGTTGAGAGACCAAATTCGAGGTTAAAGACCCAAAAATAACTACGGGAGGATGATTTGCATACTCCACCAATTTTTTTCCTTCAGAAGAAGAAAAGGAAATAAATTTGTTTTTTTTATAGTTTCTTTTGATTCACCAATGGGGAATTCTCTATCTTTTCTTATCCGAATACAAAGTGTTTTCAACTCCTCATAATCGTTCAAATGGGCCAAGATATCTCCTTCTTCTAATTCTGCCATCGCATAGCAGGGCTCTGCAAAAATCATAACTCCAAGTGCAGTTTGCATAAAATAACCACATGTTTTTGTGCCCACTACCAAAAAGAAACTGTCTTCAATCTTTTGATACAACCAAGATACACAGCTAATAGGACAAAAAGTATGATAATTACCCGTTTCCCGATCTGGAATCTCTTTTGGGACAATACCTTCTAGTTGGGATAATATTTGATCTGCTATGTCTAGATAATATTTACACGCATAGTTAAGGGATGGTTCAGATCCAACCATTTCAAATAAAGTTTTACCCTTGACTCTGGAAACTCGGATATCCTCAATAATAGGTAATACTTCTATTACGGGCATTGGACAAGATTCTACATATTTATGGATAAGATCTCTTTTAGATGTACGATTTCCAACCAAACTTGCTAATCGGAGTGGATGTTTAAGAGATTTTTCCCTTATAGAGGCAGTAATATGATTAGCTGCAAATAATGCATCGAATCCATTATACGTAATTATTACACAATAATCTGCATAGTTCAATGGAGCGGCAAAACCTCCACAAACCACGTCGCCTAATACATCGAATAATATAATATCATATTCGTAAAATGCATTTAATTCTTTTAACAGCTTCACAGTTTCTCCCACCACATATCCTCTGCATCCGGCTCCTACGGGTGGACCCCCTGCTTCCACACAATCCACCCCTCCATAACCCTTGTGAATTACATCTTCGGACCAAATATCCTCATAATGATAATCCTTGGATTGTAAAGTATCTATAATTGTAGGTATTAGAAATCCTGTAAGAGTAAAAGTACTATCGTGTTTGGGATCACATCCAATCTGTAACACTTTTTTACCACGTCTTTCTAGGGCGACTGAGATATTACAACTAGTCGTTGATTTACCGATTCCGCCTTTCCCGTAAACTGCTATTTTCACCCGCCAATCCTCCTTTATCTAAATATAAAAGTTCTCTCTTTATTTCAAGGTTCTATATAATCAAATTATTACTTTTTAAAGTAATAAAAGAATTGAATGGTAGTAATAATAATAATAGATCCTATTGTATTTATAGTTCAATAACTTTAGGGTGGGGTGTACGCAAAGTTCCAAGAGTTACGAAGAAACCTTATTGATTTTCTAAATAGTTCATGCACTGGTCATGCATGGGTCGGTCCAAAGAATAAGAATTTTGAATGTATATGAGATCTAACCCTCTGTTGTTCCTCAATAGCTCAATGGTAGAGCGGTCGGCTATTAACTGATTGGTCGTAGGTTCGAATCCTACTTGGGGAGATCCATTTGATTCAAAACCTATTTTATTCAAAATAGGGCTCGCTTTTACCATTAGGAGTAGGTCAAACGTTACCTGTCCTTGTGCATAATATATGCATGCAAAATCGCCACAGGATCAAGATAGGATCCCAGTAGTCTAGGAAAGGAAAGATGGAAACAACAGTCTCTTCGAAATACTGAAAGGTTTGGAGGAAAAAATATCCTAATGTGATGACATTTCCAATCCAAAGCTGAAGGTGAAGAGGCCTTTATTCGCTCGACCAGTTACTATTCACTTGACCCATTACTAGCTGTTAGAACTATCAGTTCGTTCCCTGGAAGTCAGAATTGTCTACATGCTGTCAATATATTTCCCCTTGGATGTGGTAGAATATATCATTATATAGCCCTAATATTGTTAGTATTAGGGCTATTTCCAACTAACCTTGAATTGAAAGGTCAGGTAATGTACTAGCAGTTTACCGCAGTCATCCATTCTCTTCTCTCGAGAGGCCACGAGCAGCAAGTGTCTTAATTATGAGCAACGTATGTTATGTATGGGTGCTAACTCTGCCCAAGCCTGGTGGAAATGAGGAATATTTACAGGAGGTCAGACACGAATATGCTGGTTACCCTCAGGCCGGGTATCATTTTCGGCAAAGGAACCTTTGTGAAGACTAAGTTCCATAGCTTTGTGTCTGCTATCCCAATCATAATTTCCCTACCCTCGAAAAGACCTCCCTTTTGTCCCCTTTCGAGGTGGGCGAGGAGGGATTCGAACCCCCAACACCGTGGTTCGTAGCCATGTGCTCTAATCCTCTGAGCTACAGGCCCCGTCTCCACTGCGTTCCCAGGAGTTACTCCAAAAAGGGAGGGATTTCTCTCTTCAGCTGGGGTAAGAGGATGCGGAAATGAGTTTCTCACTATGAGCAAGCGCAGGTATTGCATTTCAAAGTAAAGTGTGGAGTAGGAAAGATGTCAGAAATGGGGTTTCGAAGGAGATGACCTTCTAATGAGAATACGAGGCATTAATCTTTTTATCATCCTGGCATCGAGCTATTTTCCCGTAGGGCTTCCCCTACAGTATCATCGCCACAGTAGAGTTTAACCACCAAGTTCGGGATGGGTTGGTGTGGTTCCTCTACGCCTTGGACACCATAATCTTAAACCATGAACGAGGAAGGGCATAAATACGAGAAAGGCATATTAGCTAATTATTGTGAGGCCCCAATTCTGAAAGGGACACCGAAGGGGTGTCCCTTCCAGGTAGAGAAAGAACCCTCCTCTGCCCTTCTATCCGACGGAGAGGCAGGGAAGAGCGGTTTCATAGTTTCATGTTTTCAAACAATTGAACAAATAAAATAGATGGCTAGTGCCCGATCAGATCGATCGGGTCATG
>LPNX010434200.1:315811-361494 GCA_001517045.1 Pseudotsuga menziesii
TAGACTACACATTTGTTTTTTGTTTTTTTTCATATCATATTTTGTTTTTCGTTTATTAAATACTATTTGTTTTATGTTTATATTAATTAGTTTAATGGTTATTCCACCAAGAGTATTGAGCTCTAGTATGGAGGAGCTAAAAAGTGATCTATTTTTTTAATATATTTATATTATATAATCTCCACAATCCAAAAATATATTCAATGAACAAAATAATTTCAAGCTTGGGAGAATCTTTGGGCAATTATTTGTGGCAAACAAAGTATCAAAATTCTTGAGGTGTAAACATGCAAAAAATATTAAGATTAAAAAAGAATTACACCTCAAGAAATTGGCTCCCTCTAGGTCCTTGGTAGATCTATGTTGGTGTTATACCATAAATGGATAAAGAATAAACTAATATTATTCTACTATAAAATTATGTATTTTAGCTTTTGTTTAATAGCCAACCATCTCCACAAAAACTAAGTGGCTAGCTCTAGCAATAAGTTCATACTTGTGGATGTGCTAGTGTAATAATTTTTTTTGATGTGATTAATTCTATATATTTTAATTTTAATGTTTTAATGATGAGAGTTAGTGACAATTCTTTTTCTCATAATTTCCCATTTACCTTATCAATTTCTATAGGATATTCTCCCAAAGTGGTTGATGGTGGTTTTCGTAGTAACCCTCATTTTGTTGAAAAAAAACCCTTATTCTTACCTTGTTAACCCTAGCTCAAAGGAACCGACTATTACTGTTTATGAAAAGGGGTTGGTCAAGGTTGTTTCCAAGGTTCCTGAAGACAGGTTGTTGATTGGTGAGTCTGTAAAAACCCTCTTTTCACTTATGTTAACAAATCTACTGTTAATTCAGACAATGTTCCTATAAATTCTATAAGATGTCAAAATGTGACAATTAGAAGGAAGAATAAGAAGAAGGAGCTTAGAGAAAAAAGTGTGGTTGAAGGAGAAGAGTGTTGTGAATATTTAAATGATATTATTATTTATAAATAAATAAATTATTAGTTACTAAAGTGAAAAGGCGTAACCCTTCACTATGCATGATCAAACCTTATAAAGACGAGCATCAGTGTAATATTTTATCATCGTCTATCAATATATAATTATTTATTCTCAATCATGGAAGGCAGACTAGCCTCTTAACAGTCCAACCAGATACATTTGTTCCATTGGTATTAGAAAGGATTCACTCCCTTGAAACTGAGCTCAGATTTGGCTCATCCACTTACTTTAACCCATCCCTCACGCTTCATTCTTCGTTCCTCTCACACATCCTCCCTTTAATTGGTTGGTGATCCACACAACTACCCCACTCGCTTCTCTACCACTCGCTTCCCTTCCACTCCACGTGCCTGTGCAACCCCTCCACTCTCCTACATGTTTTCTCACTTCCACTCCCCCTTCATCCTCCATCGTTGTCATCTTCTCCCACACAGACCCACGCCCATGCGCCTAGCTACCCATTCCCTCGCACTCCTACGCAGCTGCAAATCCACACTTCTCTCTTCCCCAGCCTGCACGCTCTCCAAGATCCACCACCATCACCACTTACTCACCTCCATTTCCTTCATTGTTGCTCCCAATATCCCACACCCTCCTCCCATATTCCCTTTGCGTCCACGTAACCTCTCTATCTCCTGTGCGTGCCCTCCTATTTTGTTTCTTCTTGAGCACCATGATGCAAAACCATAATACATTAATGGAGGTACAGACCATGTGAGCAGTCCATAAATGTTAGATGCTTCATTTCAAGTTTCCACACATGAAACACTCGCCAAGAATCAAGAATATTTGCAAAAAGAAATAAAGATTAATAATGCGACACTTAAACAAGAGATAGAAACAAAAGTACTGCTAGATATGGCGGCACGATTAGACAACAAAATAGACGCTATCAGTAAGATAGTAGAGAGGAAAAAGGCTAAAAATCACTACCAACAACGAAGCAGTTCAAATATGTGTAATGTCCCTTTTTGAATTTTTTTTAAATGACCAATTATTTCACTTTTTCCCCAATTTTGACCTTAACTAGTTTTGATGTCTAGACCTCCAAAATGACCCAAATGCTTCCAAATTTTCTCTCAAGGTACGTGACTGATAATATAACTTAAATATGATGTTCATGTATGTTTTTTGACCTCCCAATTACTTCTGTAAACTTGTTTAATGTTCTGTTCAAAGCAGGAGTCTTTACTAGCAAATTGGAGCTCCAATTCCCCTTGGGTAATTGTCGAAAATGGCTTCACAAACGATCCAAAAGTCACTTGAATTTATGAATAGAGGCTGGTTATGTGTAAGGGACATTTTAAAAGTCTCATATGCATCATGTTTCAGTTTCTA
The DNA here is from genome assembly GCA_001517045.1 of Pseudotsuga menziesii. Classification (NCBI taxonomy): domain Eukaryota; kingdom Viridiplantae; phylum Streptophyta; class Pinopsida; order Pinales; family Pinaceae; genus Pseudotsuga; species Pseudotsuga menziesii. The sequence continues at coordinate 318,157 of LPNX010434200.1, forward strand.
CAGGCTGTTATGACTCTTTCCAAAACAACTCCCAAGTCACAATTTCAACCCTTGGGGAAAATGCTCCAAATCTTCTCCCAATGCAATAAAACTGAGTAAAATGGATTCCAATGCTTAAGTACTGAACATGAGACTTAAAATAAACATTAATTACAATCCATACATCATACATTTATCAGAGATACATTCCTCCATTCAAAATAATAAGCATTACCATGGCATATATCAAAATGGAGTGGAAATGGTCATTGTTTGCTCATTAAAAGTCATTTTGACATACAACTCTTGGGAATTTCGACTTGAAAATTTCTGAGAATGAAGAAAAAAGAATATTGAATTTATTACAATCAGAAATGGACAATTAAAGGCTCTCCCAATTCTAAATCATCATCATTACAATGGTTCACAACAAGATAGTGGGGAAATGACACTATTTCTTCATTGTTCAACATTTTTACATGAATTATTTTGGGTGTTTCGAACTGAGAGTCTTATGAACATGAAATACAGAGAATATACATCAGAACATAATATAATTTCCATTATAATATTCCCCAAAGAGATCAATAGCTCACCCAAAGCGCAATCTCTCCATCGGCATGAATATGGTGTGAAAACTGGAAATAGTTGAGAGAGAGTGATGCAATAGAAGAATCCGCATGATTTCCTATAGCTTAAACCTGAAACTAAGACTCCATTAAATCTCCATGAAAGACCTGAGTGGCCTTTCCAAACACCAACTAGGATGGGAATCTTTCACCCTCGAAATTGGCTTAAGCAAGAAAACTAGTCATCCACTAGCTCTCACAATTCACAAATGACAATTTCACAAATGAGGAAAAGCTTCTTCTCATGGATAGTCCATGTATTTTATAAACATTATTAGTCTTCTAATGTTCCAAATCCATCCATAAACCAAATCCAAGTTGAATTGGTGTGGCTTCTCATGCTATGCCATGTGGCCTCTCTCTTCACCTTCCCTCTTCTCCCAAATTTGAGTAGGAGCCTCTTGGCCTTCTCCAACTCCCAAATTCGACCTCTAACTTGCTCTATTCAGTCCTGACATGTCAGTATGTCAGTATGTCATCCTTCATATCTGACTTGTGTCATAATTGTCATAGAAAATCCATCATTGGTGTCATAGATGTCATAAATGTAAGAGGAATCTAGCCAAGTGTCCATGAAACTCCCATTTGGCTCCCCTCTCCCATGTAAGTTACAATTAATCCCAAATTCGACCTATGAAGTATATGGAAAATTATATTAACCTTATAATCCATCCCAAAACATTAGGCTTCCCATAGATTCGAAATTACAAGAGGAGGATGCCATTTAACATAGGAATTCTAGCTTGAGTGGGCCCCATAGTCTCCATGTGTCTCCATTCTCCATAGCCATTTCATTTTTCTCTTGTATTTATTTAATACGATACATTATTAAATATTTATCATCTTATAATGTTTAAACATCATTTATTATCCCCCTTATTCCAAATTTCAAAGCTTCCACCCCCAAGCTAGGAAACTAGTGATTTTCCACCTTGGCAATTATTTGACTTTTAGCATCCCTTTGAAAATTTTCATGAATATGGAAAATGTGATTTGGACATTGTGACCCAATGTAAAATTTGGGACATTACAAATCCTCCCTTCCCAATATTGCTTGTCCTCAAGCAATTTCAAACATGGTTGTTGAAGAACATGTTTTCTGCATGATTCTTTGAAGTTGCCACTGAGCTGCCCACCTTGAGTCTTTGAGATTTCATGAAGATTTCAGAGAGGAACTACCATGCTTGTTGCTGCACTACTCTGATTAACATCACCTTATTAAATGGGTAATCCATCTCCCATACTGCTTGTTTCCCAAAGAATTTGAAATCAATGGGACTAAAAACTATCCCAGGGTCCCATTGTTTGCATTGCACTCCAACAATTAAGAGTGATCTCCAACCCATACCATTTGGAAAGAGAATTCCTGGATCCCATTTAATTGTATGAATTATTCCAAACATCATAAGTGAATAATATATATCATCAAAGTATATAACAACATAATAAGAATGTACATCAAGGAGGTGCCTCACCAAGAAATCATGAAAGTGCTTATACCTCACAGTGAGTAGACTACCATTTGCCAAGTGCATACATGCTTCAAGTGACCAATCAAATCTACTCCAATGACATAGGTGAGTATCCCATGTCCTATAATGCTGCTCCCAAAGAATGTAATATGCATCAAAATAATAATCATCCATTTTTTCTTTCATCTAAGAAGTGAATGAAGAGCCTCCACCAAAATATGAACCAAATAAGGAGCAAATAAAACACGAAGACTTCAAGTGTCTCAAAGAAGTCTCATCAATACACCCATGAAAATGTATATCATCATGAAATAACAGAGGATGTTGCTGCCAATAATAATGTTCCTCAATCATATCCCTCTTCACCCAAGTTTTGGATGAAGTTCCTCCAACATCAAATGAACCAAGTGTTGAGCAAGAAAAACCATGAGTCTTCAAGTGACTCAAATGAACATCATAGGTGCACCCATGTAGATGTGTATAATCATAATGTAAAAAAGGATGCTGCTACAAATGTAAATAAGATGGTTCTCTAATAATTCCATCATCAAAAGGAGAAATAGAATTTCCATTCTCTCCATGTGGCACCATCAAAAAGAAACCTTTCACCCATACTTCATTAGGATGACTGCTGCAAAATTTAGAAGTGTAGGATGTAGGAGAAAGAACCAACTCACCAAAATGATCAGTAAGTGAAAAATTGTCATAATGTGAAGTATCCATAGGGGTATTATTATTCACCTCCCTAGAAAATGCAAAAATTTCCTCATGGGTTGGTTCCAAGGTGGTGGAATTATGCACTTCTTCAAAATTTGTGTAACCATTTTTAAGAGGCAACTCAAGTTCCTCTTCCACCATTACTAGTGATTGGATATCATCACTATAATCCTCAAGCACATCAAGAACCTACAATTTTTCATGTTTCTCGTGATCCATCATGTCATGGGAATCCTCCAAGCAATCTACCTTACGAAAATCTGAAACATCGGAGGAAAAACAAGTGTCTTGCAACTTTTCAAGAAGTTGCTCATTTTGAATTGTGAGCTTATCAATAACTTCATTATTCTTCAAGTAGGATTCATGTAACCATTCAATAAGCTCAATGAATTTTTTTCTATCAAAAAGAAAAGACATGAAATTACCTTTGATCTTGCACATTTCTCTTTGGATCTTCTCCATGTCTTCAAGGAAGGATGGATCCTCCAAGGAAGTAGCTCTCTAACAAGAATTTGATACCAATGCTTGAGTGTCATGGAGTATGCTAAGGGCCTCTTGGATCTTCTTTTAATTCATCTTTAAGGACCCTTCAAGAAAATCATGCTCTTGCAAATGAACCTCCTCATCTTCTTCCTTCTTGCTTGGACCAACTTCATGAAGCTCAAGTGGTGATGGGGAAGTTGATCTTGTTTCTTCTTCAACTGCTACAAGGTCTTCATTTTCATGTTTAATGGAATTTTGGCTTGTAGCAACATTTTGAAATCTGATCTCTATGTCACCAACATAGAGTTGTGAGCACCCATTAGTAGGTACTCCTTCATATTTCAAGCATCCATCAGTAGATGCTCTTTGTTTCATTTCCAAGGTAGCATGTGTCTCAAAATTATCTTCGGTATTTTCAATAAAAACTTCTTCATACTCATGTGATGTCTCTTCATATTTTTCAGAGTCACTTGGGAGTGAATTTTGATCATCTTCATGTACTACTTCTTCTACTCCACCTATATCAGAACTAGGTGGTTCATGGGTCTCCTCCTTTTGCTCCTTCAAGCATACTGATGCTTTTTTTCCCTTGGTTTTCTTAAAATCAATATATTTTTCCCAACTTTGGATAGCCAAAAATTCAAATCCTTTCATAATATTCTTGTTCATGTCTTCAAATATAGGTTCCATGCTTTTTATTATCACCTCACCATCATATGAGGTTCTCTTTTCATGCCCAGTCATAGTTTCCAAAAAATTGTCTTCTTCTCCTACTTTTTTTTCCCTCTTCAACAAAAGCACTTTTGGTTTTCAATATATAATGGTGGTCTCTGAATTCTTGTCCTAATAAATATCATACCACATCAGGTGCCAAGATCATGCTCTGATACCACTGTAATGTCCCTTTTTGGAATTTTATTAAATGACCAATTATTTCACTTTTTCCCCAATTTTTACCTTAACTAGTTTTGATGTCTAGACCTCCAAATTGACCCAAATGCTTCCAAATTTTCTCTGAAGGTACATGAATGATAATATAACTTAAATATCATGCTCATTTATGTTTTGTGACCTCCCAATTACTTCTACAAACTTGTTTAATGTTCTGTTCAAAGTAGGAGTCTTTACTAGCAAATTGGGGCTCCAATCCCTCCCGGGTAATTGCCGGAAATGGCTTCACAAATAACCCCAAAGTTACTTGAATTTATGAACAGAGGATGGATATGTGTGAGGTAACTTTTCAAATTCTCATATGCATCATGGTTTATTTTATACAAGCTGTTATGACTCTTTCCAAAACAACTCCCAAGTCACAATTTCGACCCTTGGGGAAAATGCACCAATTCTTCTCCCAATGCAATAAAAATGAGTAAAATGGATTCCAATGCTTAAGTAATGAAAAAGAGACTTGAAATACACATTAATTAAATTCCATCCATCATATATGTATCATATATACATTCCTCCATTCTAAATAATAAGCATTACCATGGCATATATCAAAATAGAGTGGAAATGGTCATTGTTTGTTCCTTAAAAGTCATTTTGACACACAAATCTTGGGAATTTCGACTTGAAACTTTCTGAGAATGAATAAAATCAAATATGGAACTGATTACAAACATAAATTGACAATGAAAGGCTTTCCCAATTCAAAATCATCATCATTGCAATGGTTCACACCAAGATAGTGGGGAAATGACATTATTTCTTCATTGTTCAACATTTTTACATGGATTATTTTGGGTATTTTGACCTGAGAGTATTATGAATGTGAAATACATATCATATACATCATAACATAATATAATTGGCATCATAATATTCCCCAAAGAGACCAATATCTCGCCCAAAGCGCAATCCCTCCATTTGCATAAATATGGTGTGAAAACTGGAAATAGTTGAGAGAGAGTGTTGAAATAGAAGAATCCACATGCTTTTCCGTAGCTTACACCTGCAAATAATACTCCATTAAAGCTCCATGAAATACCTGAGTGGCCTTTCCAAACACCAACTAGGATGGGAATCTTTCACCCTTGAAATTGGCTTAAGCAAGAAAACTAGTCATCCACTAGCTCTCACAATTCACAAATGACAATTTCACAAATGAGAAAAATATTCTTCTCATGGCTAATCCCTGTATTTTATAAACATTATTAGTCTTCTAAGGTTCCAAATCCATCCATAAACCAAATCCAATTCGAATTGGTGTGGCTTCTCATGCTATGCCATGTGGCCTCTCTCTTCACCTTCCCTCTTCTCTCAAATTTGAGTAGGAGCCTCTTGGCCTTCTCCAACTCCCAAATTCAACCTCTAAGATGCTCTATTCAGTTCTGAAATGTCAGTATGTCAGCATTCATAACTGACTTTTGTCATAACTATCATAGAATCTCCATCATTGGTGTCATAGATGTCATAAATGTAATGGGAATCTAGCCAAGTGTCCATGAAACTCCCATTTCGCTCTTCCTCTCCCATGTAAGTTACAATTCATCCCAAATTCGACCTATGAAGTATATGGACAAGTATATTAACCTTATAATCCATCCCAAAACATTAGGCTTCCCATAGATTCGAAATTACAAGAGGAGGATGCCATTTAACATAGGAATTCTAGCTTGAGTGGGCCCCATAGTCTCCATGTGTCTCCATTCGCCATAGCCATTTCATTTTTCTCTTGTATTTATTTAATACGATACATTACTAAATATTTATCCTCTTATAATGTTTAAACATCATTTATTATCCCCCTTATTCCAAATTTCAAAGCTTCCACCCCCAAGCTAGGAAACTAGTGATTTTCCACCTTGGCAATTATTTGACTTTTAGCATCCCTTTGACAAATTTCATGAATATGGAAAATGTGATTTGGCCATTGTGACCCAATGTAAAATTTGGGACATTACAATATGTCAGTTGCATCATCCAATAGCTCTGAGCCACCATCAAACCATAAAGAAAAAGGCAACCAATATCATCCTTACATAGTGTACCCACCTAAGGAAAAAATAGAGTTGTTGAAATACAATGGAAGTGAAGACCAATGCGTTGCCTGGTTAAACAAAGCAGAAGAGTACTTAGACATCTACAATATTCAATCTGACGAGGAGAAGGTGAAATATGAGTCAATGCATATGGAAGGGTACGCCTATAATTGGTACTTATGGTGGAAGAGAGACAATTTTGCCTACACCTAGAACTTGTTCAAAAATTGTTTTTTTAATAGGTTTCAAGGAATCGGAGAAGATGAATTTTTCAATAAAATTACGAGATTACAATGGGTCAGAAGCGTTGAGGAATTCACACATCGGTGGGAATCCCTATCAACACGAGTATTTGAGTTTTCTGACAAACAAAGACTCGAAACCTATTTAGGAGGTATTAAACCATACCTCCAAAAAGAATTAAAGATGCATGACATACCTAACGTAGAATTGGCAAGACATAAAGAAAAAGTTGCAGAACCTAAATTGAAAGGATTAAAAACAAGAGGTAATAACCATTATTGACAAGAAAAAGACAAAATGTAGGTATTGTGAAAATAATTGGTCACTCGGTCATCAATGCCTCAAACCTCTCAATCATATGCCTATGAAATGGAAAATAGGTCGAAAACATCTAACAATTACTCTAATAATAATAAAAACACATGTCATCGATGCGGTGACGACTGGACCCCAGGCCATAAATATAGGAACAGTCAGACAATACATTGTCGAATCACCAATGGAAAGGAAGTGCAAGTATCTGTAAAAGAAGTCTCTTCTGATTCTAATACCGACACGGAATCAAAATGAAGGACGACATTTGAAAAATCAAGCTTTGAGGACGAAGCTTTCCCAAGGGGAAGGAAATATCCGGTTGGACTGTTAAGAAGCGAGTCTACCTTCCATGATTGAGAATAAATAATTATATATTGATAGATGATGATAAAATATTACAATGAGACTCGCCTTTATAAGGCTTGATCATGCATAGTTAAGGGTTATGCCCTTTCACCTTAGTATCTAATAATCTATATATTTATAAATAATAATATCATTTAAATATTCACAACAAAGAGGAATTACTTCTGGAAGCAGGATACATCCCAGTTTCTGATAGAATTCATATGGAGGAAGAAGGTGGTAGCAGTGTATCTAAAACTTGTAGGTCACTTAGAGCAAAGAAGTTGGAGGTTTTAGAATGATCTGCATATCCTTAAATGATAGGGGATTAGGGGGTGGTCCCAAATTTCGAGCCCTCAAAAACTTCATTCATAATAACAAAGCAGATTTATGTGGAAGGGTTATCTGGTGTCCTGGTAGCAGAGTGGAATCCTAAAACCTGTTTCTTCAAACCTTTTAGGACTTGTGTTGGGATCTTGCTGCAAGGAAAAGTCCTGGGGGTTGAGAATTTTTTGCACTTATTAAATATTTATGCTCCCTATAAGGATAGAAAGCAGTTTTGGGATAAGATTGAAGATAGTGGAATATTAAGTCTTGAGAATCTAGTAATTGCTCGTGATCTAAACCTAACCTTACATTCTTATGAAAACTGGGGAACTGTTTCTCCTTCTTATCCATTGGTTGACTATTTCTTAGACCTTTTCAAGGGACATCAGTTAGTAGATATTGTTCCTTCTAAAATCACTCCCACTTGGAAAAGCAAACATGGTGGCGAAGGAGTGAGTAAAAGACTCGATCATTTCCTTATGAAAGAATCTCTGGTGGATTTTTTTTCAAGATATAGATCTTGGGTTTTTCTTAACAACTTATCTGACCACTTTCCTATTGCTTACAAGTTGATGCAGATCCTTTGGATTCAAATTTTCCTTTTAAGTTTGATCACTCTTGTCTTAAAAACGAAGACTTTTGTCAAATGATTAGGGATTTATGGTTATCTATTACATGTCCAGGGAATCTGAATGTAAAGGATCAATTAGTTTTTAAGTTGAAGCTACTTAAAAAGCAAGTTACTTTCTTGACAAAAAGGAAATCTCTAGAAGATAGATCATATTTACAACAAATTGAAAGTGATATTTCAGAGCTTATTTTGTCAAACTTGATAGGATCCTTTTATGCATAATACAAAGCAAAAGTAATGTAATTGACTAGCAAACAAGATGATATTCTAAAGAAAGAAGAAAAGAAATTGAGACTCAAAAGTAGAGCCATATGGATCGAGGTTGGTGATAAGAAAATAAAGTTTTTCCATAGATATGCCTCTTATTGCAGAAATTTAAATTCGATCTGGGAAATAAATAATGAAGATCCGGGCCAGGATTAGCTCCTAAGATAAGATACAAACTATTGTTGAATTTCATTTTAACTCTTTCTTCAAAGAGCAGAGGAAAGCTCTTATTGGTAATCAATTAAAAGTTCTGGAACTTTTCCCTTCTTTTTTCACTAGGGAAGAAGGACTGGAGGTTGGTAAAGAAATCTCACTTAAGGAAATTCAGAGGGTTTTATCCAAGTTTTCCAAAGACAAAATCCCCAGTCCTGATGGTTGGAAAGTTGAGTTATTTTTTTCCTTCTTCGATATTATGGGTAAAGATTTGATGGAAGTGGCAAAGTTTTCCAAAAAGGAGTGCTTTATGACAGGGTCTCTAAATTCCATTCTTATAACTTTGATTCCCAAAAAGGATTCCCCTGAGACTTTTTTTGATTTTAGGCCTATTTCTCTCTGCAATCTGGTTTACAAGATGGTGACTAATGTTATTATTGATAGGATAAAACCTAAACTTTCAGAGACAATCTCAAAAGAACAAATTGGATTATTAGCCAATAGGCAGACAGATCTTAGATGCTATTAGGACTACTCAGGAGTGCATCCATTCTATTAAAACAAGGAATATTAGCTCCGTTGTGATGAAACATAACTTAGCAAAGCCCTATGATAAAGTAAATTGGGATTTCTTGAGATTGGTTCTACTACATATTGGCCTACCTAAGCAAGTGATGAGATGGATTATGGTATGTGTTTCAACTGCAAACTTTCTAGTCTTAATCAATGGATCTCCTACCTCTTTTTTTTCAGTATCTCAAGAGGACTTAGAAAGGGATTCCCTTTATCTCCATTATTATTTTTATTAATGATTGAAGGACTTAGCTGAATGATCTCTAAATCTCGTAATGAAGGTCTGATTACAGGTATAAAATTTTGAGATGAAGTTATTATTACCCATTTTCTTTTCGTAGATGATGTAATCCTCTTTGGGTTGAATAATATTAATGATTAGAAGGTTTTGCATTCTCTCTTGGATCTCTTCTGCAATGCTACAGGTATGGAAGTCAATGCTGAAAAAGCTTGCTCTTATACTTATAAGGTTCAACCAGAGTTTATTACAAAATTGAGAAATCTCTTTCAATTTAAGTTTGATCATATGGAAGCTAGCTCCAAATATTTGGGTTTTATTTAAAACCAAATAACTATTGCGTGAAGGATTGCTTCTGGTTGTTAAAGAATATAGAAAAAAATAATTTCTAATTGGTGTTATAGATTTCTCTCTCTGGGTGGTAGGCTTACTTTAATTAAGGAAACACTACAAAGTATCCCTATTTATTGGTGCTCTCTGGCTAAGCTACCAATTTCCATCATTAATTCCATTAGATCAAAGATATTTCATTTTTTATGGGAAGGGACAAGATGTGAAAGAAAGTTTCATTTGGCTCTATGGGAGGTTGTGGCTACTCCAACTCACCTGGGAGGTTGGGGCATTAAGAGCTTGTCTTTTTTTAACACAACCCTCTCTTTAAAAAATCTGTGGAGATGCCTTTTTGATAAAGGTCTGTGGAGTAAGGTGATGAAAACCAAATATTTGAAGAACAACCCATTTAGCATTTGGATTCGATTAACAAAATTTGATGTGAATGGAGTCTCGGTGGTCTAGAATAGTTTTCTCAAAGTGCTCCATTGGCTGAAAAAGGGAATCTGTTGGGATATAGGAATGGATAAAAGTGTTATCACTGGAGTAGATCCATTTGTTGGGGATAAAGAGGGTTTTTATTTTCCTCAGGAAATACTTGATCATCTAGAATGGGTTGAAATGAAGACTTTGGATAAACTAAAGAGACCTAAGTGGTCGGTATTAAAGGGTGGTTACTAGCTAAATGCAAGAGTTTTAGGTTTGACTGGTGAATGGGCTATGCAGTGGGATTCATATATTGAAATTCTAAAAGAGGTTGGGGTAAGGCTTAAAGTAGAAAATGACAAATTGGTATGGTCAGAGAACAAGAAAACTGGGATCATTACTGTTAAGTTGGCATATGAATTCATAGTAAAGAATTGGAGTAAGGAAGAGCAAAGATGGTGGTGTAAATATTTGTGAAAGTGGAATTTACCTCAAAAATTGAAATGTTTTTGGTGGTTATTCCTTTAAGGAAAATATCCTAACTTGGCATAATCTCATGAAGAGGGGATGGCAAGGCCCAAGTTTCGGTCCTCTATGTAGACATGAAGAAGAAACAATGTTACATATTTTTGTAAATTGTTTTTTTTGCAAACATGTTTGGTTAGTTGCAAAGGACTTTTTGGGTTTCAGTTTGGATTGGGGTGCTGCTAACCTAGAATTTTCTTTTCAGATTGGTTTCATAATGCTGGTTCCTTCAATATGCTTCCAATCTTTATCTCTTTGTATCTCTAGATTTCGAGGAATAAAGTTGTATTTCAAGATATTAGTCCCATTGCCTTTCTATGTGGGATTAGTGGCATTAATCTATTTAAAGAGTTTTTGAATATTAATCCTCCAAGGAATTCCAAAAGGTATTTTTTGACATATTTTACTACTTGTGCTTAAGGTTATTTCGATGTTGTTTCCAATAACTCCTCTTATGGTTGTGGCATGGTAGTTATTTTAAACAAGGATCACTATTTTTCTTTTGGGTGGAGGACAGGGAACCAATACCAAGGTTGAGCTACTGAGTTTATATGGGTTACTTCAGTTTGCTCCACTTATTGGCATATATGATATCAATATTTGCGGTGATTCCAAAGTAATAATTGAATGGATGAATGGGAATTATAAACTACAAGTGTTGTTAATCAATCATTGGCGTTAGAAAGTTCAGGAATTAAAAAGATCCTTCAAGCAGATCACCTTCAGACATATTTCCATAACTTTATATCCAGGGCTGATACACTCTCAAAAAGTGCCACTTCTCTTAAATTTGGCCATTTTTCAGTTTCAAGCATTTTTGGAAGGAATTTTGATCTAAGAAGGAGAGATAGATCTCATAGATTTGGTCTAATTGATGGATGGGAAGTGAGTCAGATGTCCACTTGCTTGTGGATGCACTTCAGATTTTGGTATTTTTTTTTGGAAAGGAATATTTCTATAGTTATTTTTGTCTTGATATGTAAGAAGGAAGAAGATTGTAAGGATGATATGCAGATGTAAAAAAATTTCTTTGATTAATATAATAGTAGGAAAAGGTGATTTTTTGTGGAAAAAAAATCTATATTTAACATAACTTATTCTTGTTTACAAGTATATTCTAACATATATATATATATATATATATATATATATATATATATATATCAATTCCAATGGTGGCCATGACAAGCGAGGGTGTTCTAGGATTTCACCCTCGCAAATTTTGACTAGTGACATGGAGAATCCCCACTGAGTTAGTGTAGACAGATTGTAGGAAAATGATGGATCAAAGGGGTATTGGGACAGATCATGGTGGGTGAGCTTAGATGAAGTGAGGTTTGGTTTGATTTCCATCACGAGAGGTTCAAGGAAGATTGTTACTATTATTGCCCCACGGAATGGAACTCTACTGCAATGGATGCGAGAGTATGGCAATAGGAAGCCAACGTATTTTTCTCAACCTCTAGGGTATATGATATTCTAGTTTGGTTCTTTATTTCCTTTGTGGCGGGATTTGTTTAGAGCATCAGGGTATCTAGTTCTCGAGAATCTAGGTCAGTCTCATTGACAGAGAATGATAAAGAAATGTTGGTCTCGATGTGGAAAACAAAGCCCCATGCACATACCCCGTGTGATGCAGGAATCCAAAATAGTGAGGGCCACCTATGACAAAGTGGTGTCAAGCCATGTTTAGAGTAAAATCAAAAAGATGGAAGAATATGTGGAGGGTGAAAGGAATTTTACAATCCTATATGACATCAAGCATCAGTGAGGAAAATGGTAGAGGATGTTGGTTCATCTCGAATCAGAGATACCAAGTACATGAAGACAATCACCATGTACTAGCAACTCAAAACTTTGTTAGGGAAGGCTATTATGGGCATGAAGAAGAAAATAAAGGGATCTTGCTTCAACTAGATGAAATTCTAGATCAACAAAGACAAATCATAACAACACTCAAATTGTTTGCTAGAGGCTAGGTGGAGCTTGGAGCAAAAATGAATGTCTTTTATTGACATGGTATTTAGAGAGAGCTCATACAAAACATCCAAGCTCTACATCAATAGAGCCTAAGGTGCCTACCATTGTTACCATTTCTAATTATTTCTAGTTTACATTTTGTTTGGTTTAGTTGTTTTTGTATTTGGCACATAGGGACTGCTAGATTTCTAGTAAATAATGTAAGGCAATATAGGATGATTGCTTGCACATCAAGTCTTTTCAGGCAGTCTATTTATAGTTATGACTTAGATAGGAAGAAGAGATTGAATTATTGTTTTTTTTTTGAATTCGACTGTGGATGACAAACTATGGTTTTGTGGTTGGTGTGATTTCCTCAATGGCATGCCAAACACACCAAACAAAGTATTTTTTTATTATCTTGTAATATAATATAGAATCTAGCTTAACATAAAAAACATGTGTCACATTTCCTTGTCCACAAACTACACTATAATCTCCTCCCACAATTATCTCTCTATGTTAGGAGTGTATGTGGAGATTTGAATATCAATATTCTTACTCAATTCCTAAACATATTGCAAAAAAACTTTTTTCAGCATAACATTATATCATTGGCATACCATTTTTAATGGATACAATTCACATCTCTACTTAATCCCTTTGAGCATTAACTATTATCCAACTATATTTAATTTTTTTTTGTCACAATTTTAGGTGATGATATTTTGCTCTACTCAATTGTGTACCAGCATAGATCATCTTAAACTTAAATCTATCAAGCACCCAGTTTTTTAAAGTGTAATTTTTTTATCTTTATTTTTATACACATTCACAAAAAAAATTACAACTTATGTTGTTTTAATTTTTTATTTTAAGTAGACATAAACTTTTTAATTACTTTTCATTTTATTTGGTTTTAACTTTTTATTTTAAAAATAGATATGTTTCTTTTAATTTTGTTTAATAATATAAAATTAAATTAACGTAAATAACAACATGTCTCCATAAACTATAGACTACACTCACTCTTTTATATACAAAAATACTTTGAATACAGTTATACTAAAATAAATATATCACCGTAATTTGTTTTCCAAAAAAAACAGTATGATATTGTTTAAGCCATGTTCACGTTCCATTCCACACTGCTACCTTCAGAAATCTCTTCTCTTTCACAAAATTTAGGTTGACTTAGGTGAAGAGCTGAGAGCGCAAGGTTTAGATCGTTGATCTTTTGGAGTATTTTCCTGATAAGCCTAAAAATTAGATTAAATTTATTTTTAAAAAATTTTGGTTGTAATCTAGTTATGTAATTACAATATTTCAATTATATTTCAATCAAAAAAATAAAATAAGACCCTCCGACCGGTGAAGAGGACGCTACCATGCCATCAACCATCCGAGCAAACCGCCCTATGAACATAGAGATATATAAAACCGAAATGCTTGAGCATAAAACATACTAAGATGCATAATCATTCACATACACAGCGGAAGCAAACATACATTCATTCATTCAACATGTTCATCATAATTTATTAACAGTAAATATGATTGCAGAAGTAAAATAAACAAGATTACTTATCTTATAAAGAACTCGTCCCGCAACCAGCGACGTCGCTGCAACGTTCCACCCAACCATAGGCCAGCGTGCTCCTTAATCTCTCAGCAACGCTGCCACCCCCGAGCTGGGCATGATTCCCCAAGGAATAAGGAACAAGCAGGCTTACACATAGCCAAGGATACACAAAACACAGCCAAGCCAACACAGTTGGGTTTATCAGACCATCAAAGAGCTGGGAAAGGCTAAATGCTAAGCTGGTGAGCTCATTGAAGAGCTAAGGACACCTACACCAAAACTAGCCTGACTTCTATGACACCCACACACTCCCAACACAAGGAAATCAGTCCCTTCTCTGCTACACAGTCCCTTAGGCCTTGACCTCCCTTTCAATGCTATTCAAGGGTTGTGGAGAAGAAAGCCAACCCTCTAGCTCTGTTCGTATGGTTCCCAAACACACCAGGTTTTTCAAACAACCCAAGCCTTCATTCCTATTCCATCATAGTCCGAAGACCAACCACTGCATACACGCAGCCAAACAAGCGATTCACAGCTTGGACAAGGGAAATCAATTCTTGGGTCGTTCTTGGCCCTATCGTGGCCAAAACGACTCCATATCAACCTACAGCAACTCCAAAACGTAATGGAACCACAGCCACAAACAATGTGGGGAAAACCACCGCCCTGGCTCAACAATGAAGTGACGGGAAAATGACACAGTCCAAAAGTCGGTATGGAAACACATACACACAGCAGCAAAATCGTGAATGGCCCTTCACAGGGAAATCGTGGTGACAAAAAACGGCTCTCCGACTTGCTGCGTGAGAAAAACAATGGGGAGTCCCAATCGATGCGTGAGGAGAATAATCATTGCCCCTTGCGTGAGGCTCGGCAAAGCAATGGAGAGTGATGGCGGTGGTGGTTTCCCTGCCAAAGTGAGGGCCAACCTGCTGGTGGAGTGTGCGTGTGGGCAAGGACTGACAGTCCTGCCACACTCCACTCCCCAGCAATAACTGCCCCAACTAACAGCAGAACTTTTTAATGGTGGTAGTTGGATGAGACAAGGGAAGGTGAACAGGTCAAAAAGGGTGGATGACACATGGCTTTTCCCCATAGGTTCAAAGTTTAACAATCCCCCCCCCCTATCCTTGGAAAAATCATGCCCTTTTCAATATGGTTGCATTGACATAGCTGGTTGGGGTTCATTTTAATTAAAGTGCTTATTTACATGATGCCAAAATTGATATGTGTCGTATATCACGATATACCATCGGTAACGATTCCAATCGCCGAAACATAACACAACCAAATCGATGGTGGGGCTTTTGTCTTTAGCTCCACACCACGATTAATTACGATATATACATCATATACACTTAATGCAAACGGAGTCAAAACCGGGGTGTTACATTCTCCTCCCCCTTCAATAGCACTGTCCTCAGTGCTTTACAAAATTTGAACAAAATGCTAAACTGGTACCGCCTCAGTGTTCCGCAGAATTGAACAAAAATGGATGTGCCAATCACATGGCATCCTCCAGCTCCCACGTAACCTCTTCAGGCTCGTAGTGATCCCATTGCACCTTTACCTGACCTATGGCCCGGTTCCAGAGCATTGTGACCTTCCTGTCGAGGATGCGCATTGGCTCGATTTGGAACTCTCCCTCGGGTTCCACCTGAATCACACCCAATTTATCACATGGTTAGGATCATGTACATATCTCTTAAGCAAAGAAACATGAAAAACATTATGAGCTCTAATGCTAGTAGGCAATGCAAGTCTATATGCAACTGGCCCTATTCTTTCAAGCACTTCAAACAGCCCACAATATCTTGATGACAGCTTGGCACAACTTCCAAGCTTCAAGAAACTCTTCCTTGCCCTCACTCTGAGGTAGACATGATCTCCAACACTGAACTCTCTGTTCACTCTATGCTTATATGCATAGCTTTTCTGTCTGTTTTGTGCTGCTTTCATATTCTGCCTGATCTTTACAACCTCTTGCTCGATTTCCTTGAGCAATTCCGGACCAAACACAACCCTATTCACTAGATTATCCCAAGTCACCGGTGTCCTACACCTTCTTCCATACAAAGCTTCATACAGACTCATCCCCAAGGATGCATGTTGTCCATTGTTATAAGCAAACTCTACCAAGTGTAAGTAATCTTCTCACTTGGCTGGTTTGTCCATCACATACATGCGAAGCATATCTTCGAGCACCTAATTCACTCTCTCTGTCTGACCATCAGTCTGAGGATGGTATGCAGTGTTGAAGTTCAACTTTGTACCCAAATCTGCAAACAACCCCTTCCAAAAGTTGGAAGTGAACTTGACGTCTCGGTCAGAGACTATTGCCTTAGGCAATCCATGCAATTTGAAAATCTCCTTCATGAAAATATTTGCAATGTCATCAGTCTTATGCGTAGACTTCACCGGTATAAAATGTGTTACCTTTGTCAACTTGTCTACCACAACCATGATGGAGTAATGTTGTCTCCAAGTCATCGACAATCCTGTAATAAAATCCATGAAAATAACTTCCCATTTCCATTCTAGAACTGGCAAAGGCTGCAACAAGCTTGCTGGATGTTGATATTCAACCTTTACCTGTTGACATTTCATGCACCTTGAAATGTATTCAGCGATGTCCTTTTTCATTCCTGGCCAAAAGTATTGTTTTCTGGCGGTAGCAATCGTCTTCTGGTATCCTGGGTGACCAGAATACGGAGCTTGATGGATTTCATCCATAACAACTCTCCTCAACTCTGCTACATTTGGAATATAAATTATGCCTTTATAAGTAAGAAGTCCATCTTCTTCCACTTTATATCCCTCATACCTCTTCTCAAGACCTTGCCGCTGCAATTTGTCTTTTACCAGCTCATACAATTCATCTCCAGCAGCATGATTTACAATCTGCTGCCTCAAATCTGATTGGCAAATGCTAAGAGATGCCAAATGCATTTCCTGCACCTTCCTGCTAAGTGCATCAGCTACCTTATTCTCTTTCCCCCTTTATGTGCTTGATTTCAAAATCAAACTCACATAAAAGCTCCAGCCATCTTGCTTGCCTAGCATTCAGAGTAGGCTGATCAAATAGATACTTCAGACCATAATGGTCTGTCCTTAGTTCAAATCTTCTACCCATCAAGTAATGCCTCCACATCTTGAGAGCATGTACTATGGCTGCAAGCTCTTAATCATGAGTGGCGTAGTTTTTCTCGTGCTCCTTTAGCTTTCTGGACTCGTAACATATCACGTGGTTGTCTTGCATAAGGACTCCTCCAAGCCCTTGTCTGCATGCATCGGTATACACCACAAAATCTTTCTCTAGATCTGCAACTTTCAATACTGGTGCACTAGTGAGAAGATTTTTCAACTGCTAGAAGCTTTCTTCACACCTCGATGTCCATTCAAACTTTATCCCCTTCTTTTGCAAAGAAGTGATGGCATGTGCAACTTTGGAGAATCTTTCAATGAATTTCATGTAGTATCCTACAAGTCCCATAAAAGATCTTACATCTGTCACATTTCTTGGAGTAGGCCAATTCATAAGGGCTTCAATCTTTTCAGGATCCACAAATATACCCTCTTCTGAGATAATGTGACCCAACTACTGAATTATATCTCTATAGAAGTCGCACTTGCTCAGCTTTGCATACAGCTGATGCTCCTTGAGCAATTGCAATGTCAACCTCAAATTCTCTTCATGCTCTTCCTCATTCTTAGAATAAACAAGAATGTCATCAAGAAAAACAATAACAAACATGTCCATATACCTGCTGAAGACACTGTTCATAAGGCACATAAACGTAGTTGGAGCATTTGTGAGACCAAATGGTACCACTACAAACTTATAATGTCCATACCTTGTTCTGAAGGCTGTCTTATGAATGTTTTCATCATTGATTCTCACCTGATGGTAACCAGACCTCAAGTCAATCTTGGAAAATACCCTTGCTCCTCTTATTTGATCAAAGAGGTCATCAATTCTAGGCAAAGGATATTTATTCTTCATAGTAACATTGTTCAACTGTTTGTAATCAATACACAACCTGAGTGTACCATCTTTCTTCTTTACAAATAGAACTGGTGCTCCCCAAGAAGACACACTTGGCCTAATATACTTCTTTTCCAACAACTCTTGCAGTTGCATCTTCAACTCTAGCATCTCCGGTGTACTCATCATGTAGGGTGTCTTAGACATTGGTGTTGCTCCTGGCACAAGTTCAATTGTGAAATCAATGTCCCTCTTTGGAGGGAGCCCTGGAATCTCATCAGGAAACACATCCTCAAATTCCTGTAACACCTAATAGTCTTCCAACCTAGGAGTTTCATCTCATGTTGCCTCCAAAATATGAGCTACATACAACTGGCAACCTTTCCTACAGAACGTATTTAACTGCATTGCTGAAACCTGTCTTACTGAAATCACCTTTGGAATACCTTTCACAACTACTGGGTTCTCTTCTTCATCCATGCATTCAAAAGTCTTGTTATAACAGTCAAGCTTTACCCTGTGAGCTTCTAGCCAATCCATTCCAATGAAAACATCATAGGAACTGAGCGGTAGAACATTCAGATCTACACAAGTGACCAACCCGTTTATGACCAATGGACATTTCTCTACCACTTCACTAACTTTTCTCTTAGTTCCAGTGGCTAGCTGAACTAACCAATATTTCTTATGCTTTACTTTCTTAAAAGCATAAATCTCCACTACTCTAGGAGTAATGTAACTGTGAGTAGAACCAGAGTCAATCAAAATAGAAACAGATTGCTCAACAATCTTACCTGCAACTTCAACCACCGTTGACTGGTGATCTGCCTGGCGGTCCTCCAGTGTTGCATAAATCCTAGAGACTGCCCTTGCTACTTGACCCACTATTTCTGCTTCTTGAATGTTGTAAGTTGGCCTTGCACTCTCATTCTCGAGTGGACACGTTCTGCGCATGTGGGGTCCTCCACATCTCCAACATTGAAGTTGTCATCTATTTTGTTGTGGATCTTTAGGCTTTTCTCCGGTCACTCCAACTGGCTTACTCGCAGCTTGGGATGGTTGTTTCTGTTGATTCCTGAAATTAGAAGGTTTGAAACCTTTCTTCCTCTGGTCAAACTTCTCATTTTCTTGTCCTTCCATTGCTTATGGTAATCCGGTTTACCTTTGCTTTGCTCATAGCAATACTTAGCCTTCCTGATTGCTTCTTCAAGAGTTCTAGGTTCATAAAACTCAATTCTATCTTTGTAAGACTGAGGCAATCCACTCAGAAAACGCTGGACCTTCACTTTTTCATCTCTGATGTACCGGACATACCTCAACAACTCCAAAAACTTATTTGCATACTCTTCCATGGTCTGCTGTCCCAATTTCAGCTCATGGAACTTCTTAATCTTGTCATCATAATACATGTCAAAGAAGTATTTCTGCTTGAAATACTTCTTGAACTCTTTCCACTTCAATCTCATTTTACTGATCCTCTTTACTTGCTTGAAGTGTTCCCACCAAATGGATGCCCTTCCATTCAGATTGAATACGGCAACTCTTGCCTTCATGTTTCCCGAATAATCCTGAACTTGAAAGTACTTCTTTATCCCAAGAAGCCAGGCTTCAGCCTCTTGTCCAATCTTTACCTCGCCATCAAATGTAGGAGATTTAGCCTTCTTAAATTCATCCCGAGAACGATCCCTATGGTGTCTCCTCCTTTTTCTTTTATGAGAAGATGAACTTGAATCCCCACTGGATTCTTCGGAGTCAGATGATCCACTAGAAGTCCTTGTTCTTCTCCTAGTACTGCTCTTACTGCCTTCTGGTTTTGTTGTACCTCGTCCAGAGTCTATCTTTCTTTGCAAGTCTGTCAAGCTCTGCAACATGACAGCATTCAACTGATGCTGCTCTTCCTAAGCTTTAATCAAGCTTCTCATGGTGGTTGCAACATCTGACGGTGTCTCTTGGAATCTCCTTCCATTAGACTCTATGTCATCATTTCCGTTGCGAACATTTTCTCCCATGGCATCTCGCGCACACTCGTAAGAATCCCGAGCATCATATCCGTCATGGGTTCTCATAACTGAACCACCACTTACTTACCAAACTGTACCACCTGGAATACTGCCCTTGAAGGTGTTTATGATTCTGCAAACGTGTTAGTAACACAACTGTTAGCTGCATAACATTTACACAAATCATAATTACTTACCTTCTCCTGGAAAAATCATAAAATGACATTTTTTCCCAAAACACAAAATTTACTTCCTCAAAGAATGATTGTCTCAGGGGGACGACGGGGGTCAAAGGGGCTTGCCCCCTTGTGGCTTCCCTGCAGGCTCCCTGTAGATTTCCTTAATCTCTAAAGTCTCATTAAATGCTCCACTTAAGTCATTTTATGCAAGGAGCATTTTATTTCCCCTTTTAAGTGATTAAAACTAAAGTCACCTGGGGGAACACTTTCCTATACAAAATTAACAAAAATTACCAAAATTTTCTAAACTATATAATATCTTTGGAAATTTGAATATTTTTATGAATAGCAATTTAAAAATTAGTAAAATTCACCTAGGCTCCTTAACTTTAAATATCCTTAGACCACTCTAAAAACAAAACAACACACTTTATATGCAAGCCAAGGGTCTTTTAGGTCTATCCTAAGTGGTTATGGGATGCAGTGTTATCCTCACCCACTCAAATTCTATTCCCATAAGTGACATGTTAAGCTCATAATGAGTACATTGTTATAATGACTTTGAGATATGTTATTGACTTGACCTTGTGCCCTAAAAAATCTATAGGTTTCAGGTCTAGCCTAAGCGGTTATATGATGGTGTGTCATCCTCACCACTCAAATTCTATTCCCATAAGTGACATGTTAATCTCATAATGAATATATTGTTATAATAACTTCAAGATATGATGTTAACAGACCTTGTGCCCCCTAAAAAATCTAGGGTTTACCTTGGGTACAATCCTCAAAATAAAGAGAAATACCGGAGAGTTTACCTCAAGATAAACGCAAGCCAAGGCTTAAAAGCATTGAATCCATCAAAAGCATAATCTTAAATCATTTTGTATGCCCATACGAAATCCCTTGTCTTCAATGTCAACGAAACCACGCAAAACCTATCTATGAAATGCTCAATAAACACAAATGTCAACAACATAAGTATATGCATATGCAAGGGCTTCCAAGGAGATTGGACCTCACTATCAAGCAAACAAAAACAATCAATGAAAGGTATCATTTATGAAAAAAGTAGGGGTAGGTTAAAGCTCGTCAACAATTTCTCGAAAACTAAACATTGAGTGCATGAATCCTTTTGGACAAACCTTTTTTTTCATATTAGGGGTTCAAACTCCACAATTGATTTAATCCAAGTCCCATGGGCAGTGATAAATTACTCACCAACTGCCACTTTGGGGGTCAACCATGCCAATGGATCAAGGGTCCTCTTGATGTGTTCAACCACTAGCCAATAACCCCAACCAATGCATCTACGTCAATCTACTATCACTTAGACTTGAACCTAAGACCTCTTGGAGTTCCAAACAACTGGAGTGTAGCTTTCCCAATCCACATACAAGCCTAGGCCCATAGACCTACTAAGAATTAAAGGAAGCCACAAGTTACATGGATTGGGCAAAATGCCATGCATTTAAAAGATTAAACAACATAAATAGTCTTCCACAAAATCAATGCTCTCATACAATAAAAACAAGTATGCTACTCCATTAAAGCAAACATTCTTGTTATGGAATGAAGGACCTCAATATTAAAATAAGCAATTATTTTCATCAATTTAGTGAACTATTTAATAGGAATAAAAAAGAAGTCAAAGAGATCACTTATTACACTAGGCTTAACAAGAATACTTGCATTTCTACTAGTTACAAGGGCTGTATTTATAGTAAAGACAAACTTGACAAAAGTCATTTCATTTCTATAGCTCAGGGTCTATATTGTTAGTAGACACCCAACAATAGGATTGAAAGAAGACCCTAGAAGATGAAAAGCTTGTATTGAGGGAAACTAAGGAAACCAAAAATGTTGATTCAGAATTCAATGAACACTAGTGCATCCTAGGATGTATAATTATGAACATAGTTCAAAGTAAAACCACAACTTCAATATACGTAACTCTAGTGCATGCTAGGATGTATAATTATGAACATAGTTCAATGTAAAACCACAACAACTTCAATATACGTAACTCACATTCATGCCAACAACAAACCCACAAGAGAGTAAGTCCACATAAAATTGTGTAAGAACCTTGGCTACATGAAGTCAGCTCTAGTGTTAACACCTAACCACTCCACAATCAAAAAAACGAGATTTATATTCAGGTCAAGGTATAAAAGAGGCATTGATTTCATCAACAAGATCATATGAAATCAATGTGTATTGGGCAAAGCCAACGAAAGCTTGCATAACTCATGTTTAAGAATGCCTAACAAATGCAACTATTGTAAACATAGTTATATGCATACACTACAAGAGATTCCAAAGGAAAGAATTGAACCTCACAATGAAACAAACCAAAACAATGAGATCTTTTACAAAGATAAATTAGGTAACGTGTAGACCAAAGCCCTTCAATATTTTTATATTTTTTCAAAAACCTAGCATTGAATTCATAAAGGCTTTTGTATTACCAGGATTTTAATGGAAGCCGCAGGTTTAAAGGGTAGGGTAAAATGTCACGCTTCCGAGAGTAAACAATGTTTGAATGCTCATCCACAAAACCACTGCTCTCATACAAATAAAAACAAGAATGCTGCTCCATTCAACCACAGATATAGGATCACTGTAAAATAAGCAAACTGCAAGAATGCCAGAAGACTCCTTACTCCTCGAGCTCTAAAAAGAGGCACAGGAACATAAGAAAAACCTAAGCCAAGTCACATGCTGCCACAGAGATCCATACATCAAAACCAAACCTCAAGGCAAAGCAAAACATCGTCCAAACACTAAAACAACAGCAGAAACACCAAGCAAAAACAAAAACCTCTATCAAACATATCACTAAATGCACCCTGCAGAAGGATACGTCACATCTTGCAATGGCAACCACCATGCCCACTCGGGGAAAAACACATACTCCCAAAGCATAATAAAACACAAGCCTAGATGTAATGGAAACAAAACCAGACCCCCAAAGTTAAAACCTCATCGAGACTGTTAAACATCCTAGAGAACTCCAAGAAACAAACCATGGAGAAAATGCTATTAAACACAACATTCAATGTGTGTCAAGCTACGAAACCAGACACCAGAACAAAGGGAAAACAGAACCAACACAGAGGAAAAATAGGACCATAGTCCTGAAACAAAAACCATGTTGAGACAGTTAAATAGCACAAGGAACACCAAGAAACAAACCCCATATCAAATGCTATCAAAAACAACACATAATTCACTGACAGCTCTAGAAACATAGACTGGAAGGGAGGGGAGGAAAACAGAACTGGACTCTCGAAACCAAAACCCCATCAAGACAACTAAACAACACCACAAACACCAGAAAATGCTATCAAACACTATATACTGATTGTGCCTGCAAAGCAATTAATGCTACATGTATTGTAGATAATACATGGACTACAATGATAACCTCCATCCACCTTCATGTGGCTCCTTCCAAAATTTCAAATTCCCTAATCTAATCATTTTGTTTTGTTGTCCCACCCTGATAAGAATGTCTCATATAACCTGTTGTCTTTTTATCCAAAACTCAATCCTCATCATTTTGGTTAGGCCATCTAAAAGTTGAATGATATGTTTTTATGTTGAAATTAAGTCTAATGATATTGAAATTAAGTCTAATGATATTGAGCCACCATCCAACCTATTGTCATTTTAAAAACATATCATTGAATGATATGTTTTTATGTTGAAATTAAGTCTAATGATATTGAGCCACCATCCAACCTATTGTCATTTTAAAAACATATCATTGAATGATATGTTTTTATGTTGAAATTAAGTCTAATGATATTGAGCCACCATCCAACCTATTGTCATTTTAAAAACATATCATTGAATGATATGTTTTTATGTTGAAATTAAGTCTAATGATATTGAGCCACCATCCAACCTATTGTCATTTTAAAAACATATCATTGAATGATATGTTTTTATGTTGAAATTAAGTCTAATGATATTGAGCCACCATCCAACCTATTGTCATTTTAAAAACATATCATTGAATGATATGTTTTTATGTTGAAATTAAGTCTAATGATATTGAGCCACCATCCAACCTATTGTCATTTTAAAAACATATCATTGAATGATATGTTTTTATGTTGAAATTAAGTCTAATGATATTGAGCCACCATCCAACCTATTGTCATTTTAAAAACATATCATTGAATGATATGTTTTTATGTTGAAATTAAGTCTAATGATATTGAGCCACCATCCAACCTATTGTCATTTTAAAAACATATCATTGAATGATATGTTTTTATGTTGAAATTAAGTCTAATGATATTGAGCCACCATCCATCGTCCAAACACTAAAACAACAACAGAAACACCAAGCAAAAACAAAAACCTCTATCAAACATATCACTAAATGCGCCCTGCAGAAGGATACGTCACATCTTGCAATGGCAACCACCATGCCCACTCGGGAAAAAAACACATACTCCCAAAGCATAATAAAACACAAGCCTAGATGTAATGGAAACAAAACCAGACCCCCAAAGTTAAAACCTCATCGAGACTGTTAAACATCCTAGAGAACTCCAAGAAACCAACCATAGAGAAAATGCTATTAAACACAACATTGAATGTGTGTCGAGCTACGAAACCAGACACCAGAACAAAGGGAAAACAGAACCAACACACAGGAAAAATAGGACCATAGTCCCGAAACAAACCCCATATCAAATGCTATCAAAAACAACACATAATTCACTGACAGCTCTAGAAACATAGACTGGAAGAGAGGAAAACAGAACTGGACTCTTGAAACCAAAACCCCATCAAGACAACTAAACAACACCACAAACACCAGAAAATGCTATCAAACACTATATACTGATTGTGCCTGCAAAGCAATTAATGCTACATGTAGTGTAGATAATACATGGACTACAAGGATAACCCCTCCATCCACCTTCATGTGGCTCCTTCCAAAATTTCAAATTCCCTAATCTAATCATTTTGTTTTGTTGTCCCACCCTGATAAAAATGTCTCATATAACCTGTTGTCTTTTTATCCGAAACTCAATCCTCATCATTTTGGTTAGGCCATCTAAAAGTTAAATGATATGTTTTTATATTGAAATTAAGTCTAATGATATTGAGCCACCATCCAACCTATTGTCATTTTACAAATAATTTTTAAGAAACATCTTGGCCTTTAATGGATAAAGTATCGAAGATAAACAAAGTCAAGAACAAATTGATCACGAAACCACTTTTAACTACATGAAAGAAAAGTTTATATAAGGCATGTTGTCTAATGGTAAAGTAATCAAAGGCACCAAACAAATATCTCAAGCTCCATATCCCCAAATGGTCTAAACTGGTTGCTGGGCAATGGTCTAATGGTAAAGTTATGCAATGCACCAGACAAATATCTCAAGCTCTATCCCCATATGATCTATAATAGTTGTTAGGCGAAAAAAGAATAGATATACTATTAGATTATGCATTGCACAATGCCATAGTGAATATGTTGTACTCACACGAAGGAATGTCAAACATAAATGGATGTTATGTTTAAAACCTTAAAAGAAGAA
The DNA here is from genome assembly GCA_001517045.1 of Pseudotsuga menziesii. NCBI lineage: Eukaryota > Viridiplantae > Streptophyta > Pinopsida > Pinales > Pinaceae > Pseudotsuga > Pseudotsuga menziesii. The sequence continues at coordinate 344,066 of LPNX010434200.1, forward strand.
TGACAGAACATCATTATTGAATGCCATAATAGATATATTGTACTCACACCAAGGATTGTCAAAACATAAAGACATCTTCAAAGAAGAATAACACATCAAAGTAGCGTTGACAAATTATTTTTCTTTGCCTTTCCACATATTGAATAAACATAGCTTTAGAGGATCATTACCTTGGGATAATATTGCTCCATAAATAGCTCTTCCAGGGGTCATTGCCTCAAGCATGTTAAAGTACTGTCAATTGCCATTCATTATACAAAAATAATATAGTGGAAAACTCTATAGATAATTAGTCGACAAGTATATCAACTTCAACTTATAAATGTACGAGGGTCGTTTCCCAAATCTCATTTAATTGAAGATATAACCCTTATTTCAAAGAGTACTCGTTTAAAATATTTCAAACTATTACCTGAAGACATATCATAAGAAGTTTCTAAATTTCGTGGAGAAAATGTCCTTGACCAGGAGATGGGAAGCAAATTAGGCAAAATCTTAATCAAAGCCCAGCAAATATTGTGATGTTCTTGCAGTTTTACACAAGAAAAACCATGCCCTTGACATCAAAGTAACCAGGTGATGGGAAGCAAATTAGGCAAAATCTTGATCAAAGACCAGCAAATATTGTGATGTTCTCGCAGTTTTTCACGAGAAAAACCATGCCCTTGACATCAAAGTAACCAGGTGATGGGAAGCAAATTAGGCAAAATCTTGATCAAAGACCAGCAAATATTGTGATGTTCTCGCAGTTTTTCACGAGAAAAACCATGCCCTTGACATCAAAGATAATACTTTTATGACAAGAAAAACAATAATGAGACAACCACAAAACCAAATTTTCAAACAAGCTGAGACAATGTCAAGTGTGCTTTGTCATAAAACATGGCTCCGATGGATCATAATCTGTCTAGTTCTAGTGTATCCAGACACAATATAGTATGCTCATCAAGTAGGTGTAAAAGGAATTCAGGCCGATCATAAATGTTGAACTAAACTCTGAAACCATTTCACCAGATATATAGCACACGAGACAATGCAACCCTGACACCTCGCTATATGAGCATAGATAAGAAATCTAGGAATAACTTGACATTAACTTGAGATATATAGCTGCTGAAGTGCTAACAATGTATTGAAGATCTATAATGCAATAACAAATCAGTACATAGAACCCAATTGGGAGTTTCTGATCATGTAAGGCAGTTTGCAGCAAAAAAGCAGGCAAAGAATGCCTGTTGAAACCGATCAAAGAGAAAACAAGATCTCAACGTTCCTGCAAAAGTTCAATCTACAATATGGCTTCAAAGAGACAGGAGAAGCCTAAATTTGAGAACTACTTGAAACAAAACTTCAAGTACAAACATGTATCCAATCGTTTAGATGATGCCAATTTTGTTTGCCACATCCAAGGCATCATAATCTGGTGTCAGCCTCACATATGCCTTCTTCAACCCATCGGGCCTAGACACAAATACAAGAGATAACAATCAACTATCTGAATCAGAAAGTAATTCTGAACCATCAAAATGTTTTTTTGCCAACACATTCAAAGTTCAATCCTGAGAAAAATTATGATGTTCTTCAGTTCTGAGTTCTGACTCTAAAGCTATGAGACTAACCTGATTAAAGTGTTCACTTTCTTTGTTTGAATGTCATACATCTTCTTCACTGAATCCTTTATCCTCTTCTTGTCTGCTCGCACATCAACAATAAAGACAAGGGTATTGTTGTCCTCTATCTTCTTCATTGCAGACTCAGTTGTCAGAGGGTATTTCAACACCTCATACTGGTCAAGCTTGTTCCTATGGGGTGCACTGATTCAGGGATATTTAGGATTAGGCGGTCTCTTGAACGTCCTTGGTCGGTGAAATACTACAGACGTTCTTATCTTTCTGGACTTCCTCTTCAAAGTAGACGCACCTGCCTTCACTGCTTTGGCCGCCTTTTGTGCCTGACCCTTTGGAACGGTCTTCTTGACAGTGCCTAAATCCAAAGTTACAGGTAAATATAAAATAGGTAATAACTAATAAGCAGTGTCGATAATATAGAGAGGACATAATGTGATAAACTAAGTTGCATGGAAACGTATCCGGATCCAGATCCACCAGACTTTTTGAAATGTCAGGATTCAAATATTTGAAGAAACGAAATATAAAAAATATGATTATACATTATAGACAATTTTCATTAAAAAACCATGAAACTGTCCACTAGGCATAAACATACAAATGACCAGAGTTCAAATCCATGTGGGAATAGGGTCTCTTAAGTATAGGTTGGCTGAGTTTGACAGGATTTCATATGAAGATTAATTCAATTGGAAAAAAAAAAGACATGAACCAAAACGATAGCAGATTCAGGTCTCTGAATATATTCTGCTCCAAATTGCACTCAAAAACTCTGAAATACAGATTACTCTGAAAAAATCAGATTTGTGTGTTTACGATGGGGGAGGAGCTATTTTATAGGCAAAAGTTCAGGTTTAGGGCTCCACACGTTGCCCTTTTATTTTTCATTTCATGTTTTTAAGTGTTTCCAAAAATTGGCTTAGGATTGGGGAGGGGTTATTTTATAGGCAACAAATAAAGTTCATATTTTAGGGCTCCACACTTTGCTTTCTTTATTTTTTATTTTGTGTATTTATGTGTTTCCAAAAAATGGTTTATGTGGAAGATGCATCGGTTTGACGTTTCCAGCAAGATGGAACCAGATCTCAAGCATACCCTGCAGCACATCCAAACTGGAAATGTATCCCAGGAAGGTCTGGATCCGGATATATGGAAAGACATATCCTAGATCGTCCGTGGGTGGATCCAGTAAAATAGGTGATAAACAATAGAAAATCTAAGGAAATGTTCAAGAGCTAATCCAAGAAAAGTGAGCAAACAGAAGTGGCAGAGGCTCTTTCTAGAGAGAAAGGAGAGAAAATAGAATATACTTATTATTTATAGAAAAGAAAACATTGGTTGTGGAGGAGGCAGAGACTTAACCAGTAAAAATATCCACGAAACATTTGGTATTGTCTGCTTTGTTTCCTATAAAATCAGGATGGCTGCAGATTGGCTACAGCTAGGTTTTCTTGTGCACGCAGCAGAAATATTATGCAATCTACCTATGGTTATAAAATTGCACGCTTTAGTCCTAATAAGAGACCTGAAGGCGGACGATTACAAAAATGTGAACCTTCTACAAACAGATATACGGCCCCGAAAAATGAGGCATTATAACTTTTTAATGTACGCTGATTATTCAGCATTTGAAGACATTTAAAACAAATATATCCTGCTCTGGAAATGATTCTGGAAGTAAGCTACGCACTGAGCCTGTAATGGCAGATGTTGACCTCACAAGCCAAAGCCATAATGAGAGTGAGAACGCAGGTGCCTAACAAGGGTTTAGTTACATTGTTAGAAGGGCAGAAATCATATTTAGAATAAGCATAGAGTTATGTTTGAGCCCAAGGGTTAGATCAATCCTTTGTTGTCAATGTTGCTAGGCATTTTGCTAGTTCCTTATTATCTGTCAAGCATTTGGCTCTAAGCATAGAGTTATGTTTGAGCCCAAGAAATTAGGTCAATCCCTTGTTGTCAATGTTGCTAGAGATTTGGCTAGTTCGGTATCAGCTGCTGGGCATTTGGGTGGCAGTAGGTGCCCAAATCCAAACCCCATTGGGTAAGTCACAATATTGTATACAGACAGATCTCTCTTGTCGTCAATGTTACTATGCATTTGGCTAGTTCTGTGTCAGCTGGTAGGCATTTGGGTAGCAATACGTGCCCCGATCAAATCCCATTGGATAAGGCACACTAGTGTACACGGACAGATTTACTAAAGATGTCGTAAGGATGTCATATGATTGCGAGAAAGAATGTCGCCATACCCAGATCAAATCCCATTTGACAAGGCACACAAGTGTACACAGGCAGGTTTACTAAGATCAAATCCCATTTGACAAGGCACACTAGTGTACACAGGCAGGTTTACTAAGATCAAATCCCATTTGACAAGAAACACTAGTGTACACAGGCAGGTTTACTAAGGATGTCATATGATTGCGAGAAAGAATGTCACCATGAATGTAAGAAGCATCATTTGAATTTCCCACAAGGCTTTTTTTTGTGTATATAAAACATATCTCGAAGCTCTTGCGCCTAACGACTGATATGCTATGCTGGACTCTTATCAAGATTTACTGCATTATATCAGAATTGGCCCCCACTGGCATAATGCGATATGAAAACCCTAATCCTAATCTTTCAAAGTCAGAGCATCTCTTGCATTCATGTGATGGGAGGCGAGCAAACAGATTTGCAGAATACAGGATAGCTTGAGGATTTTTTTAAGCGTACCTTTAGGAGGAGCCATTGGAGCCGCACACTGTTGATCCTCCACAAGCAAACCAACCGACGGATTGTTCGGCTCTCCCCACCTTGTAGAGAACAGCGGACGTCAAAGAATTTAAATTCGCCCTAGATGTTCCTCGGCGACTGGACCAAATACTATATTTATTGTAGGACTAGGACCTATCACGCTAGGGTTTATCAACAAATCTTAATGCATAGGGTTTAGAGGGTTGGATTATGGTCTTCTTACTCAAACTTATTGGAAGGCTTAAAAAGAAGGAGGTAGATTCTGGTTTGGTTTTTAGATTAAGGAATTATATAATTACTCAAATTTATGGGAAGGCATTACAAATTCTGGTTTCGTTTTTATATGAGTGAATTAGGGAATGAATTAATGGTGTGTATTTTTATGTTCTTTTTAATGGAATATAAAGGTTATTTTATTATAGGTTTATTTAATAAATAAAATTTTAAAATTTTATTTGTATAAATTATAATAATGAAGGGTTGTCTTCTTTGTAGGGAGTTAATGGTTTTAATTAGTTTGGCTTATTGACATGTTAGCCTAAACTTTAGAAGAACAATATTTCATTGTGCTTAAACTTATAATCTGTTCTCCTTGTTAAAATCTCGGAAGTATTCGGATCCTAATGATGTGTTTGGGGTCAGGTTTTCAATTAAACATTATGAGCTTGGTTAATCTCATCATGTGAGAAGATTGTTAACATCGAAATTGAAACATGGAGGCCAAACCATTAAGACTCGAGGTCCCCTCCTTTTGTTGGCTAATCACCTCCACAAGTGCGCATTTGAGTGGTGGAGCCACCACTTGTCCATTTAGATGCCTTGTCACCATTAACATGCCCTTGCTTCCTCATGCCCCCATCGAGAAATAAACTTTAGGTTACTATGGTTCTGATTTAGAGATAAAAATGGCGATATGTTGCATAATTTATTGAAGTTTAGTTTTCTAAAAAATGTAAATAATTAAAGTTAAATGCAAGATCTAAACACTTTTGATAGGAAACTACTTTCATTTTTTTCACATATATCCAAACACTCTACCTATTTTTTTTTCGAGAAGAAAAAAGCTATTCCTTGCTATTCATATGAATCAAAGGAAATGATTACATCTCATGATTATAAAATAATCATACCGTTACTTGTTCCATCTACAGATCACCATATTCAATCCTGAGCCAAAAAAGAAAGAAAATAGACAGGGCTAATGGATCAAAATCACCAAAGTATCAGGAGAGCCGAATCCAAAACAAACATTCCACAAGCTGGTCATTTGCATTGCAACAGAGAGCATAAGTAGAGCCCAGGCTGCTTATCCCAGGGGGCACCTCACAGATAGATTAAAGTCGGAATAGTAAACAGTCGACAAAAATACCGAGATAAAGCCACGAGGCAACTATTTAAGGAGACAGAGCTCCAATCATAAAAGCTCTAAAAGAGCTGTAATTTTCTTTCTTCAATAATCTCACCATCATAGAAATCTGTAAAAGTAAAGAGGCTAGGGGCCAAAGATTGTGCCTCCTTTGATAAGCAGTATACCCTCACGTTATGCTCCCTATATACATGTTGAAAAACCAGGAATAGGAAAGTGTCTTTCAGTTTAGATATATTAGTACACCAATATACTTGATTCAGGGTAGAAAGAGATGACTTGTTATTTGCCCAATTAATCACAACAGCAAAGTCTCCAAAGATATGGAGAAAAGGAAGTCCAATGGCATCAACAAAATAGAGTAAAATCCAAAGTGCAAGTAACTCGGGCCTGGTATTGGTGTTGAGACCACATCCCAGCTTCAAACAGAAAAAGTGTTGTGGACAGATAGCCAGGTGAATACCTGCTCCCCCTATTGAATTTACAGTAGCCCCATCGAAGAAGCCATAGGGATATTTTAAGACAGGGACCGGCCCCACCACTCTAACCTTCTTGGTTTTGCATGAGGCTGGAAATTCATTCATCAGTGACAACACATGTTGACAGGTCAATGAGATAGCAGCAAACCTTTTATAAAAAATAGCTAAGTTTTTGGTAATCCAAATACTCCAAATGATAAATAAAGGAAGATGAGTATTTATCGATTCAAGAGAGAACCACTTCTCCATATTATCCAGGAGAGAAAAGTTGGACCAAGAAATCATCGTATTGAATATTTTGCTCATACAGTCGAAAATGTGGAGCGTATAGGGGCAGATAATGAATAAGTGTTTGACATATTCCTCTTCCCCTTTACATAAGCTACAACGATTGGGATCGATCCAACCTTTTCTTACTAAATTGTCCCAGGTTGAGATCTGATTCTCTACAACTAGCCACATAAAACATGTGATTTTTAGCAGAATAGTATAGGCCCATAGTTAAGACATGGCAATTTTCCTATCCAGGAGCACTGCAGAAGAGACAATCAAATCTTATGCTAGACTGGCAGTAACAACACCATTGTTAGGATTGTGGGTCCACAGGAGCTTATCCATGTGATCCGATAACTTGATCACAAGTCAGGATAATAAGGATAAAGGATAATAACCTTAACAACAATGTGATCACACAATGTAAAACACATCATAAGTAGAATTTGAACTAGAGTATGGAAGACAACCTTTCTCCTCCTTAATTGCACCGAGAGGCGCCCTACAACCCAATATGAGGGAGATCTTGTAATGTTTGTGGAGATCTTGTAACCTTTGTCGATACCATGTCGAGAAAAAATAATGATAATTCATTGTCAAATGCAAGGAAATCCATCAATAAAAATGTGGAACATGTTGCGACAAAAACTAGCATCCCTAAAACGCAAGGTCCTCACTATGTAAGTAATGGCACTCTCATCTTAGCAAATACTTCCCTTCACTTTGGTGACTTAAGAAGTAATAGGGGGGATCCACGTAGAAACTAAGAACTTAATTATCCAAGATTATGTGAATTACTTAATTGTTAATGGTTTAACCATGAATGCATTGAGATAGAGAGAGTGTTACGAAGTGCTAGGACAAAAGGAAAACATGCAAAATCTCGAATTGATCAACAAGATTTTACTCACGATCGATTAAATGTGACATCCATGATTAAAAATACACTTGCTCAAAAATGAAAGGGAAAGGGAAGTATAACATTAGCAAGTGAGTAATGCAACAAATATTTATAAGAAATGTGATTTGTCAAGTGAATAGTAAGCAATTTATTGCAAAATAAATATATCCAAATGGCTAAGATAAGACTAAATTGCTAAGTTAAAGTCTTAATCTTGATCAAAAGTGAAATCATGACCCTTTAAGAAATTATAGATATCTAAGAAAACATTGCTTTTGTAGTTATGCAATGACAAAATATTAGTAACCAATAATGAAGATAATGTTTAAAACATGCTCAGCCCTTAACAACTCCCTAAGCCATGCAAGTTGGGGTTCGCCTCAAATTTTTTAATTAAGATTCATTGGCCTAGATGCACTCTTCCTCATCCATGCTTCTTCAATTTCAGTTTGACTATGACACCATGGCTAGTATGTTTTGTTTTGTTAAATGGGTTCTTCATATGATCATGTTATTATTTTTTAGCCTAGTTCGCCCTTCAATTGGTTTTTATCATCCCTTTGATCTATCTCATTATAATGCATGTTTTTTTAGGAAGACTCTTAGTCACTTAGTGTTTTTCATCTGTTATATTGAACATGCAATTGTGTTTGACCTCAAAGTCTTATCTTGGTCTGCAGTGGCTTATTCCAAGAGCCTATGGGATGATAGCCTAACACTTAGAAATTTTTAAGAAAATATTTGACAAGTTTTTTATTTACAACTGTCGCTAAAAAAAACATTTTTCGCCAATGTATCGGGTTGAAAATGATTTTTTTTGTCAATACATCAGTGAGAAAAGCATTTAATTTGCTAGTCAAGCGGGATTTTTTCATTGAAATGTCAACAGAGAAAACATGTTTTCTCATTGGTCATGTTTTGCTAGAAAAAAACTTTTTTCTCCACGACGAAGAGAACTCCACTCAAATCCTACAATCCAAGGAGTGTCAACGATAAAAGTGTTTTACTTGTCGATACCCATTGTATCAGCAGGAAATCTAGTTTTTATGCCAATACAACATGAGTGGGCCTAATGGTTAAGAGCATGTGTTTCTTCTTAGGAGGTCACAGGTTCAAATCTAAAGGGGGGTAGTGTATGTACACCTCTGTAGACTTTGGCAGTTAAATCACTGTGCAGAGGGGGGTCCCTTGTCCCACAAACAAGGGGGTCTCGTAAACCAAATTGGTGTCTTGCTTGGCGGCGACCTTAAAAATAGATTATTATTATTATTATATATTGGCAAACAAATAATTTTTCACATCAACCTTGTGCAACACAAACACGTATAAGCTAACAAGTTAAAAAAGGAAAGATAAAGTGGGGTAAAAGGTAAGAGTTTAAATAATCGCACATGTACACACTTTTAAATATGGAAATCAAAGGCATCGAAAGACCATTGTTTGATGTGCTCTAGCCATATAGAGAGCTTGTTGAGAGAAAATAAAACGTTCACAACCACAACCAACGAAGGAAAAATCACCACATCATCAACCGATATCCACCCACCTACCAAGTAGGATTTTTGTGTTCCCTTAATTTATTTGGAATTTTTGTATGGGTTTTGTATTTTTTGTCTTACAACTATTTTTTTTTTAAAGAAAGAAAAACATCATTGAGTGGACCCTCATAAACTTATTCTTCCTTATCAAGATTTCCTCCATAATTTCCAAATTGATAGATGCCCCATACTTACCCCAACTATGTCCCTTTGCCTCTCACTCCTTTTCTATTTTAAAATTAGGGTTTCAAATGGTTAGACTCAAAGCAAAGCTCAAGATAAAATCCAATCCATGTCTGATGATAATGAAGCCAAATTGATTGCACTATGCCCTACCTTTTCCTTCCCGCACTAAAAATTTCAACCTTTAGAATTCTCAATTGTCTCAATACCTAGTAATATTTGGCATCAAAACCTTTACTCTCACTTAAATTAACAAATCCACAACACATTTGAACTAGCCGATCAAGCTCGAAGTGCTCCCAATATTGAGCCTAAATGAGTGTATTTTATCCTTGTCATACATAACTGGATAGGGGCTCAAACCCATCTTTAAAACCTTAAGCTTGACCATTCTCGCCCCAACGCTTTCATTGGATCCTACTTTAACAAACTACACCACATCTTACCAACAATTGAATGACCAACTCAGGATACTCTTAAGAATATGTTCAATGAACCCTCACTTCCTAAGGAAACATTGCAAAAGTATTCCCCACACTCAAATGAAGAAACCTCCCTAAACTTGGTAAGCAGATAAGTTATGAAATAGGAATTGTTTTTCCTTAGCTTTTCTCGAAAGAGTGAAAATTTATTTTTTAATTTATAGGAACTTGTTTGGGTAATTAGAAAAATGGATTTATACAGCTCCTTGAAATTTTAACATGTTTTCCTTATGTTTTCTAACGGCACCGATAAGCTTGGATGATGATAGTATTAGCCTTTAGGATAACACGATGACATACAAACATACAAGGAATAAAGGCAAGGTGGTACAAGAAGTATCCTCATCTGATGAGGATAAATTTTTTTTTCTAAATATTTCAATGATACAAGCAGTGAAACAATCTGGCGCATAAGATCGCTGCCACTTTTCACCTTTTCAACCCTGAAAATCCACTGACAAACTGTTGAAAACCTCACTGAAAAACAGCCGAAATCCGCTTAAGGAATCCCACTTGAAAACTCAAAAATTTCCTTTTTGCCCAATCGAACCTCTTCCCAACTAAAATTCCGACATTTCGGCGGCCAAAACAACTAGTTTTTTTTCTCCGATACTCATCGACAGTCTGATCGTCTATTTTCCTCCGACGTGTTGGATCCTTAGTTGTATGGGCTTCCGGACTACTATCGACGATGCCAAGGACTGTTGTATATCGGCAATCGAAACTGTTAACCACTGCGGCATAGCCACATCGGAGGTCGGAACCACTATTCATTGGGTGGATAGTTCACTAAGCGGCCGCAACTGCGGGTAGTAATCCCACTGCGGGTTCCGCATACCATAAACTCATCGGCTGTCGGAAGATCTATCCACTATCGACGGTTGAAGCCTCTAACCGTCGGAAGGATAGTCCATTAGACAGCCGCAATAGTGGATGCACGAACAACTAAATCCTTCCGACATTCATCGACAGTCCGTTCAACTAATCTTCTTCGCCGTATCGGCGGTCCAATCTTCTAATATTTTTCGATGTGTCGGCGGTCCATACAACAAACTTCTTCCAACGCATTGGTGGTCCAAACCACTAACTTTCATCGATCCGTTCCATTGATCTTCGCCAATGGTGATGACGTTTCGGCGACTTCTTCTCCTAATCATCGGCAATCCAATCCTCTAAACTTCATCGATCGCCGATGGTTTCATGACTTAGAAAAATTTTCAAAATTTTCTCTTTAATCTTCTTTCTGCCGCCGCTATCGACTATCTCATCAACTAACGGTCATCGACGACCGATAGTCGATATTGGGTGTTCCTTCAACTAAAGTGAGCCGGCGTTTCAGTGGTCTTCGGCTGATTTCCGCCGAAACTGCGGCTCCCACATCCACTTATTTTTGCCGACGGCCGACGAACACTTCGAAAATTTTTCACAATTTTCTTCTGACTGTCTTCTGTCGGGTGGCCTTTTGACTAGCTCTCTGCTGCAGAAGAGCTTCCCACTTAGTCTTCCGATTAGCCGACGATTCAGGCACTTAGGCAAATTTTGTGAATGTTCCTGTCATTCACTGATTTTCTTCTGGGCAGAAGGAAACCTGCCTCTGCTAACTGGTTCTTCATGGCCCATAGAGGTCGATGCTGCAACTTGTAAGCTCTGATACCACAATGTAACGTCCCCAACCTGTAAGCTCTGAGGCCCAATAAAAGTTATTTTTGTTGGAGTTTAGTTATATAATTTATTGTTGAAATTGCGATTTGAGTTTGATTGCAAAAATAGATTCAGTATCTTCCATTACTCTCTAACAACATCAATAATACAATTCAAACAACCCAAAAATATTATTTCAACAATTTCAACCAACCACTTAAAAAAACACGTGAAATTAGCAACAAATGTGCTTATACTTGCCTTAAGAAATGATTTATTCTAATAATTTAAAAATGTTTTAATTTAGTAGTTTTACATACCTAGGTTTAATATCCAAAACCACCTACGACTCAAGGGCCTGGTAAACCACTGGGAGATCGACAAAAATATTGCAATGCAAAATATTAATAACATAAAAAATATTGTTACTTCTAAGTTTACATAGAAACTCTGGAAAGATTTAGAGGCTAAAAGAAAATTAAGATATTACAAGGAGGTCATCAACCCTAATCTAGAAGATCAAAAGTATCTCTTTATTTTAACCACATCAAGATAAGAACAAATTCTCATGAGCTCCATATTGAAACACGTCATTGGACTGTTCCTAAAACAACATGGGTGAAAATGATCTGCTGAGAATAGGAACATTGAAGATGAAAATCACTTTCTCTTAGAGTGCCCTGAGTACACTCACATTAGATCTCAGTTTCATAATCTTCCATAATCTTTGTTGCAATACCGACCTTCCTAGCCTTTTAACTTGTCAAAATTATAGTGAGCTCGGGATGCTTCTCACCAAGCTCATCATCATCAATTTTAAAATGTTATAATTTAATAGTTATTTATAACCCAATATGGATCTCATAATTTAGAAATGTTTTGATCTAATAGTTATCTATAAGCCAAAGTTAAAGTTAAAGTTTGACATTAAAATAATTGGATAATAAATAAGAAGTTATAAGAAAATGTCATTATCATTTAAAAATGTTATAATTTAATAGTTATTTATAACCCAAATTTGATCTCATAATTTAAAAATGTTTTGATCTAATAGTTATCTATAAGCCAAAGTTAAAGTTAAAGTTTGACATTAAAATAATTGGATAAGAAAATGTCATTATCATTTATAAAAATCAAAACTGTAGATTTTATAAAATTTGCATTTTCTTACTAACAAAATTTTACCAAAATAAAATATAATTTTTTCTATTAACAATAAAAAAGGCTAAATAAATTATTAAACTTTGGTAAATCTCTAGTAAATCATCAACTAATTAAAATATTAATCGTCATATTTGTTTCACAAATAAACCAATAAATATTTTTTTTTAAATATAAAACAAAATAATTCAATCTTTAGTTTCATTAATATGTTAGTTTATGAAATGTGAAAAAAAACTTAAAAGAAAATCAAAATAAATATTTGAAAATTTTAATTTAAAATTTTTATTCAATAAATTTATCTAGAAATATATTATAATATCTTAAAGTTTATATAGAGAGAGAGAGAGAGTGATATAGATATATTCATTATTGTGATGTGATTGTCACATCTGTAAGATTAGTCATTATGACTATTTTAATAAACAATACACTTGACATTATTAGATTTAATTTCTAAATTTTTATAAAAAAAAAAATTATAATATATATATATATATATATTTTAAAAAATTTATTATATTTAAATAAAAGTTGTATATAGTGATATAGTAATAGTTAATCATTGTGATGTGATTGTCACGTCTATTAAGATTGGTCATTATTACTATTTTAATAAACAAGACACTTGGCATTGTTATATATTTTTAAATATTTTTTATATCTAACAATTTCATTTGCATATTAAAGAAAATTATTCAAATCATAAAAATAAACCAATTATAAAATACAAAAGTAAATTTTAAAAAATTAGAAAAAAAAAACTATAATTTTATTTTTAAAATATTAATTTCATATATGAATTTTATAAAAATTATGTAAAACTTTTGAAAAAGTATATAAATTAATTAAAATCAAAACTATTGTTTAACTAAAGGATAGCTATATACTTAGCTTGTCCATATAATAACGAAATCTTATAAAATTTAGCTTACTGGTATTGGATTGTATAATAACGAAATCTTATAAAGTTTAGCTTGCTCGTATTGAATTATCGAATAAAATCATCTCCATATAGCGATTACATTAATGTTTTAAAAAACATCGTGGCTCTTGTATCTAAGCGGAGAGAGAGCGCGCACAGGAATCGTCGTTGGAAACCGGCGAAGATTGTAATGTCGTGAGCATGACATCATCCATATGATTGTCGACAGCAGGCATCAAAATTCAAGCCATCATAGCCCGTCAAAGGGATCCTAGGCCGTATGTGAAGTGGCATTTAAAATTTGCTCATCATTTAAAATGGGGTTTTTGGTTTTTGTCATTTTAATAAAAAGTGGAGCATTTAAATTAAAATTCCATTAAAAGGGTTGGGATAAAAATTGCCCGTCAACAATTTTAGTAATATCTATATAGATTTTACTTAATACTTATATACCTCATACCTGTACCAGGTGACAAGGTGACATTGTGACAGGATGATCAAAGAACATCATCCATTTATTATTTAAGAGTGTAAACTCATCAACCGTTCAAGCGCATTGATGGATCTCTACCTGTACTAGCCTCCAAGATGTTTCACATCATATTAAACCCGAAGATCCACTGCGATCATGCCTTCAGAACACTAATAAGATCTCGAATCTCACAGCCTAGTCTACAAAGGAAACGCCAAATGCCAACAGATAGTACATTGAATTTATCAGGAAATGATTCGTCATCGCCCACTGAAAAGACTGCAAAAGATTTAAAAAAATGGCACTTACAAAAGGGAACATGAAACATGGCAGGCGAGTGAATGGAGGAATTTGCTATGTACCTACTCTGGTTCGGGTCGCAAAAGTTTTCAGACATTCTCTGCAACATCCACTAAAAGATGGGGCAAAATATGATTAGAGGTTGCAACATCCACTAAAAGATGGGGCAAAATACGATTAGAGGCGGTAACAGAAACGAGCAGGGAGTTCCCTGAGGGTCCGTCATCCAGCTTCGACAGGGGTAGGCAACCTATGATGGTTTCACATGTTTATTCTTACTTCTTTATCAACTGCTTTCTTTTATTTTTTCTTTTGGTTGATTGAAATTTGTTCTGATACGAGATTATGAATTGCTTGAGATTTTAGAAAAAATGTCTAGTTTTTCTGATTATTGTAGGGGATGCAGACATGGCCATATGATCCCTGCGAACTATTTGAAGAGAGAATTCGAACTGGTCCTTTAAACGTGGAAAGGTATGCCTAAGCTTAATTATTTTATTATTATTTCTTCTAAATGGAATTCATCTTCCTTTCAAGTTTGGAAGCGAGAATGGGATTTCGATATTTTATTAACCCCTGAACCATGAGATGCACGCATTCAATTCCATTATAGACTTATTAACCACATCCTTTTCATTAATAAGCAACATTTCTTTCAAGTCCAGAGCATTTCAGATAGTCCTCCTTAAGGATATTATTTTTTAAGCTTTTTTATAGTCGAGTCTCAGGGTTTATCTTGCTTGGAACTTTCGATTCTCCCACGACATGATGCCCAAGCTAGTCCATCTCCTACACAAAACGCTCATGAGGGAGCTGGCCGAATGCGAGTGCTACGAATCCAAGGGCCTGTCCAGTGCCTCCTCCCTGGCACTTTGTTCAAGATGTTTTTAATTAATCTGATACGGGATAATAGCAATAAAGATTATATGCATAGTGATTGGGGTATTCCTCAAGGAGCCGTGGTCTCTCCTATGCTTATGAATGTATTTCTTCATGAGCTAGATCTGTTCATCTTAGGGCTTTCAAACAAGAATGAAATGAAATATGCGCGATATGCCGACGACTGCTCTCTTGCGTTCACAACTAATTCTAAACCCTTTGCAATGAACATGTTGAATAAGATCGGTCACTTTCTAAATAAGGAACTCAGAGGATTGTAATTTTGAATAAAACTAATAAGGAGTGAAGGCATTTTATTGGGTGCTAATTTTAAGTTACCTTTGAGGAACACCGAAGGAGGAATTATTTGGATCAAGGTTCCCATGTGAAGGGTGCTATTTCGACTAGAGAAAAAGGGCTTTTAAACCCGAAGAAAAAGGGAAAATTGGCACTAGGACATCATCCCCAAACCATAAGTGAGAGGTATAAATCAGTCGCATTGGGATTGCTCTCCTTGTCTACAACTTATTCAGGGTTAGGTACACCGCCATGGCGGTCAAGTTCGACGTTTGGTACTTCATGTTCATCCCCTTTAGTGCAAACATATGGTTGTGTAAGCAAACCACCTTCTAGGAGTGAGAGAAGCTTGTTGTTGCTTTTGTCAGAGGTTGCAGACGGGGTCAAGACGTTTCCCTCCTTAGATACTGGCTTATCGTTGGTCCGCAAGCACATGGATTTCACATGCCTCATGAAAGGGGTTCTCCTTAAGATGTTCCTGGAGCTGGAGCCGAAATTTACAATAATCAGGTTCCCAAATTTACCCATATTGCTCTTTAGGTCCATATTTTGAAACACCGAGAACACCAATATGATTGCTTCTTAACTACACCAATTCAATGGCGCAAATTATGGTGATTTTCCCGTCTACATCCCTCCAAGAACTACTCCTGAGATGTATTGTTACCTCTTTGTTATGTTTGTTGGGTATGATTATGTTTGTTTGGATTGAAATCTGGAATTTGATTGCTTTTATTTGTTTTGGGCCAAGTCCTTTGAAGGAGGAATATGCCCAGCCTAAAGTTGTATAACTCTGCAACTCTTAGTTGTATGAGTGAATTTTATGCAATGTTATAATTTTGTGGACTTAGTGTAAAGACAAACTATTTGAAGCATTGAAACGTATACTGGAATAAATCTCAGTCAGTGGATGATTGAAGGTGAAACATTTAGGTTTAGTTCTAGAAAAAACTGGAATTTTTGAAATGAGCAGTGTTGAGTTTTGGGAACTGGTTGAATGCTGGTAGTAGTAAAATGAGGAGTGTAGAGTTTTGGGAAGTGGTTGAAAGGGGGTAGTACTGAAATATTTTGAATATTTAGATCTTATAAATTTTAATGAATTTTGAATTTTTTTAAGATAGATTATAGTCTTAAATCTCATTTTGTTAAAATACAAAAAATAATAATTTTGTTGTTATGTTGGTTGTACATGTAATAATTCTGTATAATTGATTTTTTTTAGTGTCTTAAATGAATTAAAATGCAACAATTTTTAGCTTTTTTTAAATAAACTGTACAATTAATTTATTATTTTCATCTAAAATGTGAAATTTTGGGAAGCCCTTCATCATTGAAGGGCGGCATGAATATATAACCTTCTCTATGAAATTAAGACCAACCCTTCAATCTTAATCCCTGGTCGACAGTATACATATCTTTACTACGGATAAACATATATGTCTGGTTGATTTTGGTCGATGTTCTTGACGTTGACAACATAAGATTCCCTACAAGCTGCACGGTTTGGCCCGTTTGGGTATTTAAGGATTAGGCAAGGCCCGCGGGAGAGTACATATACGGTGGTCCCGCTGCACATCCAACGATGGTTGGCGCCTTGCCGGTGTTCGAGCGGGAGCCCTATCGGCTGTTGGATGTGAATCCGGAGCCATCTGGAAGATTTTCCCTTGAGGTCAGAGCCACATGGGCAGGCCCCGCTCTGACGGGATTCATGTTCCATGCTTGACAGCGACATTTGATGGCGACAGCAATTGCGATTCAACATGCGCGTACACATGCATGGCGATTGTAGGAACGTAGATAGATATTGATCGAATGTGGGGAAACAGGGGACCATCTTGAGAATGCATAGATGATAGGAGAGTCTGACTGGATCATTTTTGGGAATGCAAAATCATGCCATGTCAGCGTTCACACTGTCATGTATCCAACCACTTGTCTAACAATGGAGCATATTCAAATAGCTTGAACACAGAAAAAGAAAACACATGAAATCATAACAAGCAACAAGAACATCCAGATATCATGTGGGTATGGAAATTGAAGAAGTCGTAGTTTTTCAACGAAATTTGAAGGATAGGGTCCTATTTCACTTTGGAGGGCAATGATATATTGAACCCTTCAATGTTTGTCATGTTAAAATGAACCTGTTATTATATATATAT